>CM057225.1:15358619-15733619 GCA_029891385.1 Erythroxylum novogranatense | reverse complement strand
GTGGCTAATACCGCCTGGTTTGAGCATTTTGCCAATGCACTCCTAAAAACTGGCGTCGCTCCCGTCTCCGACCATTCTCCTTTATTGTTAACGACGGATGCTACTATTTTGACTTGGAACAGGCGTCGCTTTAGGTTTGAAAATAAATGGCTTATGCAGGCTGAATTGTTTAGCGTGGTCGAGGCTTGCTTGGTTGTTTAACAGCAGCATCATGGAAAAGAAACAACACCTATGCCTCGAGTTAGAACGATGGGGTTGTAACCTTGATAGGGCTTTAGCTAGTGAGAAACGACTTTTGAAACGAAAGCTTGAAGCATTGTGTAGTGTCAATAGTAATGAGTATCATGCTACTCGCGCTGAGTTGAATCAATTGTTAGATCTAGAACGTGTCAAGTGGAAGCAGAGGGCAAAAGAATTTTGGTTACAAGAAGGTGACCTCAATTCTAAATTTTTCCATTTATCTGCTAGCTCATGGACAAGGAAAAATACAATTTATGAACTTGATGATGGCACCGGGACTATGGTTCGAACTAAGGAGGGCCTCCAAGCTATAATCCGTTATTATTTTGAGCGATTGTATCTTCTTTGAGTGGTGGATTATTAAATGAATTCTGAGTTTGGTTTATGAGCGCGTTCATGCATGGTGATAATGTTGCATTGTTGGTTCCGTTTTCAGCAACTGAGTTTAAGAGTGCGGTCTTCTCTATGCATCCTGATAAGGCTCTGGGTCCCAACGGGTTAAATCCAGCATTCTTCTAGAAATTTTGGCATTTGATTGGTTCTGAGGTCGTATCGGCGGGCAATGCTTGGTTACATGCAAGTCACTTTCCTCCTTCCTTGACGGATACAATTATTGTTCTTGTTCCTAAGGTTGATCATCCTACTTCTGTCAAAGATTTACGCCCTATATCTTTGTGTAATGTTTTATACAAAATTATTGCCAAGGTTCTTGCAAATAGGTTGAAAAGGATTTTACCTCATGTTATTTCTGATACACAGTCTGCTTTCATTAAAGGTCGTCTTATCACTAATAACATCTTGGTTGCTTTTGAGTTATTGCATTATATGAAGAATCGTACAGGTCGTGCAGGAGGAGATGTGGCTTTAAAAATTGATATAAGTAAAGCCTATGACTGTATTGATTGGGGTTACCTTGAGGGCATGATGCAGGCTCTGGGTTTTGATGCCCGCTGGATATCGATGGTAATGATGTGTATGCGGAATGTTAGGTACTCTGTTGCTATTAACGGGGATGAGCTTGAGCCAGTTGTTTCTTCTCGAGGATTACGGCAAGGTGATCCTTTATCTCAATATTTGTATGTGATTTGTGCTGAAGGGTTATCTGCTCTATTGACTGACGCCGAGCGTAGACGGGCTATCACTGGGATTTCTATCTGCAGAAATAGTCCTTCTGTCTCCCATCTACTGTTTGTTGATGATTCGTTTCTTTTCTTTAAAGCTATTGAACAGCAGTGTCATGAGATTCGCTCTTTGCTATCTGTTTACGAATGTGCTTCTGGACAAGCAGTGAATTTACGTAAGTCCGGAGTGTTCTATGGTTCCATTGATTTCGAAGTGTAGCGTGTCATTCTGTCTAATATACTTGAAGTTCACAATCCGCTTACACATAGTATGTATCTCGGCTTACCGTCTTTGATCGGCAATAATAAGAAGGTGATCTTTGCTTTTCTTCGTGATAAGTTATGGGTCCGCATTCAGAATTGGCGGAATAAGTTTTTATCTCGAGCAGGTAAAGAAGTTTTACTAAAGGTTGTTGCTCAGGCAATTGCTGCTTATAGTATGAGTGTCTTTTTGCTTCCGGTAACGTTGTGTGACGAGTTGCAACGGATGATGAATTCGTTTTGGTGGGTTACAAAGGTCGATGGTGCCCATAAAATTCATTGGTTGCGATGGGATCGCTTGTGTGAAAAGAAGATTGATGGAGGTTTAGGTTTCTGGAATTTACGATGTTTTAATTTAGCTATGCTCGCTAAGCAAGGTTGGCGGCTCATGTCATCCCCAGATTCACTTCTTTTCCGTCTCCTTCGAGCCAAGTGTCTTTTTGCTTCCGGTAACGTTGTGTGACGAGTTGCAACGGATGATGAATTCGTTTTGGTGGGTTACAAAGGTCGATGGTGCCCATAAAATTCATTGGTTGCGATGGGATCGCTTGTGTGAAAAGAAGATTGATGGAGGTTTAGGTTTCTGGAATTTACGATGTTTTAATTTAGCTATGCTCGCTAAGCAAGGTTGGCGGCTCATGTCATCCCCAGATTCACTTCTTTTCCGTCTCCTTCGAGCCAAACATTTCCCACGAGGTGACTTTTTATCGACTAATCTTGGTTACAACCCTAGTTTCACTTGGCGAGGCATACATCAGGCGGCTTCAGTTTTGCGAGCTGGTCTCCGATGGCGTATTGGCAACGGTCCGAATGTAAAGGTGTGGTCCGACTCTTGGCTGCCACGAGATCATGCGTTTACAATTGCAACAGCTTCCCTCATTGATCACTCCACCAATCGAGGGGATGTCGATAAGGTACATGCTTTGCTTGATGATAGTGATGCACAAACTGTTTTGTCTATCCCTCTCTCTTCCTCTTCAGTTGATCGTCGCATTTGGCATTTTGATAAACATGGTGTTTATAGGGTTAAATCCGGGTATTATGTTGCGTCTTACTTGAACCGCATTTCGGAAGGTCATCATGTGATTAATTGGAAGAAGCTTTGGCAGTTGAATGTTCCTCCAAAGGTTCATGAGTTTCTTTGGCGTGTTTTACGTAATCTTTTGCCAACTAAATCTAAGTTGATGCAACGAGGGTTAGTTCTTGACGTTAGTTGTGGTTGCGGAGTTGATGTGGAGACCTTAGATCACGTGTTATTGCATTGTCCCGCTGCACACTCGGTTTGGCAACTATGGGGTAGAGGTAGTGCTTCTTTAGCTCTCTCATTGCCTAGCTGTTTTGCCACATTATGTGCTGATCCGGATTCAACCGTCGTCGAGGGCTTCGCCATGGTTTGTTGGCAGATATGGTGGGCTCGAAATCAGATCCTATGGAACCATCATGTTGTTCCACTCGGAGTTGTGCTTCATTAGGTACTCGATTATCATGCCGAATGGTTTGCTGCGCAACAGCGGAGGAAGCAGTCGGTTACTAATCCATATGCCCAGTTGTCTGGTGCACATGGTGGTCTTCAAGTTGATTGGCGATGCTATACGGATGCTGCTCTGTTCGAAGCATCACGTCGTATTGGATCGGGCTCGGTTACATGGACTGCAGATGGAGGTTTTCTTCACGCTTTTACTTCCTCTCGGCCTAGTGGTTTCTCCCATCGCATAGCTGAGGTTTATGCTTTGCGACTCTCTTTGGAACAGGTATCGACTCACTGCATGGGTCGTGGAGTGGTGTTCACCGATGCCCAAAGTTTGGTGCATGCTTTGCGTAGTGATGTTCTTGATTGGTCCGAGTTTGGGTCCCTTATTCAGGATTGTCGTATTCTTTTAGAACAACGTCCTGATATCAGTGTTTCTTGGGTGAGTCGTCGTGACAATGTGATTGCACATAGGCTTGCTAGTTGCTCTTTATCTTTTTCCGATTTTCAGTTTTTTGTTTCCCTGCCAGTTTGTATTGCTAACTTTCTTTAAATTCATGCAATGGTTTTCCCTAAAAAAAAAAGAAAACAATAATAATAATAATAATAATAATAATGATAATAATGATAATAATGATAATAATAATAATAATGATAATAATAATAATAATAATGATAATAATAATAATAATAATAATAATAATAATAATAATAATAATAATAATAATAATAATAATAATAATAGGCCCAAGCCCAAACGCAGAACAGCGCATGGGCCGATCGGCCCATCCCTTGAGGATTGACCTAATTCCTATAGGTATTAGCCATATAAATTCATTATCTCATCATGAAAAAGGTACGATTTTCGAGAAACCTAGAATTCTTTAATTACCAGCCACCAAAACTCTCCCAAAAGACTAAGTTGAGCCTCGGAGGGGCCTACCGGCAGTCAACCCCCGGTGTTCCTTTAATGTTTTGCAGGTATCTCTGAGCCAAAGTGAGCCAATCTCATGGATCCAAGCGGCGTACCAAATACCAAAATATGATGAGAACCAATTTCGTCCCACCGTGGTAGGGCATCGAGCACCACGTCGAAATACTCAGTCGGTCGGTGACGACAAATCCTGATGTAGCCGTTGTTGCGGCACTTGCACTATAGCAAATGCGCTTGCGATTACCCGCCGCCCTTCCATCGCCGCATCCTGATCACCAGACAAACCCTCCGCCCATCATCCAAAATCCTAGTATAAACGAGCTACCCCCTCAACACTCACACCAACATGATCAACTGCAACAATCCCGAAACCAAGATCAAGAAACACAAAGCGTGGCCTTAGAGGATGACGCTCGAACCAGTTCACATCCTCACATCTAATACCCTCTCAACACGAACCCTCCTGTACCACAACCAGCCTTCCTCACACAAAGACAAATAGAAGAAGAGGTCGATCTATTGATTCACCAAATCTTACAATCTCAACCGAAACAGCAGCAAACCCCCGCTCGACAGATTGGTGTGATGGCCGATCGGCACTCTGCTGAAGCCCTGGAAAAAATCGTGGACCACCGAATCAATATAGCCTTGAATTCCCATCCTAGTCAACCATCGGCACAATACAACTCTCCTTTCATCCCGGAGATATTAGATAGCCTCCCAGCGGTTGGTACTAAGATACCAACACCAAAAAAATACACTGGAAAGACCGACCCTCTCGACTACCTTTAGCACTTTCAGTCGATGATAAACCTGCATTGCGTTCCAGACGCCATTCAATGTAAGGCCTTCTGCACAGTCTTTCAAGAAGGAGCCCGAAGATGGTTCAACAACTTACCCCCGCGTTGCATAACCAGTTTTGAGGATTTTAAGTTGCTATTCCTCAACCAATTCGCTACAAGTAAACGACCACAGAAGACTGCCTTGGAAGTAATGTAGTTGACCCAAGATAGGAACAAAAGTTGACCTCACTTGCTCGTTCATGTTGGTTGCCTTGATGAGTAATACGAGGGATGAAGAGTTCAAGAAGTCGTTGGTTCTTGATCAGCTCAGGTCTATCCAAGAGATAAGAAATCGGGCAGATAAATACATCCAGCTGGAGGAAGTGTTGAAAAACACAAAACGTAGACCGGATGACCACTGGCCGAGTAGTAGAGCCGATGATTCACATAAACGGCAGAAGGATCAGTCTAGCTGGAGGAAGCCGATTGATCAAAAGGACCAAAGGCGAGAATTCTTCACTCCGCTCAACAGGCGATATGCGGAAGTACTGGAGGTCATGAGAGCAGAAGGGGAATCCCTCTGAGAACCCAACAAATTGAAAACTCCTCTAAAAAAAAGGGATTCTTCTTTATATTGTCGTTTCTACATAGATGTCGGTCATGACACGGAGGATTACTGGGACCTAAAGAAAGAAATCGAACTCCTTATCCAGAGGGGAAGGCTGGGTAGATTTTTGAAGTACGAAAAAAATGTCGATCGAGGTAATGAGGGCAGGAGCGGTCGGTCTGACAATTGGCGAAAACCATGGAGACAACACAACATGAATGATGGCGGAAGGCAGACTAGGAATATGGACGACCGACGCGATACGAGAGGGCAGTCCGGGGCTAGAGATGATAGAAATACCGGACAGCAGGATGACCGACCGGTCAGGGTCATAAACATGATTTTTCGATGGCCTTGTTAGGTCCACCGTAAGAGGAAGGAAGCGTATGCAAGCGGATCGTGAGGTCGATCAAAGAACTAAAAGCCACAAATTAATGAGGTGATCTCGTTTGACGAGTTTGACCTGGCTGGCGTCAGCTGTCCTCATGATGACGCACTCGTGGTTACTTTGAATATGGATGGTAGTGAGGTGAAGCGCGTAATGATTGACACAGGCAGCTCGGTCAACCTATTATACTACGATGCTTTTAAGTAGATGGAGATTCCGGAAGAACGGCTACTGTCGATAAAGGGACCGATCAAAGGGGTAACAGGAGCATCAGCTTATCCATTCGCTCGAGTCCTTTTGAACGTAAAGTTCGGACAAAAGCCATTCCAAGTAGTGAAGAATATTGAATTCCTAGTTGTGAAGTTTGTACGAGCCTATAATGCAATAATTGGAAGAGCCACGCAAAACGCCCTCAAAGCTGTTCTCTCAACCTATTATCAGGTGATGAAGTTCCCAACACCCCATGACATCGGTATTGTCAGGGGTCAGTAAAGGATCGCTAGGGAATGCTACTTGGTAGAAACAAGAACCCTTGAGGGAGCGGTAGTGTTGGCAAGCTCTCTTGATGTAAGAGCAGATGAAGAAACCGAGAGGATGAACCCTGCAGAAGAAACGCAACGGGTCATACTGGATGAAGAAGACCGATCAAAATTCACAAATTTGGGTGCCAAACTCGAACAAGGGTTAGCCGCAGCAATTGCAAGTTGCTTGGTAGAGAACCGATCGGTCTTTGCTTGGGTACCAAGCGACATGCCTGGAATCTCTCGAGCGGTAACATCCCATTCTCTGGGTATTCAAAAAAATTATAGGCCAGTCAGACAGAAGAAGCGATGACACAGCAAGGAGCAGCAGGGGGTGATCGAGAAAGAAATAGAGAAGCTGCTTGACGCTGGGTTCATTCGGGAAGTCAAATCCACCGAATGGTTAGCCATCGTGATATTGGTAAAGAAGAAAAACGGAAAGTGGAGAATGTGCATTGACTTCACCGACCTGAAAAAAATATGCACATAGGACAGTTTCCCCCTGCCCAAGATTGATCAGCTGGTAGACTTAACGGCAGGGCATAAGCTCCTCAACTTCTTGGATGCCTTCTCTGGTTATCATCAAATAAAAATGAGCCTCGAAGACGAAGAAAAAACGGCTTTCATAACTGACCAGGGAACATATTGCTACCAGGTGATGCCGTTCGGTTTGAAGAATGCAGGGGCTACTTACCAGCCGCTCGTCATGGAAGTTTTTAAGAGACAGATCGACAAAACAGTCGAGGCTTATGTGGACGACATGGTGGTTAAAAGCAAGATAGCTGCTGTACATATGGAGAACCTTAGAGAAGTCTTCCTGACCCTCAATAAATTCCAAATGAAGTTGAACCCCGAAAAGTGCGTCTTTGGTGTAGCATCCAGAAAGTTATTGGGATTTATGATTACTCAGCGGGGGATCGAAGCTAATCCAGAAAAGATCGAAGCTATTGTCCAAATGCCCTCACAGCGATACTTGAAGGATGTACAGATACTGACCAAGTGGATAGTTTCTTTGATCAGATTCGTCTTTAGGATGGGGGACAAGTGCCTCCCTTTCTTCAAAATTTTGAGGAAGGCATATGTGACCCAGTTCCCATGACTGGATGAGTGCGAAAAAGCATTCCAACACTTGAAGCAATATCTGACCAGTCCACCCATCTTGGAGAGCCTAGTTGAGGGGGAGAATCTGATTTTTTATTTGGCAGTCACAGAGGGGGCGATCAGCGTAGTTCTTGTTCAATCGGACGGTAATGAACAATTCCCGATCTACTATGTCAGTAAAGTGCTGAACGGACCAGAAACGCGGTATGCACCCATTGAAAAGTTGTCTTTTTCCTTGATAACTGCGACACGGAAACTAAGGCCCTACTTCCAGAGTCATACCATCGAGGTGTAGACCGACCAACCCCTCAGGCAATGCCTCCAAAAGTCCGAAACCTCTGGGCGGTTAATAAAATGGGTAGTAGAGCTGGGGGAGTTCGATATACACTATAAATCACAGACGACGATCAAGGCCCAAGTGTTGGTGGACTTCGTTGCAAAAATGAGTCAACCTAACTCGCAGGATGAGCAACTCCCTGCTTGGAGCCTATTAGTTGATGGGTCGTCCAACGTTGAGGGATGCGGAGCATGAGTGATATTGATCAGCCCACACTGGGAAGAAAGGTGGAGTATGCTCTCCGGTTAGAATTTAGAGCATCCAATAACGAGGCAGAATACGAAGCACTAATAGCCGGCTTCCAGTTGGCAAGAGAGATGGGGGTAAAACATCTGAAGGTGTACAGTGATAGCCAAATAGTGGTTGGTCAAGTTACTGGGCAGTATGAAGCCAAGGGGAATAACATGATCAAGTATCTGGAATTGGTAAAACATGAGTTAAGTAATTTTGAGCAATACTCGGTCAACATGATAGAACGGACACAAAATGCTCAGGAAGACGCACTTTCCAAGATGGCTTCCGATCAAAATGCCAGGAACAACATCTTGGTCGAGCGGCTCGACCAACCTAGAATTCAGAAGGCTACTGAAGTCCTTCAAGCCGATGATGAACGGTTAAGTTGGATGGAGCCGATCAGGCAGTACCTTATTAAGGGAACACAGCCGGTGGAAGCTTTGGAGGCCAGGAAACTAAGGATAAAGGCGGCCGAATGTAGCACCCTACTCTCGCAAGACCCGAACCCGATATCAATGGTGATATTAGAGACCGCGCCCCGTGAGGGTGGTGTGCTACGCACTCTCAATCAATCAAAATTTGGTATATATATATATATATTTTATAGACACACATGCGGAAGTCAAATAATCAAATAGGACATAAGCCCTTTTTCAATCATACAAGGCCATTTACAAAATTCTCATATGGCCATTTGGCCCTTTCACAAATACAACACTTGAGTCATTTCAAAATACAATTTAATACAAAATATAGACATGTAATGCGACGCTTGGCCGATCCCGATCTCTATCCTTCACTGAATGTTGTAGGTATACTCCGCTGGCATAACGGGTATTCTTGTATTCTTCTTATCCTGAAAAATAGTTACAAATTTTGGGTGAGTTTTGCGAACTCAATGAGTGACCATCCTCGATGGCTCACCCAATACATAACACATACATATATGTCATACGTAATTCAAATTTCACATTCAACTCATTCGATACATTCATATGATGCATATCTCACTTGTATAAGACTCACATTCGTTCTTATTGTTGGATTGATCGCCTCTCACATATCTGAGTACTAGCCCGTAGGCTTAGTGAATCGTAATACCAAATCAGAGAAGCTTAAATACCGGCCCGCAGCTTAGTCGAATCACAATACCAGCCGTGAAGCTTAGTGAATCACATAATCACGGGCATAGCTCTCGTGGAAACGCTTCATATAAACAACTCAAGTCACAACGCCTTCATATTTCATGCATTCATGCCATGGAGTGCATCACTTACATTGCATGCACTTATTCGATCACATTCACTTATCATCGGATCGTAGCCCGGCGTTCAACATATCACATTGTTTCACATTCAGTACATTTAATCAACCATACTTTGTATCAAAAATCACATTTTCCATTATGCATATGCAATGCACATGAGACTCACTTCCTATTTGTTACTTTGTTGTGACCGAGTGCCTAAACTGTCCCTTAAGGGCTCATTAAACTGTCCCATGTAGGGCTCATTGATAACTGTCCCATGTAGGCTCATTGATAACTGTCCCATGTAGGGCTCATTGAACGTTGAGCTTGTAACTCTGATCGATGGCTACTCGGGTCATAATTACTATTTTGTTTTATGCATTCATGCAATGGAATGCATCACTCACAATTACTTATCCCATTCAATCACTTTCTCATAACATCGGATCTTAGTCCGACAATTCACATTAAAGTGGAGCATTTCACAATTTCATTTATAGCTAATATGCTTTTACCAATCACATATTTACACATCATTCATTCAATTGACAGTCAATAGCACTTCTATATTCAAATCAATATCACAATCATCGGACCGTGGTCTGGCATTCCACATTAAAGTGGAGCATTTCACAATTTCATTTAAGTGCCAATACACGATTAATAATCACATTCACATACAATTAACACTTCAATATCTCATTCATATAGCATGTAGAGCCCGACCTCTACCGCTATCACTCCAGGTTTTGTCCTCTTTGGCACTTGCGTGAGTCACGACTCGAATACAAGAACTCAAGGTTTTGTTGCACTTTAAGTGCACGCCTCTTACCATTGAGCCACTTGGTTCAATGGTAAGAGGCGTGCACTTAAAGTGCAACAAAACCTTGAGTTCTTGTGTTCGAGTCGTGACTCACGCAAGTGCCAAAGAGGACAAAACCTGGAGTGATGGCGGTAGAGGCCGGGCTCTACATTCATCAGACCTTCATTGTCCGAATTTCAACAATCAAGACACATTCATAATTAATCATAATCACTCAGTTTATAACATAAACAAAACACACAAGAAGGTAAGACTGTTGGGACCGAAACCCAACTGCTTAAACTTAACACTATCACTCTTGCTTTGATACCATAAATGTTGGGACCCGATCCTGAAACCGGACCCCAACCGAAAAACAAAAAGAAAGAAAGCAAAATCGAAAGAAAGGAACACAAGGCGGAAGCAAAATCATATACGAATCAATTGTCAAATCGGATAAATCGAATCCGAAGGCAAATCGAATAACACAAAGCGGAAGCAACAAATCGATTAACAGATTCGTGAAGCAACGACAGATCTAAGATCAAAGCGAAACAAAATCAATTTCCGACATCCGTGAACAAATATTAGAGAAACATGATTGCGTTGGAAACCTTAAGACTAACCAATCCGAAATCAGTATTTTTTTTCTTTCTTTCATTTTCATTACATCTCTTACAAAATGACTTCAATATCCAATTGAAATCATTCGCACTCAAACTCAACTTATTTGCTTCTTCATATACAATCATATCTCATCAATTTAAACTCTCACTTTTCATTTCCATAAAATCGCACTCATTCCAAATTAAATACTATTAATTCTCCAACGATTAGCACTTTAAATATTTCAGACCAACCATCACAATCATATACCCAATTTCATACACAAAATCCATACCTCGAATCATAACTCATTTTACCATTCCATATACAAATCCATAATGTATTTATGTCATGAAATACGTACTTACCAAAATATTACATAATACATCATCAATATTAAAATCTGAATATGTACACAAACAAACAAACAAAAAACCTTCAATTTCTTTCACCCGATCTTCTTCTCATCACCTGTGGATGGGAATGAAAGGGGGGAGGGGGGGGGGTGAGCTTATAGCTCGTGGGTAACAGTTTATAACAAATAAATAAGCAAAACCTTTAAAAACACTTTTCTTTTCTTTTCTTGTAGAAACTTTGTTTGAAACCCATAAAGCACATTTTCAAAGTTCTTTTCACGCAGTAATCGAAATCACAATTTACAAAACGTATGACTTTTAGGCTTTCAGCCATAAACCCATAGGTTACAAAACATGAATGCATCAACTTGACATTTCATAGATGCAGTGGCAAATCACATATGCAATGTACAACACATGGCTCGAGAGTTCCATAAACACAACGAATGAACCGAAGTTTATGGTAAACACAACAAGTCCAATTTCTCAGGATCTCGTGGCCTCTAACGGGCAGCTGGGAGAAGGCTAAGGGTCATTGTGCACGAGACTAACGAAACAGGTTCTTTCTCGCCCACACAAAAGCACATATCATGCTCAAATCAATTTATCAAATGCTCTTTTCTGAATATACGAAATACCATGAGGCATAACACAAATGTATTTTGAAATTCATCAAAAGTTCATGTATTGAATCAATAATGATTTTTCAAATCATTCATACAATGATGTAACATTTATGATGCAATTGAAATCAGAAAATCTCTTTGTTTAAAGAAAGTAGTAGTGGCTTATAAATTTTATTATAAATAGGTACCTACCTCATTTCCATGCTTGAAGCTTGTCCAATGCTTCAATTTGACCATTGCTTCTTTCTTTCTTCCAATTGAAATTTCCCTAAACCATAATCATCCAAATTTAACATCATAATTAGCATAATCTTCAAAATTAACTATAGGAAACCCATACTCATAATTTCTCCAAGCTATCTAAAGCAAAAATTTCTAAAATCTCCAAATTTCAAAATTGACCTAAACCAATTCACCCAAATTCAATATCATAAATCACAACATCTTCAAAATTGATATCATATTTCACCAATCCATAATATTTCCCATGATTCTAAACCAATAATTTTTAAAAACTTCAATTACAAAATTAGGCATAAACCCTAATTAATTTCCATCCAAAATCGATCCCATTACAACATGAAATCTCCAAAATTGACTTTAGAATTCACAAACCCATACCAATTCCAAGGTATCTAAACCAAAAACTCTCTAAAAGATCAAAGATCGAAAATCGACTCTTACCTTCATCTTCCCCAATTTCGGATTTTCTTGGTTCATGATGGAGCTCTCTTCATTCTCCACATTTTTCTCTCTTGAATCAACATAGAAAGCTTGCTTGAAGACCCCTAAAAATAAACCCTAGCTCTCTCTCTTTTCTTTCTCCTTCACTCATCCGAAAGTTTCTCTCATTCTCCTCCCTTTCTCTTCTTTCTTTTCTTCTCTTGCTGTTTTTCTGTCTAAGTGTCGTGCAATCTCTCCTTATAAAGGACCACAATCTTGCCATGTCATTAAATGACTGAGGAATGACCAATTTGCCCTTACTCATAAGCCTAAAACCTTAACTCTTTAAGTAAACTTTCAAAATTGTCCCTTACTTTTTTTTTGCCTTAAAAACTTTAGATAAATGTCCCTCTATGTCTTACGAATCCATCGCTTCAAGAATCGGATCAATCGGAGCTCTATAGCTCAAGCTATCTCCAAAATACTGAAGTTTGTTCTTCAGACCCGAGGCTGAACACTACACCTAACTTCCGACCCAAATTTGGAAGTCTTAGAGGCTAAATTGTAGCTCAGCTCCTTCATAACATTTTATCCCCATGTCTTTATTTTACTTAGCAATAAGAATCAACTCCATCGGAGTTCTACCGATCGAGATATCTCCAAAATACTAAACACTGTTAGGCCATTACAACACCGAGATTGAACACTATACCGAAATTCCGACCCGAATTTGAAAATCTTAGAAGCTAAATCATAGCTCGACTCCTTCATAACATTTGTAGATCTGTGTCTCTAGTTTAATTTGCAAAAAGAATCAGATCGATCGGATATTGAACGAAGAAGTTATTCTCAAAAGCGTGAAGGGAGGTCAGAGCTCGGCCAGAAAATCAAAGCTCGGCCAGAACGAAGATCGGTCGGCCAACAGAGGTCGGCCAACAGAGGTCAGCCAATAGAGGTCGGCCAACATAGGTCGGCCAACAGAGGTCGGCCAACAGAGGTCGGCCAACATAGATCGGCCAGCAGAGGTCGGCCAATAGAGGTCGGCCAACAGAGGTCGGCTAGCACCCAATCCGACCTTCAAACTTCTAACACTCATAACTTTTGACTCCGATATCTGAATTTTGCAAACTCAGTACCGTTGGAAAGATAAAAGAAAGATATACAATTTTCAAGAAGGACTCGAAGGCAAGTTCGGTCCTTAAAGGGGTCAAAAATGTACTCAAAGATAACTGATCGATAATCTCCTCAAAACTTTAAACAACACTTCAACTTGTAAACATCATAACTTTTGACCCAGAACTCCAAATTTGACAAACTTGGTGTCTACGGAAAGGTAAAAGAACCCTATACAACTTTTATGAAGGCCTTAAAAATCAGATCGACCTCTAAATGGGTCAAAAACTCCACACAAAGTGACTGGTTGATCAGCTTCACACTAAACAACATCAAAACTTCTAACAATCATAACTTTCTACTCCCTTGTCCAATATTTTCGTGCTTTATATCAATAGAAAGATAAAAACAAGCTCTACAATGTTCATGAAGGACTCCAAAGCAACTTCAACTTCTAGATAAGTTAATTTTTTAATCGAAATTTCTGCCCTGATAGCAATCACCTAAGCAATATCCAAATTTCACATTGTCATATCTTTCAACCTCCACAACCAAGAATCGCATATCATACATCATTTTAAAGCTATTCTAATTCTCTATAACTATCACATTAGTATGGCGTATTACTCCAATTCAAACCACATCAGTATGACGATCGGCCTCAAAGCAAATTACACACAAATCTATACTTTATGGTATTTTTCCAAAACAACGCCAAATACACTTAACTTCAAAAACTCATAACTTTTGATTCCGATATCGAAAACTATCAAACTTTATGACTACAGAAAGCTCTCAACATAATCTAAAAATTTCATGAAGATAAACTTTCTAATTTCTTCAAAATTTTACACTTTCACTTTCTATTTCTTGATTTCAACTTCCATTTCAATCATCTCATCCACTTAAACTTTCATAACCAAAACAAATCTTCAAAGTCATCAAAACCAATAAATTCTTTTTCTCATCAATTTTCTCAAGGCATAAAACTTCTATAACACAATTCATATCCGAAAACACTCATTGAATTCATTTTAATTTTTCTAATTTCCACCGAAAGTTCGGGATCCAACAAAGACCATCTAGGTCTACTCACAGTACGCTCCAAAATAGCATTTGCTTCCCAATTCTGGAATGTTAGAATGTGGACACTTGACCTGCACAACCTATTTATGCAAGGCACACATTGCACACTTATCAATAATTGTACACATAACAACATTCATTTTTGTACAATTGTAATAATGGACTATGTACAATGCATGTTCAATGACAATCCCGGGTATATGTTCTAATATACACTTTATGCTCATTTCTATTTCAAAATTTATATACGTTTCATATACTTCATTGGTACATGATCGTTCTAACTTCTCCTTTCAATCTTTGCCCTTTTTATAAGTCTAGCTTATTCATAAGCTTACACTTCAAGAACACTTGGTTACTCTATATCATAACTCAATTTTTCATCATCTCTTTTCTAACATCACATGATCTCATAATATCAAATCCCTATTCATAACTTAGCAATTTAAACATATGAACACATTGAGGCTTATTGCCTATTTACACAAAAACCATAAATACATATATTACCCACCTAGTTGTCTTGCAAAACTTCGAGTCAGTTTGTCTCTCTCCTTGTTCTTGGGTAGAATTCTCTTAATTTCCTAAAACAAACCAAATCTCTTTCAATAGAAATCCACTTAAAAATTTCACAATGCAAAATCCCCAAAATTGATTCTAGGACATTAAAACCTAACCAATTTCTAAACTCCATAAGTTAGAATCCTTCCAAAAATCCAAAAGAGTAAAAAAGATCTTACCTTGATTCATCACCGAAAAGAGATCTTTAGCTCAAATGGAAGCTCTTATCTTCATCTTCCTTATTCTCTTCTTGAACAACTTTAAAATCTCTCTTAAAGGCTAAGGAAATCAAAACCCTAGCTTGATCTCTCTTCTTTCTCTCTCTTTCTTTCTTCTTCTCTTCGTATTTCTCTTTCTTCATGATATTTCTCTTTTTTTTTGTTCATTTTCGTTATCCCCTTAATTTATAAGCCAAACCATACTTCTTTTTTCTATTTATGCCCTTAATGAGTCCAAAAAGTCCATTTTATCCTTCCTTATAGGCTTATGTTCTTTTAAACTTAAGTGTCTTGCCAGAAATATCCTTGACCATTCTTACACATCACTTTCTTCTAGAAGACTCTTCTTTATTGTCTTACGGGTCTAATGTCACTATAAGCATTCAATTTGATTCAATGATTCAGAAGTTACACTTTAAACATTTTAGACTGTTCTTGTCCATAATAGTACACTGTGCATAACTTCCATAAGAATTTTAGACATCCTAGAGACTGAATCCGATTCCAAACCCTTCATACCATTTGTATCTCCATGTCTCTAGTTCTCCACGAATCAGAAATCATCTCATTTTGATTTCTATAAATTAAGATATCATCAAAACACTGAAGTATGTTCAGTGGGATAACACTAGTTCATATCCTTTAAGAGCACCCACACTGTACCCGACTTACTCTTTTCACTTAATCTCTCTCCATATAATTTAGATAACTTCGATTTTTGGTGTAGATATAGAGAAAGTTCTTACGAATCCAACGGTTTAAGAATCAAGTCATTTGGAGGTCTAAAGAAGAAGTTATGGCCAAAACAATCCAACATGTTCATATCCTCACCCCTAAATGTACATATCCCAGTACGAATGCCATAACTTTTGCTACAGAAGTCCGATTAGTTTCGTTTTTGGACCATTAGAAAGAGGACTTCTGGATCTAAAACTTTCATGAGACCTCAAAGGCCAATTTTATTGTCTAACTTTTGTATCGTCTCATTTTTTCTGCGTCTTTCTTTTTGAGTCTGTTTTTCTGCGTCTTTCTTTTTGCGTCTGTTTTTCTGCGTCTGTTTTTCTGCGTCTGTCTTTTTGCGTCTGTCTTTTTGCGTCTATTTTTTTGCGTCTGTGTTTTTGCGTCTGTGTTTTTGCGTCTGTTTTTCTGCGTCTTTCTTTTTGTGTCTGTGTTTTTGGGTCTATTTTTCTGCGTCTGTGTTTTTGCGTCTGTTTTTCTGCGTCTAGAACATCTCCACTTATAAGATGCATAACTTTTGACTCCGAAGTCCAAATTTTACAAACTTTATACTGTTGGAAAGATACAAGAAATATCGACAACTTTCCAGAAGGAAATTTTACCAAAATCCATCTTTATCAATCCCAAATTTGCCCCTAAAGTCTGAAGACAAATTTTTCATTCATACACCAACACTGCACCCAATTCTTCACTTAATGACAATATTTGAGACTCTTAGGCACAGAATTGAAATTCGATGTCTTCACACAAAATGTAGCCATATATCTCTAGTTTAATCTAAATTAAGAATCATCTTGTTTGGATTACTAGAGAAAACGTTGTGGCTAAATGACTGAAGCATATTCAGTGAATATTTTCCATATCACTACCAATCTTGTTTCTAAATCTTTCCTTATTACAACTCATACCAAGATCACTCTTTCTACTCCTTCTACTCCTCATTTTCAATAAAATCACATTTAATACCATTTATATCCAGAAGTTGTCAATTAATGCATGTACCACATTTTATGCTAAAGCATTTCGTATCTATACGCTTATATGCTAACATGATGCATGAGCAAGAAAATGCATTTCCTTAACCTCTTTTTGAGTTCACAAATAACGAAAGTTCGGGTACTAACCCTTAATAAGGGGACAGGATGTTACACCAAATATGTGATTATCAATGACATTCTGTACAAGCGTTCTTATGACTGGCCGCTACTACGTTGCTTGAATAAAGAGGAGGCAGAACGAGCAATGACTGAAGTTCATGAAGGAATGTGCGGAAATCATTTAGGAGGCAGAATGTTGGCTCATAGATTGATCAGACAGGGGTATTACTGGCCGACGATGAAGAAGGATTGTCAAGAGAAAGTTAACCGATGCGAGGCCTGCCAGAAGAGTAGCAATTTGTCTCACCAGCCGACCGAGCAGCTGAAAATTGTGAGTCATCCCATTCCCTTTGCTCAATGGGGAATGGACATACTAGGTCCTTTTCCTCTTGGTCAGGGATAAAAGAAGTTTTTGATAGTAGCAGTCAAATACTTCACTAAATGGGTAAAAGCGGAAACGATCGCCACCATCACTAAGCAGAATATTGAAAACTTCGTATGCAAAAATATACTGAGCCGTTTTGGGATGCCTATGGTTTTGATTATAGACAATGGTCGGCAGTTTGATAACGACAAGTTCAAAGATTTCTGTGAATGACTGAAGATAAGGCTCCAGTTGACTTCAGTTGTCCATCCTCAAAGTAATAGTCTAGCAGAGAATATTAACAAGAAGATAATGAGTGCTCTCAAGAAGCGCTTAGATGGACGCAAAACTTGGGTGGACGAAGTAGATGAAGTGTTGTGGGCGTACAGAATAACCCCAAACGGGGCCACGGGTGAGACACCATTCAGAATGACCTTCAAGGCAGAGGCCTTAGTCCCAGTAGAAGTAGTACTGTATAACCAGCGAGTTTCGAGTTACGAAGAAGAAAGGAATGATGAAGCCCGCAAGGCAGAACTGGTAATTCTCAGTGAAGATAGAGATAGGGCAGCCACTCGTTCAGAAGCCATCATACAAAAAGCAACGAAGTTTTATAATAAAAAGGTAAGGCCGAGCGACATAAAGATCGGTGGGTAAGTTCTGTAAAAGGCCGAGGCGGCTGGAAAGCATCCTGGGAAGCTCGGTCAGACATGAGAAGGACCCTATCAAGTGGTCAAACAAGCCGGACACAGCTCTTACATCCTGCACGATATGAATGACAAGATTCTATTGAGGCCCTGGAATTCTCAAAACCTGAGGACGTTCTACCAATAGATAAGCTTTATTTTGGTTTATTTATTTCTTTGTTTATTTATTGTTGTTTATGTTCTTGTACACGCAACTTGTGGGTATCTTTTTCCTGGCCCTGCCAGTCAGGTTTTTTAATAGCCCACGCCCTTGTCATCATCAATAAAGGGGTTTCAAATTTCTTGGCAAGAAAAATCTCACTAAATTGGGCAAGAGGAGAAAATTCTACCAACTGATCGATTGTCGTCTACACCGCTCGGCTAGGTTGCCAAGACAGGATCTTGGAACCAGGCGATGCCAAGAACCAAAATCTTGGATCGTTCGGCCTCTACATCGCTCAGCCAGGTTGTCAAGACAGGATATTGGAACCAGGCGATGCCAAGACCCAAAATCTTGGATCTCTCAGCCTCTACATCGCTCGGCCAGGTTGCCAAGACAGGATCTTGAAACTAGGCGATGCCAAGACCCAAAATCTTGGATCGCTTGGCCTCTACACCGCTCGGTCAGGTTGCCAAGACAGGATCTTGGAACTAGGTGATGCCAAGAGCCAAAATCTTGGATCGCTCAGCCTCTACACCACTCGACCAGGTTGCCAAGATAGGATCTTGGAACCACACGATGTCAAGAGCCAAAATCTTGGATCGCTCGGCCTCAGCGTTGCTCGGTCAAGTTCTCTTGTCTCAATCGACCATGACTCTCTTGAACCCTACAACCGATCGACACACATCGAGCGCACTCGTTCACTACCTGCTATTTCAAAAGATCATCCAATCTTAACACGACAAATAAAGAAGGCAACGAAAGATAAAAGAATTTCTGTTTCCTTAAATTTTCGTTCTGGTCACAAGCCCGACTAGATGAGCCTTAAAAAGGGAAAAATTATTTTGGCCCCTCTGTTGGAGAGGAAGGGCCAGCAGCCGGATCGGCAGGAGGAGACAACAGAGAGACATCCTCTTCCTCATCTAAGCTCAGATCCAGCATCTCATCCGACAAGACCTCTCTTTCCCTCTCAGCTATCTCTCTTATCTCCTCAAGTGAAAGGCCGAGCTCAGAGGGAAGCATCTGCTCCGCATAATCCTCGAATGAAGGACCATCCGACCCGTCAGGGATGCAAACGCTGTAGCAGCTCCTCAATATGGAAAGAGCCAAGTCGCAAGCAAATTTCAGACACTCCTCGTGTAAATACCGCTCTTTCCATCGCTTGATCGCTTCAACCCGTTGCTCCTTGACGGGGTCTTGTAGCTCTAGTAGTTTCTTCTCGACCTTCATTTTATCTGTCACCGCCTCATGACAGTTATGAAGGACTTTCAAACGGACCTCCTCCTCCACTTTCGCCTTCGAAGTGGCATCAAGCACCTTTTTCCTTAGACCCTCATTATGGAGCTGCAACACTCGACATTCACTTTCCAGCTCACCCCTGGAAGCAATCACTCTACTCCTCTCCTCCTCCCCCAAAGCAAGTTGAGCTCTCAAAACGCCCTTCTCTTCCTCCAAAACACTCTTCTCCTCCTCCAGTGAAGAGAGTTGAGCTCGTAAGACATCCTTCTCCTCCTTCGCCTCTGAAAGTTCAGTTCTTAAAGTGTTAACTTGCTCAAGAAGATCGTGAACGTCCCGGTCTATTGTTTGGTTTACTTCATCGAGATAATCGATACGCTGATGCATCGCAGAGGAGAACGCCAGATCCCTGGCACAACCACGGACGAGACTAGCCATCAGCTCCTTGTTGTTTAGCGTATCCAAAAATTTCTCGTCCTCAGGAGGAACAACCTTCTGGGCAATATGCAGAGCGACTTTGATGTCCCTAATCGATGCAGTCTTATCAAGGCTGATCGTGGACATCCATTTTCTACCGCTGGAGGCTTGCTCTTTCCCCTTGCCCTTATCTAATCGGGGCGCTTGCTTTTCCCCCTTTCCTCTGTCCAATTGACAGGACGATCGATCAGCACTTCGAGCGGTCTTTTTTCTTTTGAGCGGTGGCTCCATCTCTTCCTCTGAATCCGCTCGGTCCGTATTCACCGGTTGGACCGACAACGACGCTGACACGCCAGGTCGGTCCTCAGTGGACGGAAGGGCCAGCAATGCTGTAAACTGGTCCAATATCGTTGGCTAAGCAATGTCTTCGCTAGCCTCTACCTCCTTCCTTTGCTTCTTCACCTTCGAAGAAGATCTAGGCCCTTTGGGTTGCCTTTTGGATTTAGGGAGACTGGAAGACCCGGCGAAATCCTTGACCTTTACCATGGCTGCACAATTATAGAAGCAGGTTAGAAATCGAAACTAGTACTTGTGAATACAGCAGATAGATAAACTACGAGGAGTTAACCAGGAGGGGCAGTTTCCTCTTCTAGCCCTCTAATTCGAGGAGGGGGATCAATTAAAAAGGCATCGGCTAATGCCCCTCTACGATACCTCAGAACGAGACGGTCGAAAGAATACCGACCGAGTGCCTTGATCCTATCGATCACTTCCCATTCCTCCCTAGAAAGGTGTAGATTGGCAATATCATTCCATTCCACGGCCGGGATTCAAAGGTGGATCCTGGGGGTCTCACAAAGAAGTACTTCGTCTTCCACACTTTGATTGATCCTGCTATTCCAGCAGGACGATACCTCGCATCCCTATACTGGAGATGAGGGATCCTGGCCCCGATATTTGAGCTCTGGTTCATTCTTAAAAAATGACGCAGGACACCGACTGATGGTGGACACCCGAAATAATGGCACAACAAAGCCAGACCGTTGATGAATCTCCAACCATTTGGGGGAATATGGCTCGGCCCTAATTGGTAGGCGCGCCATACCTCATCGATGATCGGGACGTATGGAAGCTTCGTACCACCGACCGAGAAAAAGTTATCTGAAACAGCGAAGTAGCCGCCCCCACTGCTATGAATCCTTTCGCTCTTGCCAGCCAGCCTAGGTCCGCAAGACGAAGGAATATTATTCTTAATAATCGTCCGGTTCAGCTCCCTTTCGGTCATCGTCGAAGGGTCGTTCATTGGATTTTCAACAATTTGCCTATCCTTTCGGGAACTCGCTTCGATTTCCTCATCCCCCCTTGACTCCGACGCTTCATTTCCGCCGACTTCCAGCACCTCCATCGTTTCCGCCGCTATCTCCAGTGACTCAACAACTTGTAAAGCACTCTCGGCGGCCAGTTCCTGATGGAGCTCCCTCAAAACTGTACTTACTTCCCCGCTAAGACTCGGGGATGTCCGTGGAGAAGGCTGGCGAGGAGGCGACGGAAAAGGAGAGGGGGAGCTAGATTCGTTCCTAAGTCTAAGTTCGTCTCTAGAGCTAGTCGATGACATGGTTACTGAAAATCAAACTTATAGGACGAGGAAAGGAAAAAGGATGTACCTAGTTTAGAGATTGGAGTTAGGGATTTGGATGACGGTGAAAAAGGAAATTCCGATGGCTGCGAACAGGGAGATGAAGAAGAGAGGAAGCAAAGATTGAAGAATCGAACACGCAAAAAGTGAAGAAGTGTGTCAATTCCGAGCATTTATAACAAGATACTGAGCAGGCATACTGATGGAAATTGGACACGCGGCAAAATCTGAGCCGTGCAAATTAGGGTTATCAGTTACCCATAGCGGTGCAGCAGTTGAAAGGACGTATGTGACAGCTGCACAACGGTTACAAAGACATTTCGTTTTAAATTTTGAAAACCTGTCAGAGGACACGTGCCGTTAGTAATGATTAAACCAAATGCTTTCATGCGCTCGACATCGACATTCAACCGACTGATCTTGGCACGAGCAGTCATACACGAAGCGTTGAAGTCCGACCGATCGGGCCTATCACAAGCTGTCCTACAGACGAGCTGCACGATCCTTATGCACTCCTTTGACCATTCTCCTTCGTTAGACTTGAGGAGTAGGGGGACTTATGGTTGGGTCGGTCGTGCTAGGCTCAAGCCCAGATGCAGAACGGCGCATGGGCTGATCGGCCCATCCCTTGAGGATTGACCTAATTCTTATATGTTAGACCCCGAATTTTTAGTGGAAATATCAAAATGGAATATGAGTTTATGTATGGCTTTGAATTATGAATTGGTATATAGATGGTTGAGAAATTAGAATGTGAACTAAGTATGGATGATGAGTTGAGAAACCTTAATCATAAACCATGGTTATATATGTAAGATAGGATGTTTGGGGAATGATAAGAGGTTATTGAATATGAGAATATATGAATTGAGGTTGAGTGTTGAATGGATTCCAATTGGAATTTAAATTGCTTTGAATGATGTTATAATAGAAGAAGTGAAGTTGGGAAAATGTTAAGTTTTGTATGAGGATAAAAATGAGTATGTTGATTCAAGAGAAATTCTAAAATAATTGAATTGGAATTAGACAAAGTTGTCTTCTTTGAAGTTGTAGCTTGTTCTCTTATCTTTTCAACGAAACTAAGTATGCAAGTTTTCGAGATCGGAGTTGAGATTTATGCTAGTTACAAGCTAGGATGTCATGGTAATCGAAATTCCCGAACCTTTAGAGTTTGTGACGTGATGTCGGGCTCGGAAAGGTTGATTTTAGGTAAGATATGAGTATTGAGAAGTTTATTTTATATGATTATGTTTTATTAAAGCTTGAGATTGATGGATGAGTTTAACTTTGGTTGAAAATTTCATTGTTACTAGTGTTAGTAGAATATGTTGATTTTGGGAAGAATGTGTGGGATGAATCCTTTGGAGTTGAGTTTCAATGATGTTTGTAATTGTTTCATGGATTGAAGTGGTTTAATTGTGGTATTGGAGAAGAATATGAGGTAAAGGGAAGTTAGGTTGGGTTTAGAGACCTTTGGAGGAGTCTTGGGGTGAAAATTGGTGATTTTTCCCGTAGGTTACACTAGCCGTGTGAATTTCACACAGACTGTGTAAATCCAGGCGCAGGAAACATGATTTTCCCGTAGGTTACACTGCCCGTGTGAATTTCACACAGACTGTGCAAAACTTGAATGCAGTGACTCCGATTCACACAGACCGTGTAAATTTTTACACGGACTGTGTGATTTTGGGCACAGTAACCCTCCGTCCACCCGAAGGTTGCACGGCCTGTGTGCCTGATCGTGTAAATTTCACACAGCCCGTGCTTTTTTAGAATATGAACATATCGAATTTATTTGGCCATAACTTTTTCGTCCGACATCCGATTGAGTTGATTCTTGAAGCGTTGGATTTCTAAAACAATTAATTTCATTTTATGAGATATTTGTGAATTTATGAGATTAAATTAAGGGTGATTAATTTAATCAAGGTGAGTTGGACCATTTTCTGAACATAGTTCAGTATTTTGAGAAATTCGGGATCTGTGGTAATCCGATTGAATTGATTCTTGAGGTGAAATAAAATTAAGACACGGGACTACAAATCATATGAAGAAAGTAAATTTCAATTTTGCCCCTAAGATTTTTAATTTATGAATGGAAGTTCAAATTAGTGTGCAGTTTTTGGGTTAGGAACATCTGAAAGTATTTTGAGCATAACTTTTGCTCTGGAAATCGAAATGATGTGATTATTGTTTTGGATTAAACTAGAGTAATAGATCTACAATTGTTATGAAGACATCGAATGTCAATTTTGGGATTAAGAATGTTAATTTCTGGATGGAAATAATGTGCTAGAAAATGATTTAGCATAAGACATATATGAAATGTTTTGAGCATAACTTTTGATGTAGTGCTCCGAATTGGATGATTTTTGTGACATTATGAAATTAAGACATAGAGGAACATTTCTATAGAAGGAAGTTTTAGCAATTTCCTTCAAATTGATAGTGATAAACTTGTCCTAAAGTAAGCATACATGAAACTAAAGTGTAAGGGCATATTGGGAACATCACTTAAGGACTTAAGACCTTAGGCTTAAGGGGAAGGGCAAATTGGTCTTTAGCCAATCACTTAAGTGACATGGCAGTATACATAGAGGGAGGCTGTCGTGGGAAGCAAGAGGAAGCCACGAATTTGTGAGAGAAGGAAAGAAATAAAAGAAGAGAGAATGAGAGAGAAAGGGGAAATCGGCAATGGAGAAGAGGAAGAGAGAAAGGATAGCTAGGGTTTCGATTTTATGGGGCTTTCAAGAGTGATTTTTCGTTGCTTCTAAAGGAAAAAGATGGATGAAATCAAGAGCTTCCTAAGGAACAAGGAGAAATTCGAAAATGAGGAAGATGAAGGTAAGTGATGGTTTTAAGCCTTGAGTTTTTCTTGGATTTTTGGTTGTTTTAGCACGGAAATGATATGGGTTTGTGGATTACGAAGTTAATTTGGA
The DNA here is from genome assembly GCA_029891385.1 of Erythroxylum novogranatense. Lineage (NCBI taxonomy): Eukaryota > Viridiplantae > Streptophyta > Magnoliopsida > Malpighiales > Erythroxylaceae > Erythroxylum > Erythroxylum novogranatense. The sequence goes on along the minus strand of CM057225.1, from coordinate 15,709,075 downwards.
TGATTATGCCTTGGGTTATGTTTAATTTTGGATGAGAATTACTTAGGGTTTATGCCTAAATTTTGAGATTTGGGAATTTTGGAAGTTCTTGATTTAGATGTCTTGATATGAGTATGGGTTTGTGATTTATGTAATCAATTTTGAAAATCATGATTTTTATGAAGTAGAATTTGGGTTAATTTGATTTAGGGAATTTGAAATTGGGAGAAAGAAGAAAGGCTTTGGAGAATTGAAGCTCTAATCAAGCTCCAAGCATGGATATGAGGTGGGTTTCATGTTTATAGTTGAATAATAAGCCACTAAAGATTTTTCCAAATTGAGAGAATAAAGTGATTTCAAGTATTTTGAAATTGTGCATATATTGTTTTCAAATGATTTAAAGAATTGATTTATATGTATTCATATACTTCATGAATTGGATTTGAATGGTTTTGAACATGCAAAGATGCATTGTGATGTGTTTATGCTGTGTTATGCATTGAAAGATATATGATACTTAGATGAGAATTGAATTGTGATGCGATTATGCTATGTATTTAAGCATGGCATTGTGATTGAATGGAAAGAAGAAAAAGAACATGAAAGCATTTCATTTTGATTAAATGATTTGAGCATTGCTTATGTGATTGTGTGGGCGAGAAAGGAATCATTTCGTAAGTCACGTGCACGTTGACAAAAGCATTCTCCCGGCTGGCTGCTTGTGCCACACGAGATCTGAAAATAGACTCGTTTCGTTCATGGAGTAAACTTCAGTTTCTTTGTTTTGTTCACGGAACCCTCGAGTCAATTGATTGTGCATTTGCATATTAATGTGCTAAGCTATGCTTTGGATTGAATTGTATTCAAATATGTGTTATGAGAAGATGTATTGCATTATGAAATTGTGATTTTTGAACAAGTTGATACATTTATGTTTTGCGGATTATGGATTTCAATATATGACAAAAATTTGAGAAACGAGCATTTTATGGATTTTCAACAAGAAATTTCTATGACAGTAAACTTTTGAACGGTTTTTGCTTATGATTGATTATAAACCTGTTACCCATGAGCTTTTTAAAGCTCACCCCCCTTCATTCCCATCCACAGGTGATGAGAAGAAGATCTGGTGAAAGAAAATGAGAGATTTAGTTTATATGTGATTCCATTGAATTATCGTCAAGATAGAATTGTTGTGCATTGTGTATTTTGGAGTTTTGATTATTGGTAATTGTATATGGCTTGGAATGCAATTAGTGTAATGTAAGCGTTTAGTTCATGATGTATTTGGATGGTGAAATTGTATAAGAACTTGAGTTATGGAAATTGGAACTGTTTATAGCTATGGATTATACATTATGGTTTTATATGTAAATTGAGTAAAGATTGATTGTGATTTGAATATGGATGAACTGGATTGTTTGAGCTGGCATTGTAGAAGTGCGTTTTAGAACCATTTGCAGGTTGGGTTAGTTAAAATGCAATTTATTATCGCCAAAATTGTGTTAAGAAAAGAACGTATGTATGATTATGTTTGCATGTGTGAAGTCTTTATGACAAAAGCAAAGACTAAGGTTTTGGTTATAATGATTCTTATGATTCATAAATGATGGTTGAAAAAATTGAGGATGTGGAAATTATAATTTCCAAATTGAAGAAGCCTATGTTTTGTATTCGATGAGAAGAATGAAGAAAAAGAAGAAGAAAAATTTTATATCGATTCGTATAGGTTTAGTCTTAAGATATCCAACGCGACTATTTTGAAGCTTTTCTAAGATATTTGTGCGGATGTCGGAATTTGTGTTTCAATTCGATTGGATCGTTTGTTTGGTTTGTCTTGAAGCCAATTCGATTTGACCTTGTTTGTATGCTTTGCTTCCAAGTTAGCTTTCGATTCGCTATTGATTTGTTTCGATTCACTTCGATATATGATCCGTTCATTCCGCTTCTTTGTGATTCGTTCCGTCTTTCGTTTTCGGGTTGGGGCGTCGGTCTCGGAATCGGGTCCCAACATTATAGATATTAGTCATATAAATTCATTACCTCATCATAAAAAAGGTACGATTTTCGAGAAACCTAGAATTCTTTATTTACTAGCCACCAAAACTCTCTCAAGAGACTAACTTGAGCATCGGAGGGGCCTACCGGCAGTCAACCCCCGGTGTGCCTTTACTGTTTTGCAGGTATCTCTGAGCCAAAGTAAGCCAATCTCATGGATCCAAGCGCACCCACCCAAATTTCACCAAAATCCGATGAACCAAATAATAATAAGGTTAATGATAATAATAATAACAACAACAACAACAACAACAACAACAACAACAACAACAACAACAACAACAACAATAATAATAATAATAATAATAATAATAATAATAATAATACTAATAATAATAATAATATTATTATTATTTGTTTATTAATAATGTAGTTTAATCATATTCTTATGTTTTCTATTGCTTTAATTTTATTAATTTTATTTTTTTCATATTTTAATTTTATTTTTGTTTAATTTTTCTTTTTTTTAAGGTAACATTAACAAAAATATATAAAAAAAAATTAAAGCGAAATGAAATCTCTTAACATTACTCATGTTAACAAATTCATTACATTTTGCACTATAGCAAAGTTACAGCTAATTTGTTTAGGAAGACGATCCTCAATTTCCTGTGCACCTTTATTCATGTGAGGGATTTTGTAATTGTTGGATCCTTCAACTTTCATAATTTCTAGCATACACAATTGTAAAGTCAAGAAAATACGATTTATCATTTTCGTCAGATATTCATCAAATGACTTTTTAACTGAATGGATAAGTTCTTCCGTTGTCCTTGGACACTCTTTATGTTGCAATGCTTGAATGGCGCTAAAAAATCCGAGATCCAAAATATTTAAATCCGGCGAGTTTGGAGGTTGACACACTAATCTAATATCAAAACCATGTTGTGAAGCAGCTTTTTGAAATTCCTTGTCACTTGGATCAACATGCGTCCTTGCGTTGTCTTGTTGAATAAATATGGTTTTTTTAAAATCCTCTTTGGGCCACTTAAGTTGAATTGCCGGTACAACTTGTTCAATCAAAAACGTCTTTATTGTTTCTCTCATAACTGAGGTCATCGGTTTAATCTCTAATGTTCCGGCATCTCTATTTCGACTTCTTTTTTGAGATGGTTGTGAGGTAACAAATGGAAATACTCCTATTTTTTCCGAGAACACTTCATTTCCTTCATTGTCAAATCTTGGACGAGCCATAGCAACTAAAAACATTACCTTTTCAATGTAATTCTTACTCTGACATGTGCGCAAAGGTTCGTCTTCGATGGGAAGTAGATAATATTTTTCTGACTTCCTAGTCATATAGAACCATTTTTCATCAATATGCACAACATTAAACATATCAATGAATTTTGGCTCATAAGGCAAGCTGCTTTGATCCAACATAGATAAACAAAATCACAAACGCACTTTTTATTTTCTTCTCTTAAGTGCGGCTTAATGGCATTTGAATGACGTCGAATAAGACCTTGCTTTATACGTCTATGTAATGACGTGTAGCTAACACTTGTACCCCTGGCCTTCAAAGATTCGATAAGTGACATTATAATCTTTCGTCGATGTGAAGGAATTTGAAGAACGTGATTTAAGTCAACTTGAACTCTCTTCCACCCACAATTTTTTGTTTTCTTATGGGACACATCAACCGCTTCACCATTTGGAGTATCTTTTGCTCGTTTCCAAATCCTTTGGACTATTCTTATATGAATTGAAAACAACTCTGCAACCTCTTTGATTGTATCTCTTTTCAACTTTCCATTAACACTTTTTTCTAATAAAGTGTTGTATATTGCCCATTTCTGCTCATTTGTTAAATTTTTCTTTGTTTCCCTTACTATTCCCTCTTCCAGTAATGTATCTATTTTTAAGGAAAAAAAATTACATTCAATTTCTAAAATAACCAATACTGAAATAAAAACACAACCAACACAAATTGCATAAAACTGTCTAGTTCACTTTATAAACTTTCATCACCATAATGAAAAATAATGCCACAATAAAACATAAATCAAATTTGACATATAAAATGAAACGTTAAAAACAACTCTGTAAAAAAAATAACACAAACATGAAAACAAATAAGCATTTCGTACCAAATTCCCATCAGAAGTAGTGGATTCAGCAATAGCAAGGAAGCAAGAATAGTTGGGAATTGCAATGGATTTGGAGACAATGGCAACTGACCAGAAAGTGGGGAATGTCAATGCTCAAATGTACTCCATTTCGTACCAATTATATAAGCATACATATGTAGCATGTAGCATACTCCACTTTTGGTGATGATTCAATAATGTAGATATAAATAAATATTCAAAATATTCAAAAGGATTTGTAATAGACTAAAAAATGTTCTTACAATATAAAACTAACTACTAGTGCAGTGTTGAAAATTTTAAAAGAAACAACATGCAATAAAAAAAATACATAAAAAAATACAATAACTGCAGTGTAGTAAAACATGAATGAAAAAAAACATCTAAACAAATTCATAATACTGTAGAAAATTATTTATTATAAAAAATAAAAAAATAAAACTGAAGATTATATGCGTTTAAAAATAACATGAATTGTGAGATAAGATTGATCCATCTTCCATATATACACCATCGGAATCTACATCTGTTAACGGTGGCTCGAACTCTTGATCGGGTTCTAAATTTAAATCGAACATCATAGTGGATGTGGTTAACGGATTTGATAACCTCGACATTGCGGTTTCATTAGGATTTTCAGAACTTACCGGAACAATATTCAAATCAATTGAAATTTCTCTCTCATTGCACGTTACTTCAACATTCAAATCAATATTTTGTTTTTTAAAATTGAATGCCATGAATACATATGCTGTTGTTTTTAAAGTTTCTTATATGTATATATATAGCCAGTGGAGTTTTTGGTTTTGGTTCCTTTACAAAAATTTTAAACATTATGTAAATTTTTAGGCTCTAAAATTTTCATATGTTAGTGTGTTTGGCTTCAAATTTGAATCAATCAATTTTAAAAATTTTCAACAATGATGAGATCAATATGCAAGGTTAAAACGAATAGCCATGTAACTGGCCGACTATTGTATGAGATACTGAGTAATCTCTGTTGACAAATCTGCTTTAAAAAAACGAATAGTCATGATGGTGGAAATGAAGGGACGCTCGTATACACAGTAGAAATGAAGATAAAGAGTTGCAGTGCTTAATGAAGATAAAGAGTTGCGTTGAAAACATTGAAACTCTAAAAGCATTAATAACTTCATTCTCTTATCAACCATTAATAACTTTACGGGGATCACGAGGTAACTTCATAGGAGTATTAATAAGGGTATATCTATAATTTTATTAGCTTTTTTAATAGGCGTGCATTTCTCTAAAAACGACTTTTATTTTTGACAGGAGAGACTATACTACTTGGCACCTAGCACCAAGTTAATTTTCCTAATTACGAGGATCAGATGGCACCGTCTTTTGAGATTCATTAAATTTAGTAGTTAAGACACTAACCGTGTTTATAAACCTTGTCTGATTTCAGTTACCTTACTTGCTGGCACATCTCCCATTGCATAGGCGTATTCCTGAAGATTTTCCGGTCGACAACGTAAATTTTCTGTACTGTTTACTATGAAAGAGCAAACGCCTCTTTTCCCTTTGGAAACAACACATCTAACTTCCAAGCTTAAACTCACCATTCAGTTCAGTCACTTAAATTCTTTTTGAATTTATAAATCTGACAAGAAATTGTCCATTATTAGCCTTATGACTTTCACTTAGTTACTCAGTAGACTTTGGTAGTTAGTTACTGTTAAAAACAATACGTAATTACGTAGTTTTCTACGTAGCTCTTGTACTATAACTACAAAGGTTTTCTAAACTAATTCTTTAATAAGAAAGTTTTATATTTTCAAATACACGTTCATGAGTAAATTATAATAAAAATATTTAATTTTATAATATTAAGAAGAATAATAAAATAAACAAACTTTTAATTTATAAGTTATAACAATAATAATATGTCATTAATTCTATAATTAACAGTATTAATATGACATATTATGTTAGCAAGATCGTTCAGTAAATGGCATATATATGGTAAATAATTTAAAGGGAAGATATTTTCTCTAATTTTACATTAATTATAAATCTTTGCCTCCACAATCTTCAATATCAAAATAACATGAGACCGAAACTTAGTTCTATTGCATATAGCTAAACAAACTCGAAATGAAAAGCCTAAAAATATCCACATGGATCTCTCCCCTCCCGCTTTATTAGCCATTGAATTGCATCCAAAAGTGAACAAGACATCACCTCCAAACTGGCTTCTATCCACCTTTGTAGTTCCAAGAAAAGCATTTGACAAAATATCTACTTGTTCTACAAAAGAAATTATTCCAAAGACAATGTGTAAACATGAGCAAGAAATAGAAAGAACAGAAAAAGAAATGAACTTGAGAAGCGAGTCCTAAGGAGAGCACATGTAAGAGATGAGATTTATAGTATTTGGTACAATCAATGGCGAGCATTAGAGGAAGTAGAGGATGGTCTATTATGAACGTCATCATGCTCCTCATGTTCGCTTTATATTCAAGTTGAAATGTGGAAATATGAGAATCCGAATGCAATCCCTGAGATCCCAGATTGGTCTTGACGGTGAAATTGTGACATTTCATAAGGATGATCATGAGCGACTGTGATTACATGATCTATCCAAGCATGAGCAAAATTCATGTTACTACATCGAAGGGATCCCCTCTAAGGCTATGTTTAATAGAACAGTTACTAATAGAATGGAATAGAATTTAATATTATTACATTGTTTGAAAGAGAGTTTATAATATAATGAAATGGAATATGATAAAGGGAGGATTTCACATTACATCTTATTCCATCTTAAACATTAAAATGAATTATCTCTAATTTAGGGATTTAAGATAAAATGTAAAATGATAAATATATACTACCCAATATACCTCAATAATTTTTATAATACCATTTATACCCTCATCCCTAATAACAAGCAACAAGATAACACATCTCATTATTTGTGTTAGGTAGAACAGTCATTCATTATTATTATACATACATTATATTTTATTTTATCTATCTTCTAAATAATATTTTACTATATTACATTATAAATTCTTTCACTCTTCTTAAAAATAATTTTTATTATTACATCGATTTACATTCTATTCTAATATAAATCATTTCATTTCATTACAAATTTTATGTCCAATCAAATATAGCCTAAGAAATCATCTAGTCTTGACCCAGCAATGGCTACAATAGTGAAGGTGGCGGCGAGGACAATATTGAAGATAAGTAAATTATTAATTCACATCATTGGTAGCATAACTGGAATTCCAAGTCACCATTCTTTGGAATTGAATAATTTCAACAGGGTGGCGATGCTATATCCACCCTGAGCTGTCAATATTTTCTTTAATTTTACGTTAATTATTTAAAATATAAAACATTTATCACTTAAATGATATCTATTAAAAATTTTGTTGAAAATGGTATACCACGTCAACATCGTTAATTATAGTGTTAATAGTATGTTTTATTGTTATAAATTAAAATTTTGAGCATTTTATTATTACATTTAATAATTCTAACTAGTATTATAAAATTTTATTAAATTTTAAAATATTTATTGTAATTTACGTTATGTTTATTGGTATTTGAGCATTTCTTATGTTTTTGTCATAAAATTCTTATTTTTCGTCCTATTTTTAATCTTTTGTAAAGATGAGCTTCCGTGGAAAATACTTTTTCCAATCCCTATATTTTTTTTATACAAATGAAAACCCAACTTTGATTCTTGAAATTTCATTTTTGATGGTTTAACTGTTATTCTTGACCCAAATAAATGGGAATGACTCTTTTTTTAAAGAGTACATTCGAGTTTGTAGATGGTTCAACTCCACCACAAGAAGTAGTGAAAGCTTTTTATGTTTGTTAGAATAGATGCACTACAATGACGATGTTTTAGATTGTGCATTTAGATAATCCTCATATTGTATAAGGTATTCTTTAGCATGAGACAACAATAGAGATGCGAAGAGACTTAAAAGAGTGTTATTATGAAGGTGATTACTTTAGAATTTCATATTTACAATAAGAAATATCAAGCTTGCAATAAAGAAATCTTTGAGTGACAGACTATTTCACAAAATTATAATACTATAAGGATGAGTTATACAATATCAAGCTCATCTCCATTTATGAATGTATTTTATTGTGCAACTATATAAAGCATTGTATACACTTAGAGTTCATCATTAATTAAATTCAGTCATTAAGTTTTTGAGGGGTTGGAATACAATTTTTATTTACAGTTAGATCATAAGTTTTGTTGAAAGAACCATCACAAATTATCACAAAGATGTTTGATTTAGTATAATAGTAAGAAAGGCAATTTCTAGTACCCGAAATTTGAATGGGCTTAAAGCAACAAAGTGTAACAAGAAATTTCTTTAGTTAACAAAGTAAAGGAAACACAAATTTTGATGGTGACAAAAAATTTCAAAATTCAAACAAGTTAAGATTCTATGATAAAAAAAATGCTTTACAATCATTATGGATGGATTGGTCATATTATGAGTAGGTGCTACAAGAAGCATGGATATCTTTTAAGTTACAAGTATAAAAGGAAGCAATACAGAGTTAGATATGTTAATCAAGTATTTGTTTCTATCTTTGATGAACTAGAGGGTTTTAACCCATAAGTGAAGATAAAATTAGCATAGGATATGTGAAGAGAACATACGATCAATTGTTGACTATTTCACTCATCAAAAAACAGTACAAACAATTACTAAATCTATGAAAAAACGTAACAAAGCAATTCAAATATTACAAAAAAAAAACACACATACAATTTTTGGAGTACCTCATTCAATATCATTGGTAATCAATTAATCTAAAAGAACTAACGATATGTGTTGTCCTAATATTAATAGTTGTTCAATTTTATCATTAATTCGACTTACAAACATACGTACTATTGACAATATTTCAACATATTTGACTAATTGTAGACTAGTGACCAGTCACTTTCATGTTAGCCAATAGTCAAATGGTTAGAGTTTTTCACATTGGAGAAACCATATTAGTAGATACATTAATTCTTACTAAAGTGTTATATATTTCCCATTTTTCTTTCAACCTTATTTTAGCAAGCAACCTTAGTTATAGTTCTAATTGTATCTTACTAGTCTCTTCATCAAATTGCATAATTCAAGATACAAAGTTTTTAAAGAAGATTGTCTTAGTTGAACGAGTTATAACATTGTATGAGGTGGTTTGACCATATTATAAATTAGTTCAAGTAATAAGTTTTAGAGATAATATGATTGATTTATGGTGTTATGAATTAAGACACCTTCATTATTGAAGATATATATTTTAAATAAGATGCATGATGAAATTGAATCTTTTAATAAAAATATGAAGTATGTCATTTATAAAAAACTTTCATTTTATATTAGTAAAATAAAATAAAATATTATTTTGATATTATACACATTCACTTATGGGTCTTATTGGTTATTCCATATATAATATTAATATTTTCTTACGTAGTAGATGACTTTGACAAATATACTTAGTATTTTTCATTTATAATAAGTTGGATGTAAGAAATCTACTACAATCCTCTTGTTTTTATATGAAAAATTAGTTTGTGCAAAGGTGACGATTATATGAAACTATAATAGATTAAAATTTTCTATTCCCACTTTTTATGCCTATCATGATTAATATCAAATTTCATGTATGGAAGCTCTTAAGCAAAATGAGATTGTAGAAAGAAAACATCAAAATATTTTAAATGTCGAAATGGCTCAAATTACAAAGCAAATTATCAATTAGCTTATGGAAAAAATGCGTTGCTTATAGAGTTTGGATAATACATGTATTACCTTTTTCATTATTAAATCAAGCAATACATATGCCCTACTCTTTAATCAAAATCTTTTTTTTCTTAATGCTTACATTTTTTTTCTATATTTATGTTTTAGATCCACTTTAGCTATTTAGGAATCAAGGGAACATATATCGCTTGAATTATTATAAATTTCTTGTTTATAGAAATGTTGTATTATATGATAACATTTTTCTATATTTTGAAATTTTAAGTTGTGATGTTGGGACTCAATCCGTAAACCGGATCCCAATCGAAGAAATGAAAACCGAATACGAAACGAAAGCAAAATCGAAAGAAAGGAACACAAGGCGGAAGAAAAATCATATACGAATCAATTGTCAAATCGGATAAATCGAATCCGAAGGTGAATCGAATAACACCAAGCGGAAGCAACAAATCGATTAACAAATTCGTGAAGCAACGACAGATCTAAGATTAAAGCGAAACAAAATCAATTTCCGACATCCGTGAACAAATATTTTAGGAATCACTGTCGCGTTGGAAACCTTAGACTTTAACTGTCCAAAATCCGGTATAAATTTTTTTCTTTTCTTTTCTCTCTTTTCTCATTCCTCAATCCAAATACACTCACATACAATCGCACTATCCAATGTCCAATACATGTTCATTCACATTTTTCCATATACAAATCATGCTTATATCTCAATTGGACATACAAAATTTATATAACATATACATGTGCAATACCATAACTCAATAACCTCATCAAAATCTCATAATTCAATTACAATTTATACACCATTTCATAAGTCAAAGCTTTATACAAAACATAGTGGCATTTTCAAGCCTTATATATTACCCATAACCCTAAACCAAAGTACACAATACACAACAATTTTAGTCTTCTTAGCAACTACCTAACTTAACAATAATACAATATATACACATGCAAACAAAAATCTTCAATTTTCTTTACCTGATCTTCTTCTCATTACCTGTGGATGGGAATGAAGGGGGTGAGCTTATAGCTCGTGGGTAACAGTTTATAACAAATAAATAAGCAAAACCTTTTTAAAATGCTTTTCTTTTCTTTTCTTGCATAAACTTTGTTTGAAACCCATAATGCACATTTTCAAAAGTTCTTTTCCCGCAGTGGTCGAAATCACAATTTCCAAAATATGAATGCATCAATCATAACACTTCACAATGTAAATGCACACATAACGGCTCGAGAGTTCCTTAAACACAACGAATAAATCGAAGTTTATCGTAAACACAACGAGTCCGATTTCTCAGGATCTCGTGGCCTCTAACTGGCAGCCGGGAGAAGGCTAAGGGTCATCGTGCACGAGACTAACAAAACAAGTTCTCTCTTGCCCAATCACAATCACATAATCATGCTTAAATCAATTTATCGAATGCTCTTTTCCGAATATACGAAATGCCATGAAGTTTTTGTAGGAACATCCCGGGAGGTACATCATATGTACGGCAGCGGAAAACAAAAATTTTTATTCCGGGACTTTCCGAACGCCAGATCCGTATCGGTATGAAGACATCAACCTAAATAGCCAAAGAGACTATCTCTAAAGGTGATCCACGCAGAGATCGAGAACCTAACCGAGTCAAACTCTTTGACCGGGAATAGCTAGAACAGTTAAAGGCGCTAGACCCTACCTCATCTGGAGAGCTTGGAAACCACGTTGAAGAGGAGATGAAGAAGATGATGGAAAGCTTGAAGAATGAAAACTCTTTTCCTTCCTTCCTTTGCAATCCACGATGATGCTCTTTGAATTTCTCCAAATTCTTTTCTCCAAGAGCCTTTCTCAAAGACAAAGAAGAAAGGAGCATCGTATGCCCACTCTACATGAACGAGCATCACACATCTTTATATTTCATTCTTTTGTCTTTTATGCATTTAATGCATTGATGACTAAGCAAAATTCAAGAAACTTCCTTTTGCTTCTTCCAACCATCCACGCACACACATGGCTTATATATTTATTAATTAATTAATTAATTAATTAATTAATCAATTAATATATAATTGCTAAGGTCCAGTCCAACTGGGGTCGGTCCTACCGGCTTATCGACTCCGATCTTGAAACGACTCGAAACCTTTCTTAGCAATATCGATGTCGCGATCTCATCGGGACATATCCCAATCTCATCGGGATCGATTTAATCCTAATGCTCTCCATAATTGGAACTCTGTCCAATTACTATTTTACAGATTCTCGAGACACTCTTATCGTGTGACCCTTTAGGCTCCGGTTATGTTGGCCACTTAGATTAACAATTAATCTAAGCAAGTCATGAGCGGTATCTAGCAACACATCATGACCCCAATTGACCGGAAAGTAATCGGTTTGATGTATTCATCACGAACGGATCACAAACCCTTCCATAGTCAATTCTGGTGCAATTCGTCCTTTCACCATCCTATACCCCACTTGGTTATGGGTATGGTCAAAGTGTCAACTCTTACTAGACTAAGTCTAGCCCAGTGATTTTAGTTCTGTCCGGGATCCATTACTATATATGTCCCGAAGACAATCTTCATGACATATCTGCTTTGGCCAAAGACTTTCAAGTAATGATCCTTACAAGAGGCCATGGGTATCTCTTCATTATTCCGAAGTGGTGAATCCTTTATTGGCTACTCAATTACCTTGAATACCTCAAACTGTACTCCAAGCACCACCCTATGAGTTACCTCGGAAGGCAACAAGAAATGGAGTCAAAGCACGGGATCGAGATTCAAGATATCCTCGAGTACCTCAAGTCTAAGGATACTTGCACCATTGCTATGATGAGATTATCACCGACATTAGAATAAGATATCCATGTGATGATCTCATGACAGTCATCCAATGTACTTACGACCGCTAGTAAGCATCCACATGTCAATTCTAAAATATCTCATATTTACGTTTACGAGATCCACCGCTTGATCCAATCAAGGAATATGACATGTGCTAGTCTATCCGGATTAATGATGTCGGTCTCATTAATCCTATGACTAGGATAATTTAGATAATGACATAATTGCACATGATAGGAATCTCAATAGTATGATCGCATCATAATTTCCTTCATGCTATGTCAAATATCATGGACTTCATTAATTCGATTAAAGATCCATATCAATTCATAAACAATGTTCATGAATATCAAATTAATGAAATATGCCTTTCTTTATTTATTCATAAAGTCTCAGATCGACTTTGAACAAAACGCGCTAAAGGGGATTGCCTTTAGGGCACAATTTAAACAGTTCCGTCCTTGCATAAGTCAACTCACCCCATGTACATGTTGACTTATCGGTACTGAATGCGTGTAAGTCAACTTACACTTACAAATCTCCCACTTGACCTAAAGCCAATCGCCTTAGTACCTAATACCATAAGCGAGTCCATGAGAATCACAATTCTCGTGTGACAACGGCTTTGTCAACGGAACAGCAACACATTGCTCTGTGGGAATTCTCTCTATGAGGATATCATTTCAACTAATGATCTCCCGAATCGGCGGAGTACGTGTCTGGATCGTCGATAAGACCTTGGTTCCTTTGCCTGCGCACTAACCCCATTGTATCACAATACAATCCTATGGGCCCATCACAGCTAGGGACCAGATCAAGTTTAGCAATGAACTTCTGATCCAAACCGCTTCCTCTGCGCATCTCATGCGGTAATGTACTTTGCCTCGGTTGATGAATCAGCAGTCCTCTCTTGTTTGGAATCTTTCAAACTGACCGCCACGCTATTCAGTGTGAATGTATATAACCTGATCATGATTCAGAATCATCCTTATCAGATTAAATACTAGCATCTAAATGCTGCTCACTTGGAGATTTCCATCTCCAAAGATGAAAAAACATCCTTAGTGCTTCACAAGTACTTGAGGATATTCTTGATCGCCACCGGTGACCCTCACCAGGATCCGATTAGTATCTGCTCGTAACACTTAGAGCATACGATACATCGAGCCTCGTACATAGCATAGTTCCATGCTAAACCCCTTCAGCATCTCATCTATGTACGATGATTGTGAAAGACCAAGCAACCTTTTGATTTATCTCTATAAATCCTTATCGCGAGGATAAAAGTTGCTTTACCAAGGTCTTTCATCGCAATTGATTGGACAACCAAATTTTAGCGATTGCGGATAGAGACATCGTTTCCTAATATCAGTATGTCATCTACATACAACACAAGGAATACGATTGCAGTCCCACTAACTTTCTTGTACACACAATATTCATCCAAATTTTGTGAGAGATCAAACTCTTTGATTGACTCATCAAAACGGATAATCTAACTCCTGGATGCTTGCTTTAATCCATACATGGATTTATAAAGCTTGCATACCTATTCGCCATCATAGGAGGTGAAACCATCTGGTTGTGTCATACACATCATCGGGTTAGATTTCCTCTCAGGAGATCTTCTTCACATCCATTTGCCATATCTCATGACATGATGAGCGGCAATGGCTAGGAGTTTCCGAATGGATTTAAGCATTGCTACTAGGCTGAAGGTCTTGTCATAGTCAACTCTTTGTCTTAGACAAAAACCTTTAGCCACAAGCCTTGCTTTATAGGTAATTAGATTACCATCCATGTTGGTTTTCATGGCACGAAGCCATTTTGCAGACTCTGAACCTTCGTAACCTCTTCATAGGTAGCAGGCTCATCATCTCATATGAGCAATACGTCATTCTGTTCACTTACGAGAAATCCATATCTCTCGGGAACAGTGCGTATCCTACTTAACCTACGAAATTCGTGTGTAGTAGAAGGTTGAACTGTTACCTCATCTATATGAGTAACAGTTTCAAGTTCAGGCAGTTGATCTATGTTTGTTCGAGCATCTTGAACTTTTCCAAGTTCAACTTTGCTCCCACTGTCTTCTTGTAAAAGAACTCTTTCTTCAAGAAAACAGCAAGCTTTGAAACAACCAACTTTTGTTCCTAAGCAAGGTAGAATTAATATTCCACGAACAAACACTTGTCAGCTTTTACATTAAATGTATCTGACTGTGTCCGCTTCACGTAAGCAGGACAATCCCAAACTTTCAGATGAGAAAGATAGGGCTTTCGTTAGTCCACATCATTATGGAGTAACATCAATCGCTTTGAGGAACTCTGTTTAGCAAGTAAGCAGTTGTCTCGAGCACATATTCCCAAAATGCAAAACCTATCATCAATCGCACCATGTTTAACAAGGTTTGATATCTCCTTTTAGCCAGGCTTAAAAAGTGGAGTATACTGAGATAAATTCCCATTATCTCTGAGATAACCCAAAACCTGTTGGTTTAAGTATTTCCACTACGATCGGATCGTAATGCCTTGATACTTTTACCAAGCTGGTTTTCTACTTCATTTCTGAATTATTTGAGCTTTTCAAATGCTTCAGATTTGTATCTCGTCAGATACAAGTACCGATATCGAGAACACTTATCGATAAAGGCAATGATGTAGTACACCTACTTCTGGCATGGATGGACATCAGACCATATACATCTCAATGTATTAGGTCTAATACTCCAGTCACTCGTTCACCCTTTCCTTTAAAGGTAACTTAGTCATCTTGCCTAATAAACAAGATTCACATGTGTCATATGATTCATAATCAAATGACTCTAACCTCCCACTCTCGTGGAGCTTAGCAATGTGTCTCTCATTTATATGGCCAAGCCGACAATGCCATAAGTAAGTTGATTTTAAATTATCTCGATTATGTCTTTTCGTGTCATTGACATTCAAAACTAGATATGACATATCTAATATGTCAATTCTATTGCATAATGTACCAGTACGATAGAGCATTCCATTCGAACTAAGAAAACAACCATTGTTTCTAAAATCAAATGGAAATCAGCTCTAATTAAACATAAAACATACAATATGTTCTTTGTTTAATACGGGTACAAAATGTCAATCGTCCAATTTGAATACAAGCCCAGTAGGGAGTGACAAGACATAAGTGTCTACGGCTAATGTAGCAACTCTTGCTGCATTACCTACACGAAGGTCTAGTTCTCCTTTTATGAGCTTTCTACTGTTCCTGAGGCCCTGCACATCATTTTATATGTGTGAGCCACAACCGGTATCAAAGACCGATATGTTTTGATCAGGAATAGTATTAACCTCAATGACAAACATAATTGAAGGAGTAGAGGCATCTGATGCCTTTTACTGCTTCAGGGACTCCAGATAGATTTTACAGTTTTGCCTCTAGTGGCTAGACTTGCCACATTGAAAGCAAAATCCTTTTGGGGCAGTTTCTTTGGTTTTTCCTCGATGGCACTTCCGTTTGGTTTTCTTCTTGAACCAGAAGAAGAAGCATCCACCACTAGCACTTGCTAGCTATCTTGATAGCCAGCTCAGCTGTCATGAGCAGATTGATCAGCTCAGGAATTGTTGTGGACATTTGGTTCATTTGATAGTTTATCACGAACTGTGAATAACTGTCAGACAATCCAACCAGAATTAAGTCTCTACTTAACTCATAATCCATTAAAAATCCTAAGACGGCCAATCTCTCAATATAGCCATTCATCTTTAGGGTATCTTGCAGCGGTTGTCCTGAGCCATCTTTGTGATGAAGAGAAGCCTTGAGGTCTCGAACCTTTCAGACCGAGCTTACTCATCAAACAGCTCCCTAAGATGAAATACTACAGAGTGAGCATCCATGGACTCATCTTTCTCTCGCACTCTAGTGACATCAAGGCAAGCATAAAGCAAGTTTCCATATCACCGTCCTTTAGATGCTTACTGTTTGTTTTTGATCCCCATCGAAGCTTGACGGCATGTGCAATCGGAAGTGGAACATCTAGGACCTCGATCTAAGAACAATTATCGAGTCCTCACCAATCAAGAAAATCGGTCCAAAAGGAGAGCGAAAATTCACATCGAAAGACTTCTTCAATCAACTTAGCGCAATAGAGAAGGAATGATGAATAGATATGCTGCATGATCATAAGGACTTGCATGACATGCATATGGCTCCCACTAGTTTCCTAGAATCCATAACCCTCTTTACGAATCCAGAGAAACAATGTGACATAATGTCCTAGTGGGTCGATATCCGATATTGCTAAGAGTGACCTTGAGTTTGCCCAACAAGCCACTTCTTAGGTCAATCGGTAGGTATCGGTCATACCAATTGCATCATCGATAACCGACATTAAGAATGACCTTGAGTTTGCTCAACAAGCCACCTTATGTCTCGGGAGGTATCAGATATACCAATTACATCTTAGACACAACTATCGATCGCTATCAACTTGTTGATGTGTGCACTTCATTGGGTATCAACTCTTTGATGCGCATACATCTGATGTATGCTACCCAATTTCGCCTCTGTCCACGTTGACCTTGAGTTTGCTCAACAAACCAACGCTTCCAGTGAAAACCAACCCATTAATCCGAAAATCATATTTTCATGGTTCGAACATATTCGTATAGAGCGAGCTTGAGTTTGCCCAACAACCCAACTCTATAAGAACTCTGGTTCTTACCATATTAATGGAAGGCGTTAGTTTTCATATACCGAGGAGGGATTTAGAAACTCTAGACTCCAAGCTGAAAGATCATAGTCGCCAGGACTATATGGAATGATTTAGGTTTCATCAATCCAATTGAATCAATCCTTATAATCATCCATCATCCAACTTATGCATGCCACAAGTCGACTTTCATCAAATGCAAGTCGACTTATGCATCTGCTTGACACACAAGTCGACTTGTGTAATACAAGTCGACTTATGTCACCTGCCCATGAACAAGTCGACTTATGTAGAGAACAAGTCGACTTATTCTGAAAACAAGTCGACTTATCAAACAAACAAGTCGACTTACGAAGCGAACAAGTCGACTTATTCTGCAAACAAGTCGACTTATCCAACAAACAAGTCGACTTATGTCCCATATAAGTCGACTTATTTGGGAGAATGCTATAATATCTAATCGGCTAATTCCTCAATCCATGCAATTCCAATTCACAATACCATCATAACTAAGGTAATAACTGTTAGTTTGATGTATCAATGAACAATTCATTGGACCATGAAAGCCTTATATGGTCAAACCATATGAAAAACTTGAAATGAGTCAAAACTCATTAATTTCCAAACAATTTAGGAACACCCAAATTATCATCCTAAGCATCTCTAGCTAGCACATACATTATCAAATTTACTTCAGCACATGCCATAAAATTATGACGGTCAAAACAAACAAGATAATGCTATATACTAACGAGACGCTAATGTGACCAATTCGGCATTCAAAAATTCTTGGAAAAGCAACTTCAAGCAATTCAACTTGGCAATCATAATACATCAAGATAACACATTTTAATCACATTAAAAATGGTGCATGGCATTGGAACTGAAAAGGCACACTCAATCAAGCCAAGCAAAACAGTCCCAACAATTTTCACAAAACTGTCCAGTTCTGTACATTGCTTGAAATGATCACTGAAACAATTTCAATAAATCATGAGAAAATTATATAGGTTACTACATGTTCAGAACATGCTACCTGAATTTTTTAGGATTTTAGGCCATCAAAACTCAGTCAACCTAAATAACAAAACCGATTCAAAATCTGTGTTCATCAGCACAGCAATTCCCAACAGCATAGAATAAATTCGTGAATAAATATCCAATCACCTTGAAATCCAATTTCCATGCTCAAAGACATTCACCAACATCTTAGAGACATGTAGGTGAAGGAAAATATGAAAAACCATTTTTCTAGAATTTATTCTCGATTTTATACTCATGCCTGTTCCAGAATCGTTTCACAAAACAGCATCTGTAACCTTAGGGAATTAATTAGCAAAACTATATCAAATCAAATCGATAAATTCTGAAAATTCATAGACATATTCTCTAACATGTTATGAACAATCCTGGGCAGAAAAATTTCGAAAAGCATATCTCTATAGCAAAACGAAATTCAGACAGTATACATGCATCAACATCAACAGCAATTAGGTTTTCTGATCTTGCTTAGGTTTTAGCTTCATACGGGATACCAAACGCTCTGATACCACTGTAGGAACATCCCGGGAGGTACATCATATGTACGGCAGCGGAAAACAAAAATTTTTGTTCCCGGACTTTCCGAACGCCAGGATCCGGTATCGGTATGAAGACATCAACCTAAATAGCCAAAGAGACTATCTCTAAAGGTGATCCACGCAGAGATCAGAGAACCTAACCGAGTCAAACTCTTTTGACCCGGGAATAGCTAGAACAGATTAAAGGCTGCTAGACCCTACCTCTGTCCTGGAGAGCTTGGAAACCACGTTGAAGAGGAGATGAAGAAGATGATGGAAAGCTTGAAGAATGAAAAACTCTTTTCCTTCCTTCCTTTGCAATCCACGATGATGCTCTTTGAATTTCTCCAAATTCTTTTCTCCAAGAGCCTTTCTCAAAGACAAAGAAGAAAGGAGCATCGTATGCCCACTCTACATGAACGAGCATCACACATCTTTATATTTCATTCTTTTGTCTTTTATGCATTTAATGCATTGATGACTAAGCAAAATTCAAGAAACTTCCTTTGCTTCTTCCAACCATCCACGCACACATGGCTTATATATTAATTAATTAATTAATTAATTAATTAATTAATCAATTAATATATAATTGCTAAGGTCCAGTCCAATGAATGGGTCCTACCCTACTCTTATCGGCTCCGGTCTTGAAACAACTCAAAACCTTTCTTAGCAATATCGATGTCGCGATCTCATCGGGACATATCCCAATCTCATCGGGATCGATTTAATCCTAATGCTCTCCATAATTGGAACTCTGTCCAATTACTATTTTACAGATTCTCTGAGACACTCTTATGCGTGTGACCCTTTAGGCTCCCGGTTATGTTGGCCACTTAGATTAACAATTAATCTAAGCAAGTCATGAGCGGTATCTAGCAACACATCATGACCCCCAATTGACCGGAAAGTAATCGGTTTGATGTATTCATCACGAACGGATCACAAACCCTTCCATAGTCAATTCTGTGCAATTCGTCCTTTCACCATCCTATACCCCACTTGGTTATGAGTATGGTCAAAGTGTCAACTCTTACTAGACTAAGTCTAGCCCAAGTGATTTTAGTTCCTGTCCAGGATCCATTACTATATATGTCCCTGAAGACAATCTTCATGACATATCTGCTTTGGCCAAAGACTTTCAAGTAATGATCCTTACAAGAGGCCATGGGTATCTCTTCATTATTCCGAAGTGGTGAATCCTTTATTGGCTACTCAATTACCTTGAATACCTCAAACTGCACTCCAAGCACCACCCTATGAGTTACCTCGGAAGGCAACAAGAAATGGAGTCAAAGCAGGATCGGATATCAAGATATCCTCGAGTACCTCAAGTCTAAGGATACTTGCACCATTGCTATGATGAGATTATCACCGACATTAGAATAAGATATCCATGTGATGATCTCATGACAGTCATCCAATGTACTTACGACCGCTAGTAAGCATCCACATGTCAATTCTAAAATATCTCATATTTACGCTTTACGAGATCCACCGCTGATCCAATCAAGGAATATGACATGTGCTAGTCTATCCGGATTAATGATGTCCAGTCTCATTAATCCTATGACTAGGATAATTTAGATAATGACATAATTGCACATGATAGGAATCTCGATAGTATGATCGCATCATAATTTCCTTCATGCTATGTCAAATATCATGGACTTCATTAATTCGATTAAAGATCCATATCAATTCATAAACAATGTTCATGAATATCAAATTAATGAAATATGCCTTTCTTTATTTATTCATAAAGTCAGATACGACTTTGAACAAAACGCTAAAGGGGATTGCCTTTAGGGCACAATTTAAACAGTTCCGTCCTTGCATAAGTCAACTCACCCCATGTACATGTTGACTTATCGGTACTGAATGCGTGTAAGTCAACTTACACTTACAGTTTTCGAGGCATAACACAAATGTATTTTACAATTCATCAAAAGTTCATGCATTGAATTAATAATGATTTTTCAAATCATTCATACAATGATGCAACATTTATGATGCAATTTGAAATCAGAAAATCTCTTTGTTTAAGGAAAGCAGTAGTGGCTTATAAATATATTATAAACAGGTACCCACCTCGAATCGATGCTAGAAGCTTGTCCTTAACTTCAATTTGACCATTTCTTCTTTTATTCTCCCAATTGAAAATTCCCTACACCAATGTCACACAAATTCGACCTCATAAATGACATAATCCTTAATATTGAACTTAGAAAACACTAATTCCACACATAATTAAGCTATCTAAATCACCAATTTTCAAAAACCCCAATTCATAAAATTGGGCATAACCCTAATTAATTTCCATCCAAAATTAAACCCATAATACTAAGAAATCACCAAAATTGACTCCATAATACACAAGCCCATATCATTTTCCATGATTCT
Source organism: Erythroxylum novogranatense (assembly GCA_029891385.1). Taxonomy (NCBI): domain Eukaryota; kingdom Viridiplantae; phylum Streptophyta; class Magnoliopsida; order Malpighiales; family Erythroxylaceae; genus Erythroxylum; species Erythroxylum novogranatense. The sequence goes on along the minus strand of CM057225.1, from coordinate 15,687,684 downwards.
AAACCAACAATCTTCCAAAATTCACAAATCAAAATTTCAGGTCTTACCTCATCCTTCACAAATTTTCAGATTTCTTAGCTCATTTTGGAGCTCTCGTCATCCTCCACGTTTTTTCTTCATGAAGAAACATGGAAAGCTTGCTTGAAGACCCTTAAAAATCAAACCCTAGCTCTCTCTCTTTTCTTTCACCGAAGCTTGGTCTCCCTTCTCTCTTCTCTCTTATTCTCTTATTCTTTCTTTCCTTTGATTATAAGTTTTGGGCTTTTCCTTCAAACAATGACAGCCCTCTTACTTTTATAGTGCCATGTCATTTAATGAATGAGGAATGACCCATATGCCCCTCCATTTAAGCCTATAAACTTAACCCTTTAAGTAAACTTCTAAAATTGCCCCTTCCTTGGTCTTTAAAACTGACATCTTGTCTGATAATTTCGATCAAGTAAAGAAGCCATTTGCCAAGAATTTCTTTTTGGGAAATGTCCCTCTATGTCTTACGAATCCATCGCTTCAAGAATCGGATCGATCGGAGCTCTATAGCTCAAGATATCTCAAAAATATTGAAGTTTGTTCTTTAGACCCGAGGCTGAACACTACACCTAACTTCCGACCCGAATTTGGAAGTCTTAGAGGCTAAATTATAGCTCGAATCCTTCATAACATTTGTCTTCCCATGTCTCTATTTTAATTTCCAAAAAGAATCAGATTGATCGGAGCTCTACCGATCGAGATATCTAAAAAATACCGAAGTCTATTCGGCCATTACAAAATCGATACTGAACACTACATCTAACTTCCGACCTTAATTTGGAAGTCTTATAAGCTACATTATAGCTCGGATCCTTCATAACATTTGTAGATCCATGTCTCTATTTTAATTAGCAACAAGAATCAACTCAATCGAAGCTCTACTGATCGAGATATCTCCAAAATACTGAACACTGTTCAGCCATTACAACACCGAGACTGAACACTACACTAAACTTCCGACCTGAATTTGGAAGTCTTATAGGCTACATTATAGCTCGACTCCTTCATAACATTTGTAGCCCCATGTCTTTATTTTAATTATCAATAAGAATCAACTCAATCAGAGCTCTACTGATCGAGATATCTCCAAAATGTTGAACACTATTCAGCTATTACAACACCGAGACTGAACACTACACTAAACTTCCGACCTGAATTTGGAAGTCTTAGAGGCTACATTATAGTTCAGCTCCTTCATAATATTTGTAGCTCCATGTCTCTATTTTAATTTACAAAAATAATCAGATCAATCAGATGTCGGACGAAGAAGTTATTCTTAAAAGAGTGAAGGGAGGTCAGAGCTCGGCCAGAAAATCAAAGCTCGGCCAGAACGAAGATCGATCGGCCAACAGAGGTCGGCCAATAGAGGTCGGCCAACAGAGGTCGGCCAACAGAGGTCAGCTAGCACCCAATCCGACCTTCAAACTTCTAATACTCATAACTTTTAACTCCGAGCTCCGAGTTTGTATCCGAATTTTACAAACTCAGTACCGTTGGAAAGATAAAAGAAAGATATACAATTTTCAAGAAGGACTCGAAGGCAAGCTCGGTCTTTAAAGGGTTCAAAAATGTACTCAAAGATAACCGATTGATAATCTCCTCAAAACTTTACACAACACCTCAACTTGCAAACATCATAACTTTTGACCTAAAACTTCAAATTTGACAAACTCGATGTCTATAGAAAGGTAAAAGAACCGTCTACAACTTTCATGAAGGCCTTAAAAATCAGATCGACCTTTAAATGGGTCAAAAACTCCACACAAACGGACTGGTCAATCAGCTTCATACTAAACAACATCAAAACTTCTAACAATCATAACTTTCTACTCCCTTATCCAATATTTTTGTGCTTTATATCAATGGAAAGATAAAAACAATCTCTACAACTCTCAAGAAGGCTACTTGATCCCATTCCATACACATTAGTACGAAAATCACCTCAAAACACAACATATACAATCCTACACTTAGAGCATTTTCCAAAACTAAGGCAAAATACACTTAACTTTGAAAACTCATAACTTTCAATCCCGATATCGAAAATAGCATACTTTATGGCTACGAAAAGCTCTCAACATGATCTACAAATTTCATGTAGATCATTTTCTCAAAATCTACCTAAATCAAAAGTCAACTCTTTACTCCAAATGTCAAATTTCTTAATTCTCCAAAATATAACACTTTCACTAATCATTTCTTGCTTTTCAACTTCCATTTCAATCAACTAGTTCATTTTGACTTTCATAACTCATACAACTCTACTCAAATTTTAAAGTCATCAAAACCAATCACTTCATTTCTCATCAATCTCCTTTAAGTACAATAACATCTATAACACAATACCTATACAAACACACTCATTTAATTCCATTTAATATTTCTAATTTCTACCGAAAGTTCGGGGTCCAACATGTGAACCTTGTTCTATAACTTTACTACTAGCTTCTGTGATCATAGATGATGACATCCAACATCAAACTCTTCCCATTAACGCAAATAAAGAGAAGCAATCTACTCAATTAAAAAAATTCTTTTCAAACACTTTTCAAAGAAGATCCACCAAAGTTATTCAATCTCTATCTTATCTAAGAGATTATCATGTACTCTAATATGATCTTTCACATTTTCGCCTCCTCATTTACTGTCAAAAGTGTTTTCTTATCAATATTTATTTGTCTTTCATTATATCTATGCTTAAAATATGCTCCTTCCATTGAACCAAAAACATATAAGTAACCAATTTAAATGAAGGATTAACATAAAACATGACTACATAAAATAGTGCTTTAGAGATCAATCATATACGAAAACTATTATATTTACCTCATGATAAAAGAACCATAGGTTATAAGTGGGTGTTTAAGTTCAAACATAAGTCATTAAAAATTGAATGACATAACTCCAAATTAGTAAGCCAAAGGCTACATTTTATAATAAGGATTTAATTTTCTAAAAATTCTCTCTTGTTGGCACTACAAGAAAATAACACAATTCGCGACATTTTATTGATAAAATATCACTGATTGTAAAGACTTTTCATGATATTTAAAAAAAGTCACGAGAAGTTTAAATTTTTTCTGACTTTTTACGAAAACGTTGCAAATTTGTAGCACTTTTTGCAATATTTTTAATTAAAATGTCACGAAATAGAAACCACGACGTTGATGTTGGATAAACATCACTGTTGGCCATTTAAAATTAACATTTTCTTCTCGCATCTTCATTTTCCACCAGCTGGTTTCTTCTCTAGTTTCTTCTATGGTGTCTTCTCTCTACCTTCTTCCTACCCGAAATTGGTTTCTTCTCTCTGCCTTCTTCTCTCTACAGCAAGCAAAAAGCAATGCAAGGTTTATGCTCTTCTTCTGCTCTCAACTCTCCGGTTGAGTCAATTGTGGGGTCAACGGAGAGCGATGATGATGACAAGGACGACTTCCTCTCTGGGCTAACTCGTTGCCTCACTCAACAACTCGCTGTCAAACCTTAGGTACCGCTTTTTTCTCTCTACCTTTTTGCTATTGAGCCTTTGTTGAGTAATAAGGGTGGAGTAACTTTTTTTATATTAGAAGTCCAAGTGGGTCATGGCTGGTTCACCCAAGTCAACGTTGAGTAGAATCTGGAGTTGGTCGGTTTCTAGTAATGGTAGTCCAAAGACCGAGATCTCGCCACCTACGAAGTCATTTAAGTTGAGCACCGACCTATGTGATCTTATCTACAAAGCCACCGGTTAGGTAGCTAGGTTGAAGATAAGCATTGAAGGTAAGATGTTTAATATCTGTCAAGAACGACACGTTCTTTCATGCATTAATCAAGTAAAAGACTATTTAAACAAGATGAAACATGCTTAATTTCATGCGTGATCTGTTTATTAGAAGCTTTATTTGGTCCTCTATTTTACAGTATTGCAACTAAGATCAAATACCAAGACCACAGTTCTGGGTATGAGAGCAGCTGAAAGGAGGTTTCCAATATCAACAGGTCCATTTACAAGAGCAGTTCCAGAACAAAGCAAGACTTGTGGGTTATGAAAATGGTAAAGTAGTGAGATCATTTCTTCTTCCCCAATTAGAATGGCCTCCACCTCAAGTTCAGCTCAATCACACTAATTCTGGTACGAGACAAGTCATTATCAATGGACTTGGTGGTGGTGTTAAAAAAGCGCACCAATACTGGGGTGTTTTTACCTCGTAGATATGGCAATCCACCGAATCACAAGAAGAAACAAGGTAAAGAATAAAGTTTCCAGCATTTGAATAGCTCGTTAGATCATTGCTTAGGAGTTGCACGCGACACGAAAATTAACGTTGGTTGATGTTCCTACCAGGTTGTTCAACGATTCTATCACCAGCTAAGGTTGTTAAGGCTCTAAATCTCGATTATGTTCATTTCCATCCTCGCCACACCAATAGGTTTTCCTCGGAATATGGTGAGCAAGTCCTCTTTGATCTTAAGCCTGCATTGTTATGCAATTCTGTTTATAATTGCAATCGTATAATCATAATTAACTTAATTTATAAAGAACTCAATGCAGATGATATTTTGAAGGCAAGAACTGAGGTCTTCTAGCACAGCAGAGAAGAGGGTTATGAGCAGAAGCTGTACTGAGACTACCTTAGGAATGGACTTACTGAACTCTATTTTCTTAGTCAATTTGTTTTTTATTTGCATAAAGAGAAAGCTAAATATAAAAATCTCTATAGGGTGGTTTTGGTTTTCACTAGAAATTGAAAATGGAATAAGATAAATCCAGTTTTCTTTGAGAAATGTAGAAATCGAAAAAGAAGTTCTCCAAGTTGGATGAGACTAATGAAGATCAAGAAGTCAAGTTTTTGAGTTATGTCTCTGGTAGGCTCATTTCTTCATCCTAACCAAAAGTCTTGTGTAGCAATATGAGAAATTAAGTTCAAAAGCCCTTTTATGGTACAGATTGTATGGATATAACCCAAGTTAGTTGTCTCTTTGTAAGTGTAATTGTATATATATCATTCAATGGCAGCTGCAGAAGAGCTGATACATAACTTGAGAGACAAAAATGACAAGTTGTGCACAAAACTGAATGATCTGAGAGGTAAAGTTGCTTTAGTCAGGTATGCATTCTGGATTTCCTTGTTGGATTTACCTTATAATTAACGTAAATTTTAACTCACCTGATTAGCAGGAGCCCATAACTTGATGTGATTCACTTTGATTGTAGATGCATCAATGATGAACGATGTATAGAGTACCAAAACTTGTTAACTGATTCCTCAAGTACCTATTAAATGATCATTTGGAGTGGTTTACAGAGTTTCTCTAGTAAAAAAGGCTTCTTCCAAGGTACTTCAAGTGTTTGAAACAAGGTCTTACTAATTCTAGGTTTTTGCTTCCATTTTTTCTATCTGTTTCCTAATTTTTTTATGGTTCATAACATACAATTTTATTTCAATTAGTTTCAGTTATTTTGGTGGATTCTGATATTGATTGTGCATTTATGTCTTGGATATCTTTTGATTCATTGTGAGACCTATAATTCTTGGATATGAATAGAGGAGTGAGTCAGAAGCACTTACTCCTCTATTCATGAAATTTTGTGTTGCATCACCAAATGGGAAACTAGATAATGGCAATTCACTTTTTTCTTTGTTCCTTTTGTTACTTTCATTTAATAATAAGTGAATGTGAGATATGAATGATTGAGAAAGATTAGTAAACAAATGTGGGTTGCTAATTTATACTTTTTACTTAATGCTAGAGGGAACGTGACTTGGTTTTGAAAAGCCACTGAATAAGGAGCTGTGGAAATTTGGATGAATGAATGTGTTTGAAAGCTTACGCAAGCAGCTGTGCCGAATTTTTGTATGGATTTCTTGAGGTGTTACTCTTTTATGACTAGTATTATCATATAAACTAAAGGTATCATTATCTCAAGATATTTAGCTAGTTATATTGTAGATCATGAGTTTTTATTTTCTCATTTTTCACTTAAATACTAAAACTCTCATCTTGAATCTACTCGTAGAGTTCTTCGAAGAAAGATGTTGAATATTAGTTGTTATGGAGGTTTGAAGGTGGAGCCACATTGTGTGATTTGATCTAGAGCAGACAGTTCCCCTATAGTGTTGGTTCATTCAATCACTTAAGTAAAAATAAGCTTTAAGTAATATATGGACAGTGATTTCTTATTGATAATAATGTCAATGTAGAGTCTCGTACTTTTAAGATTATTAATCTCAGAGCTGCATCAAATCTGCGAGTAGGAATAAACTATATCCCAAAGGAGTTTCTTTTGGATCTAAGGTACTTCCCTTCCAACCAAGGAAAGTTGGTACCTTCATGTAGTCCGAACAACTAAAACTGACATGATAAAACTGAAATTAGGTTTGAGAAGCCCTATATGGTTCAAGAATTAAATTGATATTAAGTTAATTGCATACAAAGTTTTACTTGATGTAAATGATTATCAATCAAGTGGTAATTCATACACGGATTCCTCAAGTACCTGTACATTTTTTACATTTTCCTCTTTAGTAAATAGCCGGTTACTTTCTAATTCTTAATATCAGATAGATTGATGCTTTCAACTATTTAAAATATGCATTTTTTTCTCAATTTTATTCATATACTGTGTGTGGAACTCAACATCTTTTACTATCATGAGTTTATGTATATCAATACTAAGGACACGTAAGTTCATTATACCTTCTATTTACAAGTTTCTAACTAAGGTTGAATTCAACATAAGCTATATCTTTTATCTGTTCGTCAATTTTTGGCCAACTAATGAAGTTTAAATTCAAATTTCCTAAAATATTTTGTAGGCTTAGTTTGGGCAATTGTGTTGTGCTTTCTAATTCTGACACCACTCATCTTTTGGACTGTTAACAGGTTATGCATCTTTTTGAAGTGATTTTGTTAACAAAAGTTCATTCTTGCTTATAATGATGCAACCATTGCTATGCAGTCATAAGAAGAAACGTGCAAAGAAAATAAAAAAAACTAATGCAGAGTGGAGACTCTTAGATCCAGAGAAGGTTAAACTTTTCCAACTCTTTGTCGAAACTAGAGAATTGACATATTGCTTGTACAAAGATAGAGTTAAACTTAGCAATGAAGCTTAAGTGTACTTTATGACATCCAAGATAATAAGGTAGAATTTGGGAATGGTGGTTGTCGCAATTGACAATGTTTTCTTAGCTGTAATGATTGCATTCTTATATAATTATTATTATGGAATAAGGAATCAAAATGGATGTTGTGTTTGGATCTTTATTCCTAGTTTGCGTAATTGTTTCAAAGTTAACTGTTTGGATGTTGTAACCTTCTTGTTTCAACATTTTGTTTGGTCTTGCTATAATTATCATAACCTTCTCTCTATGATCCAACAAAATTTAAGCAGTAGCTTAGTTATAAAAAAGCAAAGGCTCACCATACTTTATGAAGTTGGAATTTAACTTTACTATAAGATTTTGATATACTAAAAATTAAAAATTAATAAATAAATAAAATTCATAAATAATATTGAATAGTTATTAAACAAATAAGATTTAAAATTTTTATTTTAAAAAATAATTATTAAAATTAAAAAATTATTAAATTAAATGATTTTCAAAAAATGGAAAAATAATAATTAAAAATAATACTATATGCGACATTTTTGTAAGACATCACGGAATGTTTTCTGTGACATTTAAAAAAACGTCACTGAAAGATTGAAAAAACGTTGTAGAAAGACCAATCTTTCATTGACGTTTTTTAAAACGTCGCAAAATGTCAGTATTTTCTATGACATTTTATAGGAAACGTCGCAAAAATCTTTTGCCTACACCACATTCCGTGACGTTTTTTATGACATTTTTTAAAATGTCGCAAATTATATTCTTTAACGTTTTTTGAGATTTTGTGACATTTTTTAAACGTTGCAAATTATGTTGTTTTCTTGTAGTGTGTTCAGATGACATACAACATAATTTTCTTCCATTTAAAACTATCAAATGCTACTATTTTAAGCAAATAGACATTAATAATGTCTTTCTACATTAAGCCCTGGATGAAAAAGTATACATGGACTTATCAATTGTCATCATATCTAGTGCTCCAAATCAAGTTTGCAAGTTAATTAAGTCCTTATATGGGATTACATAAGCTAGAAGAAAATGGTATATCAAGCTTTCTAATGCTTTGATTAGATAGATTTTTGTTGAAGGGTATTCATATTAGTTTTTATTTACATAGCATGTTGGTGATAACTTAATTGAATTGTTAGCTTACGTTGTTTATATTTTATTATCAAGCAACCTTATTGTACCTATTTAGGATATCATAACTTTTATAAATCCTAAGTTCAAAATTAAAGATTTTGGTACCTTAAAATATTTTATTAATTTTGAAACTGCTAGAAATTCAAAAGGAATTAATTTATATCAAAAGAAGGATGATTTGAACTTAAAGATAGTGATCTTCAACATTCTGAACCAACATCATTAATTATACTATGACTAAATAAAGCATCCAAGCATAGTCTAGATTATACTACTTTGAAAAATGTTTGACATTACTTAAAATTAATTGATCGATTAATGATGGAGGACCATCCCCACAAGCTCTCAAGGATGTTGAAGGCATGGGTTTTGGTGAGCAAGAGCAAGAAAATGAGGCACAAGTTGAAGACAAGGATCCGGGTGAAGAACAAGGTGAAGTTGGGTTGAATTTGATGCTTAAGTTCCAAGCTAATTTCGGCCCATTTGGTGATCACAAGGCAGCTATTTTAGCTCCTTAAAATTGACATTTTATATTTCCGGATTGGTTTGTTTGTTGTTTCGGTTTGACTGTGTCGAACCAGCCTTTTGGTCTCCCATTTTCAAGTTATTAGAGACTTAAAGGAGTTTTAATGTGTGTATGGTTAGTTTTGAGCTTGAAGGGTCGAAGTCCTTATGGCTATTCCAAGTTGCAAAAGGAATCATCCAGTTTTTTCAAAAAACTTTCAGAAAATATTGAGAGCTTTTTCTTCAATTTGTTGGCAAGAAATTGTCTAGGTTTTTTGTTGTTTCTTTTCCAAAAAAGAAAAACAATTGGGTTTGATTATTTTCAAAAAATAATCTGTATCTGGTTCTTGTTTCGATCGCACTGCTTTACAGAGAAATCTGCACAGTTTTCGTCAATCCATTCTAATCTGCCTTGCCGTGAGTCAAATTGTCTATTTTTGATTTCCTTTGAAAGTAGACACCTTGAAGAACAACTCCAATTCGAATTTCTAGAAACTGATCTCACAAACTATTCCAATCCTACTTTGAATTCTGCCTTCATCGCCCAGAACCCAGAAAATGTTCTAACTTCAAACAGCCATAAATCATTCTTCCCATATCCAAATTGAGAAATTCTTTTTTTGAAATCATCTTTCAAGAAATGAGTTAGAAGAATCAAAAGCCTGTTTGTATCGGTTCATCTTCAATTTCCCAGAAAATCCCAATTTTCCCCAGAACGTCCAAACACATCCTAGTCATACATGTCCACCTTCAAACCCAGATAACTCACCTGTCCCTTAAACAAATCATCTGATTATTGTGTCTAAACTCATTAGAACAAAAAGTTCTACAATTTTCCATTCTACACTAACCCCCAATTCTGCCTCTATTTCACATAAAATGACCTGAAAGTTTCTGTTCCAGTTTTACCCAAGAAGACCAAAACTTGTCCAAACTTTGTTAAATCTTTTCCAACCTTTCCCCAACCTTTTTCTAGCCTTCCTAACGTCATATTTTTGGTATCAAATCCAATCTCTGAGCCGTGTCTTAGGTCCCCACACATGTTCGGACCGACTCAAAGCGATATGGAGAAAATTCTGGCCATATTGGAGGAGATGAGCGTCCAAATGGCTAGTTTTGAGGCCTTCTGCAAGGAAACCGTTGCGGCGAAAGCCAAGGAGGCTGCATATGCTACGTTGGGCTCTTTTTCCACCCCTGGTGGTTCTTCACAACCTGTTCAAAATGTGGAGGAGCCATTTGATGATGAGGTAAACGAATCTGAATTTGACGAAAGTCTAAGAATTGGTAGTTTTGCTTCAAGAAGGAGAGGTCGAGGTCCTAATCGTGGAGGCCGTTTAGGGCCTGTTGTGAATGTAGTACAACCGAGAGTGGATAGACATGATGATTTGAATATCAAGATAGACATTCTGGAGTTTCATGGTAAAATTGATGCGGATGTGTATTTTGAGTGGGTGTATGTCGTAGAGAGGATTTTTGAGCTCAAGCATATTCTGGATGAAGAAAGAGTGAAACTTATGGCTATGAAATTCAAGAGTTATGTCGCTTTGTGGTGGGATAACGTACAAAAGAAGAGAGTTAGGGCCGGTTTGCCTAGGATTTCTACATGGGATCGGATGAAGGTTGAACTTGAAGAAACATTTGTGCCTCCTCAACATAGGCAACAAATGTTGGACAAGATGATGGGTTTGAAGCAAAATAGAAGACCGGTTGAAGACTATGTCATGGAGTTTGAACAATATTTGTTGAAGTGTGGTTTAGAGGAGAGTGAGGAGATCATACTTGCTCGGTTTGTTAGATGCCTTGATTTGGAGTTGCAAAACTTTGTTAAAGTGTACCCATTTGACTCTTTGAGTGAAGCAAAGAGGCTAGTTTTTTGGGGGGAAGTCAACTTGAAGACAACCAAACCGAAACCAAGCCAAACTTTCCCACAAAGAGCTAACATTCATCAAGTCCCATTTAGGCCGAGTCACACCTTACCACAAACACCACAAACCACTCCACAAAAATCAACCCAAAGTCAAACACAATCACAACCGAGAGCTACTATTAATCCAAATTCACCATCAAACTTCCCTCCCAAATACTACAACCCAAGAACTCCACAAAATAGCCAAAACCAAGAAAGGCTTAAAACCAAGCTTAGATGCTTTAAGTGTCAAGGCTATGGCCATTTCCAATCCGAATGCCCCAACCGAACCATCATGACCATTCAAGAGATGGAGGCCATTGATCAAGAAGTTGAATTGGAGATGGAGAATGCACTTTTTAGGGAGTTTGTTGATGAGGCCAAAACAAAGGAGATTGAAGCTGACTATTCTCATAATGAAAACATTGAGATCGAGATGTTGGTGATTTGTAGATTGTTGAATAGTGATCATAAAGGAGGAGGAAATCCCTCTTTCACACCCATTGCATAACTGGTGGCAAGAAGTGTAAGGTAGTAGTTGATAGTGGTGCTTGTGAGAACGTTGTGTCAAATGAGATGGTTGATAAGTTAAAGCTCAAAACCGAGCCCATCCCAAATCCATACAAGCTCACTTGGTTGGACAAGAAGCATGAGATAAAAGTCCAAAGAAGATGTTTGGTGCCTTTTGTTATAGGTGGCTACAAAGATGAAGTTTGGTGCCATGTAATTCCCATGAGTGCTTGCCACTTGCTCTTGGGAAGGCCTTGGCTTTTTGATAGAGATGTTAGCCATCACGGAAGAGCAAATATATACACTTTAGACCACATGGGCAGGAGGTTTATTCTAACTCCATTGAAACTGGTTACACCTACAAAGGTTGACAAGGAGCAAGTTTTGCTTAGTGTTAAAGAAAGGGAGGCAATCCGAGATGAGTTGCCTAGCTTTGATCCAATTGGTGTGGAACATGAGAAGAAGCCGAGAGCTCCCATTCCACAAGAAGTTCAAGAGATGATTGATTTGTTTCCAACTGTGTTCCCAAAAGAAATTCCTAAGGGGCTGCTCCCTTTGAGATCCATTCAACATCAAATCAATTTTGTTCCGGGAGCGGTTATTCCACACAAACAATCCTATCGTATGAGTCCAAAAGAGGGTGAAGCATTGAAGAATATTGTTGATGACTTGCTAGACCATGGCTTCATTAGGCTGTCCACTTCTCTATGTGTGGTGCCGGCCTTTGTTTTGCCAAAGAAAAATGGAAAATGGCGGATGGTAATCGACTCTAGAGTGGTGAACAAGATTACAGTCAAGTATAGGTACCCCATTCGTAGACTTGACGACATGTTAGACCACTTGTTTGGAGCAACAATATTCACTAGACTTAATCTTGCCAACGGATTTCATCAAATAAGAGTGAGTGAAGGAGATGAGTGGAAAACGACATTCAAAACAAGTGAGGGTCTCTTTGAGTGGTTAGTGATGTCGATGGGAATGTCAAATTCACCATCAACTTTCATTAGGCTTATGCACGAGGTACTTAAACCTTTCCTTCATCAATTAGTTTAGTTTGATGATATTCTCATTTTCTTTAAGAGTCTAGATGAACATGTGCAACATTTGAAATGTGTCTTTGATGTGCTAGCTAAAGAGTCATTGTATGCAAACATTGATAAGTGCCATTTTTGTGATCATTCCTTGATATTCCTAGGTTTTGTTGTTCGCTAAGATGGCATTAAGATGGATCCCTCAAAGGTCCAAGCCATCATAGATTGGGCCGGTCCCAAGCAATCTTTTTCAAGTTAGAAGCTTTCATGGTTTTTGTTTTTTTTACAGGAGATTTATCATAAATTTTAGTACTATAATTACTCCTATAATTGAATGTATGAAAAAGGGTGAGTTCAAATGGACTCCTCAAGCCACTCTAGCTTTAGGAATTTGAAAATTTTGATCACAAAGGCACCTATTTTGAGACTTGTTGATTTTAGTGCACCGTTTGAACTTGAATGTGATGTTAGCAGGGTAGGCATAGGGGCTACTCTTAGCCAAGAGGGTAGATCAATTGCATTCTTTTCTGAAAAACTCAATGATGCTAGGAAAAGATATACTACATATGATAAAGAGTTTTATGCAATTGTTAGGGTTGTTCGGCATTTTCAACCATATCTTCTTGCCAATCCTTTTATTCTTTTCACTGATCATGATTCAGTCAAATACATCCAAAACCAAGAAAGGCTTAAAACCAAGCTTAGATGCTTTAAGTGTCAAGGCTATGGCCATTTCCAATCCGAATGCCCCAACCGAACCATTATGACCATTCAAGAGATGGAGGCCATTGATCAAGAAGTTGAATTGGAGATGGAGAATGCACTTTTTAGGGAGTTTGTTGATAAGGCCAAAACAAAGGAGATTGAAGCTGACTATTCTCATAATGAAAACATTGAGATCGAGATGTTGGTGATTTGTAGATTGTTGAATAGTGATCATGGAGGAGGAGGAAATCCCTCTTTCACACCCATTGCATAACTGGTGGCAAGAAGTGTAAGGTAGTAGTTGATAGTGGTGCTTGTGAGAACGTTGTGTCAAATGAGATGGTTGATAAGTTAAAGCTCAAAACCGTGCCTATCCTAAATCCATACAAGCTCACTTGGTTGGACAAGAAGCATGAGATAAAAGTCCAAAGAAGATGTTTGGTGCCTTTTGTTATAGGTGGCTACAAAGATGAAGTTTGGTGCCATGTAATTCCCATGAGTGCTTGCCACTTGCTCTTGGGAAGGCCTTGGCTTTTTGATAGAGATGTTAGCCATCACGGAAGAGCAAATACATACACTTTAGACCACATGGGCAGGAGGTTTATTCTAACTCCATTGAAACTGGTTACACCTACAAAGGTTGACAAGGAGCAAGTTTTGCTTAGTGTTAAAGAAAGGGAGGCAATCCGAGATGAGTTGCCTAGCTTTGATCCAATTGGTGTGGAACATGAGAAGAAGCCGAGAGCTCCCATTCCACAAGAAGTTCAAGAGATGATTGATTTGTTTCCAACTGTGTTCCAAAAAGAACTTCCTAAGGGGCTGCTCCCTTTGAGATCCATTCAACATCAAATCAATTTTGTTCCGGGAGCGGTTATTCCACACAAACAATCCTATCGTATGAGTCCAAAAGAGGGTGAAGCATTGAAGAATATTGTTGATGACTTGCTAGACCATGGATTCATTAAGCTGTCCACTTCTCTATGTGTGGTGCCGGCCTTTGTTTTGCCAAAGAAAAATGGAAAATGGCGGATGGTAATCGACTCTAGAGTGGTGAACAAGATTACAGTCAAGTATAGGTACCCCATTCGTAGACTTGACGACATGTTAGACCACTTGTTTGGAGCAACAATATTCACTAGACTTGATCTTGCCAACGGATTTCATCAAATAAGAGTGAGTGGAGGAGATGAGTGGAAAACGACATTCAAAACAAGTGAGGGTCTCTTTGAGTGGTTAGTGATGTCGATGGGAATGTCAAATTCACCATCAACTTTCATTAGGCTTATGCACGAGGTACTTAAACCTTTCCTTCATCAATTAGTTTAGTTTGATGATATTCTCATTTTCTCTAAGAGTCTAGATGAACATGTGCAACATTTGAAATGTGTCTTTGATGTGCTAGCTAAAGAGTCATTGTATGCAAACATTGATAAGTGCCATTTTTGTGATCATTCCTTGATATTCCTAGGTTTTGTTGTTCGCTAAGATGGCATTAAGATGGATCCCTCAAAGGTCCAAGCCATCATAGATTGGGCCGGTCCCAAGCAATCTTTTTCAAGTTAGAAGCTTTCATGGTTTTTGTTTTTTTTACAGGAGATTTATCATAAATTTTAGTACTATAATTACTCCTATAACTGAATGTATGAAAAAGGGTGAGTTCAAATGGACTCCTCAAGCCACTCTAACTTTAGGACTTTGAAAATTTTGATCACAAAGGCACCTATTTTGAGACTTGTTGATTTTAGTGCACCGTTTGAACTTGAATGTGATGTTAGCAGGGTAGGCATAGGGGCTACTCTTAGCCAAGAGGGTAGATCAATTGCATTCTTTTCTGAAAAACTCAATGATGCTAGGAAAAGATATACTACATATGATAAGGAGTTTTATGCAATTGTTAGGGCTGTTCGGCATTTTCGACCATATCTTCTTGCCAATCCTTTTATTCTTTTCACTGATCATGATTCAGTCAAATACATCCAAAACCAAGAAAGGCTTAAAACCAAGCTTAGATGCTTTAAGTGTCAAGGCTATGGCCATTTCCAATCCGAATGCCCCAACCGAACCATTATGACCATTCAAGAGATGGAGGCCATTGATCAAGAAGTTGAATTGGAGATGGAGAATGCACTTTTTAGGGAGTTTGTTGATGAGGCCAAAACAAAGGAGATTGAAGCTGACTATTCTCATAATGAAAACATTGAGATCGAGATGTTGGTGATTTGTAGATTGTTGAATAGTGATCATGGAGGAGGAGGAAATCCCTCTTTCACACCCATTGCATAACTGGTGGCAAGAAGTGTAAGGTAGTAGTTGATAGTGGTGCTTGTGAGAACGTTGTGTCAAATGAGATGGTTGATAAGTTAAAGCTCAAAACCGAGCCCATCCTAAATCCATACAAGCTCACTTGGTTGGACAAGAAGCATGAGATAAAAGTCCAAAGAAGATGTTTGGTGCCTTTTGTTATAGGTGGCTACAAAGATGAAGTTTGGTGCCATGTAATTCCCATGAGTGCTTGCCACTTGCTCTTGGGAAGGCCTTGGCTTTTTGATAGAGATGTTAGCCATCACGGAAGAGCAAATACATACACTTTAGACCACATGGGCAGGAGGTTTATTCTAACTCCATTGAAACTGGTTACACCTACAAAGGTTGACAAGGAGCAAGTTTTGCTTAGTGTTAAAGAAAGGGAGGCAATCCGAGATGAGTTGCCTAGCTTTGATCCAATTGGTGTGGAACATGAGAAGAAGTCGAGAGCTCCTATTCCACAAGAAGTTCAAGAGATGATTGATTTGTTTCCAACTGTGTTCCCAAAAGAACTTCCTAAGGGGCTGCTCCCTTTGAGATCCATTCAACATCAAATCAATTTTGTTCCGGGAGCGTTTATTCCACACAAACAATCCTATCGTATGAGTCCAAAAGAGGGTGAAGCATTGAAGAATATTGTTGATGACTTGCTAGACCATGGCTTCATTAGGCTGTCCACTTCTCTATGTGTGGTGCCGGCCTTTGTTTTGCCAAAGAAAAATGGAAAATGGCGGATGGTAATCGACTCTAGAGTGGTGAACAAGATTACAGTCAAGTATAGGTACCCCATTCGTAGACTTGACGACATGTTAGACCACTTGTTTGGAGCAACAATATTCACTAGACTTGATCTTGCCAACGGATTTCATCAAATAAGAGTGAGTGAAGGAGATGAGTGGAAAACGACATTCATAACAAGTGAGGGTCTCTTTGAGTGGTTAGTGATGTCGATGGGAATGTCAAATTCACCATCAACTTTCATTAGGCTTATGCACGAGGTACTTAAACCTTTCCTTCATCAATTAGTTTAGTTTGATGATATTCTCATTTTCTCTAAGAGTCTAGATGAACATGTGCAACATTTGAAATGTGTCTTTGATGTGCTAGCTAAAGAGTCATTGTATGCAAACATTGATAAGTGCCATTTTTGTGATCATTCCTTGATATTCCTAGGTTTTGTTGTTCGCTAAGATGGCATTAAGATGGATCCCTCAAAGGTCCAAGCCATCATAGATTGGGCCGGTCCCAAGCAATCTTTTTCAAGTTAGAAGCTTTCATGGTTTTTGTTTTTTTTTACAGGAGATTTATCATAAATTTTAGTACTATAATTACTCCTATAACTGAATGTATGAAAAATGGTGAGTTCAAATGGACTCCTCAAGCCACTCTAGCTTTAGGACTTTGAAAATTTTGATTACAAAGGCACCTATTTTGAGACTTGCTGATTTTAGTGCACCGTTTGAACTTGAATGTGATGTTAGCAGGGTAGGCATAGGGGCTACTCTTAGCCGAGAGGGTAGATCAATTGCATTCTTTTCTGAAAAACTCAATGATGCTAGGAAAAGATATACTACATACGATAAAGAGTTTTATGCAATTGTTAGGGCTGTTCGGCATTTTCGACCATATCTTCTTGCCAATCCTTTTATTCTTTTCACTGATCATGATTCAGTCAAATACGTCCAAAGTTAAGCTAACTTGAGCCAAAAACATGCCACTTGGGTTGAGTTTCTTCAATCATTTGACTTTGTCATAAAGTATAAAAAAAGGGACCACAAATGTTGTTGCGAATTTTTTGTCTCGCAAATTCCTACTTTTAAATTCAATGTATGCATATGTTGTAGGATTTGATGATATAAAGGGTTTGTATGAGAGTGATAAAGATTTTGGTCCAATTCTTTCTTGGACTATTGAGTGTAATGGTGCATTTAGAGACTTTGTTTTGCATGATGGATTTCTGTTTAAAAATGGTGTATGTTGTGTGCCGAATTGTTACTAAGGGAGGTAATTTTGAGAGAAGTCCATGGGGGTGGACTAGCTGGCCACTTTGGGAGAGAGAAAACCTATGAGCTAGCCCTTTTAAACGTTTTTTGGTCGGGGGTGTATAGAGATGTATCTAGGTTAGTTGCTGGTTGCAACACTTGTCGTTGAACAAAAATGACATCCCAAGCCCACCCTTACACACCTTTGCCTACACCTACAAAACCTTAGGAAGATGTGAGTATGGATTTTGTTATAGGCTTGCCGAGAACAAGGAGGGGTTTTGATAGTGTCATGGTTGTGGTAGATAGGTTTTCTAAAATGGCACATTTCATTCCTTGTGTTAAATCAAATGATGCTCAACATGTAATGGATTTGTATTTTCATAATGTGGTAAAATTGCATGACTTGCTGAGGAGCATTGTTAGTGATAGGGATGTGAAATTCATGAGTCATTTTTGGAGAGTCTTATAGGCTAGATTGGGGACAAAACTGAAATTTTCTACAACCTTTCATCCACAAACAGATGGCCAAACCGAAGTTATCAATAGGTCTTTAGGTGGGATTTTGAGAAGTCTTTTAAAAGGGAAAACTAAGGGTTAGGACGCCATGCTACCACAAGCCTAGTTTGCTTATAATTGTTCCAAGTCTAGGTCCACGGAATTTTCACCATTTCAAGTTGTGTATGGAGCAAATCCTTTGACTCCACTTGTTTGACTCCTTTTGTGCAATCTAATCCAATTTATAATGTTGTAGCTGAGAGGAGAAGTGAAAAAATTGTGAAAATTCATGAGCAAGTGATGGAGAACATTAGGAAGCACAATGAAGCTTATACAAGACTTGCCAAGAAGAAGAGGCCAATGGAATTCAAAAAAGGTGATCTAGTTTGGGTGCATTTGAGGAAAGATTGGTTTGGAAGGAAGTCAAAGCTTAGCAATAGAGCCGATGGTCCATTCAAGGTGCTCAAGAAGATCAACAACAATGCATACAAGGTGGAGCTGCCCGAGACATACAAGATATCCAATAGCTTCAATGTGAGTGATCTCAAGCCTTACAAGGAAGACACCATGGGGGAAAACGCTCAAGAGGGAGAGGATGATGGAGGACCATCCCCACAAGCTCTCAAGGATGTTGAAGACATAGATTTTGGTGAACAAGAGCAAGAAAATGCAAGTTGAAGACAAGGATCCGGGTGCAGAACAAGGTGAAGTTGGGTTAGATTTGATGCTTAAGCTCTAAGCTAATTTCGACCCATTTGGGGATCATAAGGCAACTATTTTAGCTCCTTAAAATTGACATTTTATATTTCCTGATCGGTTTGTTTTTTGTTTTGGTTTGACTGTGTTGAACCAGCCTTTTGGTCTCCTATTTTCAAGTTATTGGAGACTAAAAGGAGTTTTAATGTGTGTAAGGTCAATTTTGAGTTTGAAGGGCCGAAGTCCTTATGGCTATTCCAAGAGTCAAAACTTTCCTTTTATACTTGTCATTTTCTTTGCAAAAGGAATCATCCAATTTTATCAAAGAATTTTCACAAAATATTGAGAGCTTTTTCTTCAATTTGTTTGCAAGAAATTTTCTGGGTTTTTTGTTGCTTCTTTTCCAAAAAAAAACTATTGGGTTTGATTATTTCCCGAAAATAATCCGCATCTGGCTCTTGTTCTGATTGCACTGCCTTATCGGGAAATCTGCACAGTTTTCATGAATCCATTCTAATCTGCCTTGCCGTGAGTCAAATTGCCTATTTTTGATTTCCTTTGAAAATAGACACCTTGAAGAACAACTCCAATTCGAATTTCTAGAAACTGATCTCACAAACTGTTCCAATCCTACTTTGAATTATGTCTTCATCGCCCAGAACCCAGAAATGTTCTAACTTCAAACAGCCATAAATCATTCTTCCCACATCCAAATTGAGAAATTCTTTTTTTTGTAATCATCTTTCAAGAAATGAGTTAGAAGAATCAAAAGCCTGTTTGTATCGGTTCATCTTCAATTTCCCAGAAAATCCCAACTTTCCCCAGAACGTCCAAACACATCCCAGTCATACATGTCCACCTTTGAAACCCCATAACTCACCCGTACCTTAACCAAATCATCCGATTCTTGTGTCTAAACTCATTAGAACAAAAAGTTCTACAATTTTTCCTTCTACACCAACCCTTGATTCTGCCTCTATTTCACAGAAAATGACCTGAAAGTTTCTGTTCTAGTTTTACCTAAGAAGACCAAAACTTGTCCAAACTTTGTCAAATCTTTTCCAACCTTTCCCCAACCTTTTTGTAGCCTTCCCCGTGTCAATTAATGTATCTCATTATCTTAAGATGATGTATATGTTTGATGTTAATTATCTTTCTCAACGTAATGAACATTTTACTATAGCACATTTAACTACAATATATCACATATCTAATATAAGAACCCTTTTTCTTCTTTCCTTTCACAAGTACCTTAAGTATTATCAGAAACAGTCTCTCTATTAGTTAAAGATAAGATTGTATATTTTTGGTGTTGGCCCCCATATTTTTTTTCTCTAGTTAAGCATTATTTAAATGAATTTTGAGGTTCTGATGGATTTAATTATTTTGGGAGTTATTATTATGTCAATGTTAGTAAGATTATGTGACATTGGTAAATTGAATTAAATTGTTAAGGTAGTAAGATTGCTTGAAGGGCATTTTTGGAAGATCACTTAAGGATAAAAGATACAAGAAATATAAAGAAGGGCAAAATGGACAATTTAGAATCATTAATGGCAAAATTGAAATAAAAAGTGTTGGCTTGTTTTTAAGGAAGAGGCAAAAAACGAAATTGGGAAAAAAAGAAACAAAGAGAAGAGAGAAAGAAGAGAGTCCGGTGGAGAATAGAGGAAAGAAAGAAGAAAAAGCTAGGTTTTGATTTTTCTTGGTCTTAAAGAGCGATTTTGAAGTTGCTCAAGAAGGGAAAAAGGAAGAGGAAGATTAGAGCCTTCTTTTGATCCAAGAAACTCTTCATTTGGTGAAGATTCAAGGTAAACTGGATTTTAATCTTTGGATTTTTAAAAGGGTTTTGATTCATATAGCTTAAAAAACATATAGGTTTAAGGATTCTATGACCAATTTTAGCTAATATGTCTTACGGGTTCTCCAATTTGAATCCCTATTGATATGAGAATTTTTGTCTTTGATAAAGGAAATCAAAGGAGGCAAGAAGAGCAAGGGGAGAGACATTTTTTTTATTGCAAAGTTTCAAGCAAGGAAATCAAGGTGGGTATATGTTTATAATAGAATTAATAAGCCAACAAATGTTTTCTTTGAATCAAGGAAATTTAATGTTTTTAAATTGCATCATAAATGTTGCATTTGGTGCTTTTTGAATGAATTGAGAATTTGCTATATGTTTGATATGCGAATTGGGTTGATGATTTGTGAAAAGACTTTAAAAATGATTCTTTTGAAAAGATACATGTTTATGAAATCATGTTTTCGGAAATAGTTTTCGAAATATCTTATGTTCGTGAAAATCAAGTTTCAAAAATATATCATTTTAGGCAATAAGTTTACAAGTTATGAAATACATGTTATGCGGGTTTGGTTTTTTCCCTTAAGTATGTCAAGTGCACTTAATTAAAAAGGCTTCTCCTGCCTACCCGCTAGTGGCATGGAGCTCCCTTGCGGACTCCCATAAGTTCACGACTATGCAAGACCATTTTGTGAGATTGCGATAGTACGTTATGTTCACGGCTACACAGGACCCTTATGGGAAATGTGTAGTACGTTCTATTTTGGACCTTCCAAACTATTTTGATGTGCTTATGTGCTCATGATATGTTGACAAGTTTGATGCATTCATAATTTAAAATTTGTTAATTTCGGTTATGAAATTGAGAATGATACTTTGATGAATATAATAAGAACTTTGTATTTGACAAATAAACATTTCAAAGGTTTTGCTTATTTTTCTGTTATAAACTGTTACTCACGAGCTTTAAGCTTACCCCCCTTTCATTCCTATCTCCAGGTGATGAGAAAGAGATCGGGTGAAAGAGAGTCAAGGCATTCATTTGATTATGCATATTTTGTATTTTAAGTTAGATTGATGTAAAAACAAGACTTTGGACGTATGTCAAGAATTATAGGATTTGGTATCTTTTGTATTTCAGATTTTTGATATTGTTGATGTAATGTGGCTTAGAATGCCAGTAAAGCTTTATAAACTCTTATTCTATGATGTTAATGAAATATGGATTTGTGTATGGACATGGAATATGAATTTGTATATAGATGATGATGATGAATGTTGAGCAAAAAGGGTTGGTATATATATTTACATAAATGAGACATTATGCAAATGAAAGATAGGATTTTGTGGATGATGAGAATCGGATGCAAGTGATGAATGAAATGAGTAGATATTAGAGAGTTTAATGGAATAATATTGATAGTTGAAATCGTTATGAATGATAATGCAATAGAGGAAGTGAATTTGGGATAATTCTCAAGTTTTTCACGAGGGTAAATGTGTGTTCTGATTTCCATGAGAAAACTGGACTGATTTAGATGTAATTAGATAAAGTGGTCTTCATAAAAGTTGTAGCTTGTCTTTCAATCTTTCCAACGATATATAGTATGCCATTTTTGGACATGGGAGTTGAAAGATGTGATTTTTAGAAGTTTGAGATGTTGTTTGGGATGACATTTTCAGACAACCACATTGATGTGGAATATAGACACTTATAGAGGTAGAAATTGTAGCGCCCCCTCATCGTAGGGTACACATCGGGAAACCCGAAGGTCACTCCGATATAAATCCCACGATGAAGGTGCACCACCAGAACATTTCCCAATAATATCCACATGGCATCGTAATAAATTAAATCACAATATAACACAATGTCAGAAATCAGTAACTTTTTAAAATCATAAAATCAATCTGGTACAGTCGTCCAATAACAAAATAGACAAGTCTATCAGTCCCCTAAACAAAATCAAAAAAGAAACTGATACAAACATCTTTCCTAAGTCATCCTCAAAATCCAACCCAGCTGACCGACCTGTGTGCCATCGCTTCTCCTGCCAGCATGCTCGCACGGTAGGAAAAGGCTATCTCCGGAGCTAGGGGTCTACTCTATCAGTCCTGAAAAATAGGTTGCAATTTTGGGTGAGTTTGCGAACTCAGTGAGAAACCATCATCGATGGTTCACTCAAATCATGCATTACGAAATTAAATGCACGCACGGCACGATAATATTCAATTAACGGATTATATAACCATTTACGATGTTTATAACGGTTTCTGATGAGTTTACAACGATTATGCGATATCGGTGACAATATTACGATAGCATAGAACGGTTTATAGTATCACATCACAATTTACATAAATCATGGCATCACACGATTCAAGAATCATCACACAATGTGGCAATTCAATCATCATGTATATAATGCATATGAGACTCTTTCCGCTTATTCAAGACAGCCCAAGTGCTCAATCAAGATTCATGGGGGCGCGTGAGATTTCTCCCCTCGGCTAGGCCGGTCAAGATCAATATTCGAGCTCGAGGCTCTTTTCAGGATAATAGCAACTTGGGCCACATTCCATTATCGATCATGCATTTATGCATGCAATGCGATGTTCGATAATTGATGATTCAAGATTCAGTGTATGGCTATAAAAGCCCAGTATTGTATTTTTCAGTAACATACAGTAATTTAGTCCAGTACAATAATCCAATCCAGTATAGTAGAAAGTGGTCATGCAATTTCACAGTCTAATACAGTAGAGGCATACCATCCGATCATGTATATTTCAGAAATCATACAGTTTCACATTTGGCAAGTAATTCACGTTGAGCATTTAAACAGTCAGGAATTTGAGAAACCAACTAGGTTACTCACCTGTAACTTCCGAGCTACTGCCTGGAAGTTCTAGCAATGTCCGTGGAACGACGATCCAACGACGCCTCTATAACAGTAAAAACTACAGTCCTATTACTAGATGCTCAATTAAACCATTCAGTAATGCATATGTCTCAGTGAGATGATGTACAATGCATGTTCACGATTTTCCCGGCGCTAAAACCCAATTTATAACTCTTATATCCCAATCTAACTCTTCGCTCAATTGATCGACAATAATTGATCCAATCCTATAATTCGGTTCAATTTCCTCAATTCATAATCCCCATAGTAATTTCCTATCCATCGGGTCAAAACCTCTATTGAAAATCCCAATTAAACTCCAATTGTCTCAATTCAGTATTTAGGTCATACTATGAACCATAATCGATCTTATTCTCTATAAATCAATGTCACTTAAATCAATTCTAATTCCTATAATTATCCTCAATTGTAGACCTCTTTCTCTATTCATAACGAATCAGGAATCAACTCAATCGGAGGTCTATACCATAAATTATGCCCAATATACTAACAATCATCCTTCAGATTGCCATCTTCGCGCGACTTATGTTCGCTGTCATGACGATATCGGGCCGCATCACAAGGCGTGAAACCGCCGCCGGCGTCGTCCTCTTCTGACTTCGTCGCGACGAGCGAAGGCTCGTCGCGACGTATCTCCAAAGCTTCGCCGCGACGAAGCGATTTATTCGCCATGGGCGGGCGCGCCAGACGTCATGACGTCATGACGCGCCACCTTCTTCCCCGATCGATTTTCCGTCATTAATGCTATTTAAAACCTCCATTAACACTCTAACCACTCAATATAACCCAATAAATGCCATAAATACTTGAAACAACTACTAATAACAACTTTAAAACCATAACCACTTACCAATCACGCCAAATCCACAAATCTCTAAGAATCGCCAGTAACTCTAAAACTTTCTCAAACTAACGATAACTCACTCCAATCCTTCTCAACCTTCATCAATCACAATAAATCAGTTAGGCTAGCACAATAGGAAGAAACCATAGAGGAAAGATTGAAGAATCCTTACCTATGGAGGAAATCGAAATCACCGTGGAGAAGAGGAAGAAGAAAACGTTAATGCCTTAGGTAACTTTCCCCAAATCTCAAACCTAGGCTATATATAGACCTAAGTCTTCAAATCAGTCAAATTTCAGTCTCTAAATTTCAATGGCTCACATTTTAATTCCCTAACAAGATAACCCTAATATTTCCTTTGCCATTGGACAATTATTTGATTATTCATCGATCATCATCACTCCAAAATTTCCGTCCGCATTTTCTCCCGAATTTCCCGAAAATTTCTCATAGACCACTATCAGTTGCCAATCACTCTTAGACTATTCTAAATCAGTCATTCAGGCTCACTTACTCTTAATTCCTCAATCAATTACAATCCAGTCAGTCCAGTCAGTTTACAATCCAATCGCCTCTTTCACAATTAAGTGCTGAAAATCATGAATGCATGTACCTATGTATAAATGCATATGCAATAGACCTGTTCCTCTATAATCAGAGGCCAGTAACATGCTCAATCGGTGAATGCAATGAAACCTATCAGTCTGACCCATAATTACCAAAATGCCCTTGCTAATAGTAACGGGATGTTACAATTCACCCCTCCTAATTAAAATTTCGTCCTCGAAATTTAATACCTGCCCGATCGAATAAATGAGGATACTGACTCCTCATATGCTCCTCAGTCTCCCATGTAGCTTTCTCAAAAAAGTGGTTCTTCCAAAGGACTTTCACCAATGGAATTACCCTGTTCCTCAGTTGCTTGACCCGTGATCCAATAATCTGTACCGGCTCCTCAACATAGGTCAAATCATCGGCTACCTCAATCTCTGGCCGGATCACATGCATCAGTCCGAGCGGCACGTCGGAGCATACTAATATGAAACACGTCATGCATCTAGGACATCTCACTCGGTAATGCCAGTCTGTAAGCCAACGGTCCTATCCTTTCAAGGATCTCATACGGACCGATATACCGAGGGCTCAACTTGCCCTTACGGCCAAACCTCAGTACTCCTTTCCAAGGAGACACTCGGAGAAACACTCATCCCTACACTGCATTTCTATATCTATGCCGATCTTTGATTCACATAGCTCTTTTATGCATCCGAGCCGCTTTGATGCGACTCGGATCAATATACCTTATCCATCGTGTCTGAATCAGCTCGGGACCCTCAATCGATCTCATACCCTCTTCATCCCAATACAATGGCGATCGACACGGCCTCCCATACAAGGCCTCATACGGTGCCATCCCAATACTACTCTGATACTGGTTGTTGTAGGCAAACTCAATCAGTACCAAATACTGATCCCATGATCCTCTGAACTCCAATACACACGCTCGAAGCATGTCCTCAATAGTCTTAATCGTCCTCTCGCTCTGTCCATCTGTCTGAGGATGAAATGCAGTACTGAAGTTCAACCTCGTACCCATAGCAGTCTGTAAGCTCTTCCAAAATCTCGAGGTGAACCTGGGATCCCTGTCTGAGACTATCGATAACGGAACCCCATGCAACCGTACAATCTCTGTCACATACTTCTGGGCCAACTGATCGAGAGTATTGCTCTCCTCATCGGCAGAAGTGAGCCGATTTAATCAATCGGTCCACTATGACCAGATAGCATCATCTTTGCCTCGATGTCTAGCAATCCCATGACAAAGTCTATAGTAATTCGCTCCCATTTCCACTCCGGAATGGGCAACGAATGCAACTTACCCACTGGAGCCTGGTGCTCAGCCTTGACCTGCTGGCACGTCAGACACCTAGACACAAACTCTGCCACTTGCCTCTTCATGCCAGGCCACCAGAAATGTTGTCTCAGAGTACGATACATCTTGTTCGTACCAGGATGCATCGCATAGGCAGCTACATGTGCCTCCTCAAGGATCTCCCGTCTCAAATCATCAATATCAGGCACACACAGTCTCTGACCCATCCATAAAGTCCCATCTCTCAACTCAAACTCTGAATCAGTACCGGCCTGGACTCTCTCAATCAGTCTCACTAACACTGGGTCTTGGTCCTGAACTCTTCGGATCCTATCATGCAACATCGGCCTCAGCCTCATAGTAGCAATCAAAGCTCCATCCTGACCCAAATCCATCTGAACATTAAGGGCTCTCAACTGAATCAGACCAGGTAACCTCGAAACTTGAACCTGAACTGCACTACCATGTGATCTCCTACTTAGTGCATCGGCCACCACATTGACCTTTCCTGGATGATACTCAATCGTGCAGTCATAGTCCTTCAGTAACTCTATCCATCTCCTCTGTCTCAGATTGAGCTCTCTCTGACTCAATAGATATCTGAGACTGTTATGATCAGTGAAGATCTGGAATGTCTCACCATACAGATAATATCTCCAGATCTTCAGAGCAAATACAACTGCGGCCAACTCTAAGTCATGCACTGGATAATTCACCTTGTGAGACCTCAACTGTCTCGAGGCATACGCTATCACTCGACCATGTTGCATCAATACACATCCCAATCCCTGATGCGAGGCATCACTGTAAACCACAAAGCCTCCAGTACCAGAAGGAAGGCTTAACACCGGTGCAGTAGTCAACCGATGTTTCAGCTCCTCAAAGTACTTCTGGCACTCCTCAGACCATCTAAACGACACATTCTTCCTCAGTAGCTTCGTCAAAGGGGCGGAGATCAACAAAAACCCCTCGACGAACCTCCGGTAATATCTGGCCAGTCCTAGGAAACTCCGCAACTCGGGCACACTCCTTGGAATCTCCCAACTCATAACTGCCTTTATCTTGTGAGGATCCACCTGGATACCCTCATCGGACACTACGTGCCCTAGAAACACAATCTCATCAAGCCATAATTCACACTTAGTGAATTTGGCGAACAACTGCCTCTCTCTCATGACCTGCAGAAAAATCCTCAGGTGCTCAGCGTGCTCCTGTCTACTCCTCGAATAAATCAGTATGTCATCAATAAATACTATCACGAACCGGTCCAGGTAGGGCTGAAAAACTCTATTCATCAAAGCCATGAAGGCTACCGGGGCATTAGTCAACCCAAATGGCATCACTAGGAACTCGAAATGCCCATACCTGCTCCTGAAAGCACTCTTAGGCACATCGGCCTCTGAAATCCTGAACTGGTAATAACCCGATCTCAGATCCAATTTAGTGAACACCTGAGCTCCCTGCAACTGATCAAATAGATCGTCCATCCTAGGCAATGGATACTTATTCTTCACTGTCACCCGATTCAACTGCCTATAATCAATGCACGGTCTCAGTGTCCCGTCCTTCTTCTTCACAAACAGTACCGGAGCTCCCCATGGCGAAACACTCGGTCTAATGAACCCTTATCCAAGAGCTCCTGCAATCGAGCCTTAAGCTCTCTCGCCTACGGTGTCATCCTATCTTTGAGGATCGATATAGGGGCTGTACCGGGAACTAGATCAATCTCAAACTCGGTCTCCCGCTCTGGCGGCAATCCCGGTAACTCCTCGAAAAACACATCTGGAAATTTCCTGACTACGGGAACATCCTGCAATCTCATCTCTACTCTGGAATCCACTACATGAGCCGATAGGCCTCACAACCTCCTGCATCAATCTCGAGCACTCAAGAAGGATATCATCCTCGGCGCTTTGCTGACTAACTCCTCGGAACACAACTCTGGGCTGACCAGGAGATTCCAATACAACCTCCTTGGTATAACAGTCCATGATAGCCCTATGAGCAGTCAACCAATCCATCCCCAATATCATGTCAATCTCCCTTAGCGCCAAAACGATCAGATCGGCACTCAAAACTGCTCGATCGATCTGAACCTGACATCCCATACAGACCTCTCCCAATACAGTCGTACTACCTAAAGGTGTACTCACCTCTAACCCATACTGTAATCTCTGCCTATCCCCATGCAGTCTACATGCTAAATGCGGTGCAATGAAGGAATGAGTGGATCCAGGATCCAACAATGCATATGCTTCGAAACTAGAAATAAGAAGCATACCCGCAACAACATCCGGAGAATCCTGGGCCTCCTGTCGAGTCATGGCATAGACCCTAGCCTGCGACTGTTGTCTGCTCGGTCCCTCTGACCTCACTGCGGACCCCTCTGCTCGACCTCGGCCTCTCCATCCCGATCCACCACCACGACTCTGCTGGATCGTGGTATTGCTGCCTGATCTTCCAGTCATAGTAGACTGGGCTCCCAAAGTCTCTGGGCAGCTCCTCACTAGGTGGTCCATCGAACCACACCTCAAGCAGCTCAGATACCATCGACACTCTCCACTGTGTCTCTTGTCACAATGCTCACAAAATGGAGCAGGTCGCCTGAAAATCAGCGCATCGCCGTCACCACTAACAATCTGTACAAATCGCCCTCTCTCGCTGACCACCGTCTGTCAGCCCCTCCTGCGGATCTGAAGGACCTACTGTCAACTTCTTGAACCCTCTCGCCAAGACTACCACAGGCATCCTTTGGATCTCTTATGCCGGGCCCCGATCATTCTTAGTCATCTGTTGTCTCGTATGCTCTATCCTCACTGCTGCGCAATTTCGCTTCAATAAAATCGCCCATGCTCGATCTAGCCAATAGTGTACGGATCTCAGTTGAGTTAAGCCTCAAAACGCCGACACTTGTCACCTCGAAGCCACCAAGAAGAAGCATATACCACTAACTTTCGTTGAACCACCTCATAATCGACCACGGTCAATCGCCTCGCCTCGACTCTAGGAACTCCTGTAACTTCATTTCGAGATAAATCTTGGGCATGAAGTTGTCCTCAACGCCTCGTAAAATCATCCCATGTCGATTAATGCGGGGCTGGTGGTATGCTTGCCGGGGCGATCTTCCACCATCGATATGCGTAACCTCAGAAGCGAGAAAACCGCGTAGTCGAAACGCTCATCCGGGTCACAGTCCATCTGATCGAGGACTCTCTCTATCCTCTCTAGCCATCCCTCAGCCTCCGCAGGGTCGGTGCTACCATAGAAATCAACCGTCCCCTGCTTGCGCAGTTGATCATATCTCCGTTCCCGTCTCACAGGAACTCGAGGAGGCTCTAAATGAGGCACAGGAGACTCCCTACTAGCTCCTACCGATTCCAAGTCAGCTGGTTGTTCCACTCGATCTCCCAGGACGGATGACCTAAAACAGGCAAGAAATTCCGATCAGTTCTGCTATTCTTACAATAATTCAAGCCTAAATTACACTACGCCCAAAAGATGTCAAACCATGCTATGATACCACTTAATATAGCGCCCCCTCATCGTAGGGTACATATCGGGAAACCCGAAGGTCGCTCCGATACAAATCCCACGATGAAGGTGCACCACCAGAACATTTCCCAATAATATTCACATGGCATCGTAATAAATTAAATCACAATATAACACAATGTCAGAAATCAGTAACTTTTTAAAATCATAAAATCAATCTGGTACAGTCGTCCAATAACAGAATAGACAAGTCTATCAATCCCCTAAACAAAACCAAAAAGGAAACTGATACAAACATCTATCCTAAGTCATCCTCAAAATCCAACCCAATGACCAACTGTGCCGCCATCGCTTCTCCTGCCAGCACGCTCGCACGGTAGGAAAAGGCTATCTCCGGAGCTAGGGGTCTACTTTATCAGTCCTGAAAAATAGGTTACAATTTTGGGTGAGTTTGCAAACTCAGTGAGAAACCATCATCGATGGTTCACTCAAATTATGCATTACGCAAATTAAATCTGACGCACGATAATATTCAATTAACGGTATTATATAACCATTTACGATGGTTTATAACGGTTTATAGTAGTTTACAATAATTATGCGATATCGGTGACAATATTACAATAGCATAGAATGGTTTATAGTATCATATCACAATTCTGATAAATCATGGCATCACACGATTCAATAATCATCACACAATGTGGCAATTCAATCATCATGTATATAATGCATATGAGACTCTTTCCGGTTATTGATGTTGTGCCCAAGTGCTCGATCGGTGTTCGATGGGGACGCGTCGATTTCTCCCCTCGGGCTAGGCCGTCGATCGATATTCGAGCTCGAGGCTCTTTTCGATGATAATAGCAACTTGGGCCATATTCCATTATCGATCATGCATTTATGCATGCAATGCGATGTTCAAGAATTCAAGATTCAATGATTCAAAGTATGGCTATAAAAGCCCGATATTGTATTTCTCGAGAACATCTGATAATTCATCCGATCTGATAATCCAATCGATGACAAGAGAAAGTGATCATACAATTTCACGATCTAATGATGAGGCATACCATCCAATCATGTATATTTCGAAATCATACAGTTTCACATTTGGCAAGTAATTCACGTTGAGCATTTAAACAGTCAGGAATTTGAGAAACCAACTAGGTTACTCACCTGTAACTTTCGAGCTACTGCCTAGAAGTTCCAGCAATGTCCGTAGAACGACGATCCAACAACGCCTCTATAACAGTAAAAAATACAGTCCCATTACTAGATGCTCAATTAAACCATTCAGTAATGCATATGTCTCAGTGAGATGATGTACAATGCATGTTCACAATTTTCCCGGCGCTAAAACCCAATTTATAACTCTTATATCCCAATCTAACTCTTCACTCAATTGATCGACAATAATTGATCCAATCCTATAATTCGGTTCAATTTCCTCAATTCATAATCCCCATAGTAATTTCCTATCCATCGGGTCAAAACCTCTATTGAAAATCCCAATTAAACTCCAATTGTCTCAATTCAGTATTTAAGTCACACTATGAACCATAATCGACCTTATTCTCTATAAATCAATGTCACTTAAATCAATTCTAATTCTATAATTATCCTCGATTGTAGACCTCTTTCTATTCATAACTAATCAGGAATCAACTCAATCGGAGGTCTATACGATAAATTATGCCCAATATACTAACAATCATCCCTTCGATTGCCATCTTCCCGCGACCTATATCCATTGTCATGACGATATCACGAACGCTTCGCCAGCGTCGTCCCTCTTCGCCGCTCGTCGCGAAGTGAGCCAGAAGGCTTGTCGCGATGTATCTCTAGGCGCTTCGCCGCGACGAAGCAGCATTATTATTCAAGCGGCGAAGACGCCAGACGTCGAACGCGCGATCGCGCACCTTCTTCCCGATCGATTTTCCGCCATTAATGCTATTTAAAACCTCCATTAACACTCTAACCACTCAATCTAACCCAATAAATGCCATAAATACTTGAAACAACTACTAATAACAACTTTAAAACCATAACCACTTACCAATCACGCTCAAATCCACAAATCTCTAAGAATCGCCGTAAACCCTAAAACTTTCTCAAACCAACGATAACTCACTCCAATCCTTCTCAACCTTCATCAATCACAATAAATCAGTTAGGCTAGCACAATAGGAAGAAAACCATAGAGGAAAGATTGAAGAATCCTTACCTATGGAGGAAATCGAAATCACCGTGGAGAAGAGGAAGAAGAAAAACGTTAATGCCTTAGGTAACTTTCCCCAAATCTCAAACCTAGGCTATATATAGACCTAAGTCTTCAAATCAGTCCAAATTTCAGTCTCTAAATTTCAATGGCTCACATTTTAATTCCCTAACAGTATAACCCTAATATTTCCTTTGCCATTGGACAATTATTTCGGTACTATTCAGTCAATCAGTCTGTCACTTCAAAATTTCCCGTCCGGGCATTTTCTCCCGAATTTCTCGAAAATTTCTCATAGACCACTATCAGTTGCCAATCACTCTTAGACTATTCTAAATCAGTCATTCGGGCTCACTTACTCTTAATTCCTCAATCAATTACAATCCAGTCAGTCCAGTTAGTTTACAATCCAATCAGTTCTTACTCACAATTAAGTGCCGAAAAATCATGAATGCATGTACCTATGTATAAATGCATATGCAATAGACCTGTTCCTCTATAATCAGAGGCCAGTAACATGCTCAATCGGTGAATGCAATGAAACCTATCAGTCTGACCCATAATTACCAAAATGCCCTTGCTAACAGTAACGGGATGTTACAGAAATTGTTTTTAAGTTCTTCATGGAAGTTGTAGATCTTTCCTTTAGCTTTCCATTGATATAAAGGTTGCAAAATTTGGAGTTCTGGATCAAAAGTTATGGAGTTTAGAAATTGAGACGTCAGTTAAGAAAAAGGATCGCAGGTCCACCCGAATGTCACGGTCGTGCATGCGTACGATTGCGACCTCGCTGGACCATCAAAATGTCGCGATCGTGTGCATGGACCACCCAGATGTCGCAGTCATGCATGTGCACGATCACGATTTCCCTATTTGTCCAAGAAAGGCTATTTTTTAATATACTTTGATCTTTTTGTTATAACTTCTTCTCTAAACCTCTGAATGACATGATTTCTGAAGCATTAGATTCATAACACATTATTCTATCTTTTCATAAAAATTTATAGCTTTTGGAATTAATTTGAAAAATATTGATCGAATCAAAGTGAGGGTATCAATTGGAAGAATATGAACTTGACATTTTCACTTAACATACTTCAGTATTTGGAAGATATCTTGATCTGTAGAGCTCCAAATGAGATGATTCTTATTTCTAACTCAACTAGAGACCTAGAGCTACAAATACTCTGAAGAAATTGAACTTTAATTCAGACTCTAAGACTTTCAATTTCTAGATAGAAATTGAGTATAGTGTACAATTTCAGTTTAGTAATAGCCCAAAAATGTTGGACTATAACTTTTAGATTTGTAAACCAAATTGAACGATTTTGGTGTCATTAGAAAGTTAAGACAATGGAGAACAAATGTTATGAAGAAGCCAAATTGAAATTCTGATTTGAGGTTTCCTAAAATTTGTTCGGAAATAGGTGAAATGAGTTCATTTTTGACAATTGACTGGTGTGGCACGCCACCCATATGGGTTGTTGGTTAATGAGGGTTCATTGGAACAACCCTACAAGGTAATACGCACGTGCAAGTCTTATGATTATTTGAACAAGAGTTGGACTCCAAAAATGGGGTCCAACAGTTGTGGTATCAAAGCCCAGAATTAGGATCTTACATGAGCATTTTGGAAATATGTATTGAGTTAAATGCATTTTGACATATCTTAGCATGCAGCGGCACTAATCCTTAGTCTAAGACGCATGTGTATGAGTTACACACATGTGAAATTGTTAAGACTTTGACCTGATGGAATTAGTGAGAAAAAATTATGCTTTTCCATGATATAAGAAAATGAAAGTTGTGGATAATTAGAAATGAGAAATAGTACATGGGTAAGTATGATAGAAGATGATTCAATATATTTGACCTAGGGGATGCATTGTTGAATATGACATCAGTATTGTACTGTAAAGGGATACCCTTGAATATGATATGTATGTGAATATATTATCATGGATTGTTGGAGGAAAATAGGGAGACAAGTAGAAATGATGAGATTAAAGTGTACAAGTAGAATGAAATGAAAACATAAATTGTTATGATCTCAAGAAGATGAAATTGGAACTGAAGTGGTTGTTTGATTAAAGTGACAAGAGTTACAACCCACCATAAGAATATATTAGTGGAATTGAGATTAGAATTTTATGATGATTATACATCTATAAATTTGAATCAATGGTGAATATACATATGTAAGATGTAATGAAGGATAATTGGAAGATGAGATGAATGATAGCGAGATATGTACAAGTTCAAAAGGTTAAGTTGAAATGTTATTGTGAGTACTTATCTGATAATGGGATCATCATCACAAGTGAGAATATTGAGCACATATGTAATATATGTGTGGAGATGATATAGGAAGCAATCTACGACTTAGTGGATAATTGTTAGTCATAGTTCCCATAGTTTAAATTCTAAGGGGAACTAAAGTAACACATGAAAGTGCTTATTATGATCAAGTAGGGATAGATTGAGATTTGTTGATGATGTTACAATCAAGAAATAAATCCGAAGATTAAGAGAGGAATATTGTCTAGGATTAACGGAGACCAAAGTATCAATCATGTAAAAAGATAAATTTGTAAATTGATGGAGATAAATAGGTGTACAAAAAGGGGATGACTTTGATGATACACACCTAAGCATATGAGACAGTAATTATGTTTACTACTTTAATGAGTTTTGGTAATTAGAATGTTATGACCATGTAAGAATGATAGAAATGGGTCTTCTCGAGGTATTAAGGATGGATGATAATGCGATGTTGATAACAGTTGACTGATAAACATTACATGAACAGTATAAATGATAGTAGCAAGAAATCTTCTTTCGGAGAAGAATTCCATTGAATTAGGTTAAGCAGATCAGATAATTTATATTAAGAATGGTCAATGAAAGGATAAATTAGAAAGGATATTGGAGTCCTAATCCTGATGGAGACTCAAGCAAAAAAGGTGGAATATACTACTGAGAATTTATGTATTTTTGTTTGATGTAAAGTATCCAACTATATGAGTGGATTTTTGAATTTGAGGAGACATAAATTACTAATATGAGGAATATATAGGTCCATGTTATATTTTGTGTAAGTATGTTCGGGAGATACAAATAAGATCTGATGAATGTGTTACCAACACAGGAAATTAAGATTGAAAATAAATTGAAATGATTGGAGAAATTAGTATGAATGAGCAGACAGTAGAAAAATTCAGTATGAAATAAGAAGAAATCGAATGAATTGAGAAAAGCATTCAAGGAAGGAAGTCATTTGGAAAATTGAAAATAACATGAGAAATGAGGAATCAGTTATTTAAGGAATTATAAGAACTAATTATGGGCATATAGAGCTTTGGAAACATTTGTTCGAGTTAACAAATGCCTCGACAGTACTATGGTATCAAGGATTAAAGTGATCCAAGCAAAATGGATCAATTCGTGATTATGATCATAGAGGATATTTGGAGTGTATTTGACAAGTGAAGAGAATATTTTTGAAAATTAAGATTAATCTTACATATCATGGATGTAAAAACAATTTTGAGGAATTATGACACCGATATTAATTATATCGTCTGAATTTGGAGATTTTATAGTATACAATAATGTTGTATAAGAGATTTGGATAAAATCAAATGCAGCATAATAAAGTGATTTCATATGTATAGAGACAACGAAAGTCCTATAGGTTGATTATTCTATACATGATTTAGAACAGCTATAGTAGTGATTGTTTTGAAAGTGTGGGGACAGTATATGTTTAAGAACATCGTGGATATATAAAAATATACAGATCATTAAAGTTTGAGGTAATTATTAAGTTGAGAGAATTGAACACGACATTGAGACAATGGATAGAAGTATTGAAAGATTATGACAGTAGAAATGAGTATTTTCTAGTAAAGTTAGTGTGGTATCTGATACATTAAACAAAAATCCCAATAGCAATGAAGCATGAATTCAGATATTAAGGTTATCAGATCTAGTGCAAAAAGAAGTATAGAATGTGGAGTTCAATTTTAGGCAAATCAAGTACAATTTGCTATGGAATTAAAGATTAGTTTCACATGAAAGGATTTAGTAAGCCCGAATTGAGGATCCAAAAATTGTGAATTTTACAAAGAAATCGAAAGTGAATACGAATTTTGAGTTCGAATAGAAAAAATGATACTTTGTTATGGAAATAAGAAGTATAGGTACGGATAAAGATGATTGAGCAAAGGGACGGTTAGAGGAGCATCAATAACGACCTATGATATACATTCTAGTAGGAATATGCCAAAACATCATTTAGTAGCTAAGAATGTAGAATCAAGTGACTGAATGTTCGAATTGCCGACGGTCTTAACTGTTAAAGATATGCTTAAGGCTTATAGTTTGGAGTTCATAGGAGCATAAGAACAATGTATAGTTCTATTTGACTTTAAACATCATAATCATTACTATGGTAATTTCATTGGAATCCTATATGAAGAGTATATGATAAAAAAAGGGTCTTTCGCCTCTTTATTTGGATGAATAGGGCCAAAAGTGATTTGAGGTCCTACTAATAAGTGAAATTGATTTGTGTCAAAAGTAAATGACTTAAGAAAATGAATGAAATTGGTGGATCGACACCAAATACAGTGAGATAGACATAAGAGTTAACTGTACTGACACAATAGAGATGTGAACTATGAAAGAACGATAAATTGTATCTAAGAGTATCATATTACCAAGTGTGATTAGATTGAGTGCAAGATGTGCTCAGGTTAGGGAAAGAAGCAACTAAGCTTGAATTGTATTGGCCTATATAAGTTATTAAGAACTGGATCATTGACTTATGAGTTAGTATTACTAACAAAGGTGCCTCAGGTTCATAACGTGTTATATGCAAGTATACTAAGAAATATTGATATGATTTGATATTGGTGTTAGTGCAGAAAGTGGAAAAATTTTGTTAGTAATCTGAAATATATTGAGGAAACAGTTAAGATGGTGTGATATCTGAATAATTCATGGAAGGACTGATCAAATCCGTTAACTAAAGCCATTTGAAAGAAATTATTCGAGTCAAGAAATCACATGGAAGACTGCGGAAACATAGGACAACATTACCTTCATTTGTTTGATCAGTCAGATAAGAATTTAGAGGACGAAATTATTTTAAAAGGGTAGAAATGTTGGCCCCATATTTTTTTTCTCTAATTAAGCATTATTTAAATAAATTTTGAGGTTTTGATGGATTTAATTATTTTGGGAGTTATTATTATGTCAATGTTAGTAAGATTATGTGACATTGGTAAATTGAATTAAAGTGTTAAGGTAGTAAGATTGCTTGAAGGGCATTTTTGGAAGACCACTTAAGGATAAAAAATACAAGGAATATAAGGAAGGGCAAAATAGACAATTTAGAATCATTAATGGAAAAATTGAAATAAAAAGTGTTGGCTTGCTTTTAAGGAAGAGGCAAAAAACGAAATTGGGAAAAAAGAAAAGAAACAAAGAGAAGAGAGAAAGAAAAGAGTCTGGTGGAGAAGAGAGGAAAGAAAGAAGAAAAAGTTAGGTCTTGATTTTTCTTAGTCTTAAAGAGTGATTTTGAAGTTGCTCAAGAAGGGAAAAAGGAATAGGAAGATTAGAGCCTTCTTTTGATCCAAGAAACTCTTCATTTGATGAAGATTCAAGGTAAGTTGGAATTTAATCTTTGGATTTTTAAAAGGGTTTTGATTCATATAACTTAAGAAACATATGAGTTTAAGGATTCTATGATTAATTTTCGCGAATATGTCTTATGGGTTCTCCAATTTGAACCCCTATTGATATGAGAATTTTTTTTTGATAAAGGAAATCAAAGGAGGCAAGAAGAGCAAGGGGAGAGACATGTTTTTTTATTACAAAGCTTCAAGCAAGGAAATCAAGGTGGGTATATGTTTATAATAGAATTAATAAGCCAACAAATGTTTTTTTTAATCAAGAAAATTTAATATTTTTAAATTGCATCATAAATGTTGCATTTTGTGCTTTTTGAATGAATTGAGAATTTGCTATATGTTTGATATGTGAATTGGGTTGATGATTTGTGAAAAGACTTTGAAAATGATTCTTTTAAAAAGATACATTTTACGAAATCATGTTTTCGGAAATAGTTTTCGAAATATCTCATGTTCATGAAAATCAAGTTTAAAAAATGTGCCATTTTAGGCAATAAGTTTACAAGTTATGAAATACATGTTATGTGAGTTTAGTTTGGTCCTTTAAATATGTCAAGTGCACTTGATTAAAAAGACTTCTCTTGCCTACCCGCTAGTGGCATGGAGCTCCCTTGCGAACTCCCATAAGTTCACGGCTACGCAAGACCATTTTGAGGAATTGCGATAGTACGTTCTGTTCACGGCTACACAGGACCCTTATGGGAAATGTGTTGTACGTTCTGTTTTGGACCTTCCAAACCATTTTGATGTGCTTATGTGCTCATGATATGTTGACAAGTTTGATGCATTCATGATTTAAAATTTGTGAATTTCGGTTATGAAATTGAGAATGATACTTTGATGAATTTAATAAGAACTTTGTATTTGACAAATAAACATTTCAAAGGTTTTGCTTATTTTTCTATTATAAAATGTTACTCACGAGCTTTAAGCTCACCCCGCTTTCATTCCCATCTCCAAGTGATGAGAAAGAGATCTGGTGAAAGAGAGTCAATGTAGCACCCCCTTATCATAGGGTATACACCAGGATGCCCGTAGGTCATCCCGATACATATCCTACGAAAAGGGTGCGCTACGAGCAATCACTAATACTTCACATAGCATCAATAATCATGAAGCATCAATATGAAAATCACTAATTTTTTTGAAACCCTAAATTTTTCTCATTTCATATAATCAAAAGCAGTAATTTACATAACTGTCAGTTTTTCCTTGTCTGTACATTTCTTCAAAAAGGAAATCAAATACAAAAAACCCTAACTAGGTCATCCTTCAAAAAGTGCCAGCTGACCGACCTGTGAGCCATGACTTCTCTTGCCAACTCGATCTACACGGCAGGAAAAGTCTCTCTGGAGCTACGAGTCTACTCTCTCAGTCCTGAAAAATAATTTGCAATTTTGGGTGAGTTTGCGAACTCAGTGAGGAACCATCATCGATGGTTCACCCAATTCATGCAATATACAAACAGATCGCATTTATTTCACAATAATCCATTCAGAACTGCCACATAACTATTCACATGGGCATAAAGCAATTTACTTTTCACCCAATCAAAGACATTCAATCAAATGCATATGTAATGCGTATGTGACCCTTTTTCTAATTTATTACGTTGTTGTGACCGAGCGCCTAAACTGTCCCAATAAGGGCGCATTAATCAGTGAGCCTGAGGCTCTGTATCATTGTGGGCTTGAGGCCCAAATACGTTGAGCTTTATGCTCTCGGTGGCTGCTCCGATCACAACTGTCAATTACTGATCATACATTTATGCATGGAATGCATATGTCAAAATAAAGCAAAGCCAACATCATAGTTGATCCCAAATTAACACATTCACACAAATGGTTCACAATCAATCACATTCAAATCACATATAGCAAGTAGGGCACTCCTATGTCAGTATCTCCCAGTACATCGGACACCTTCGGTCTAGAATTTAGGCATAAACAAACGTAAGGCCCACCATTATTCTCCACAGTGTTATAAGTGCGAAATTATAAACAATTAATAATTGAGAAACCATCTAGGTTACTCACCAAATAGCTTCCGAGCTAATGTTGGGAAGTCTCGACAACGTCCGTGGGATGACGTTCCAACTGTGCCTCTATAACATTCAAAATATTCACATGTTACCAAATGCACAATTAGAAATATTAAATAATGCACATGTAGCAATTTAGATGTGTACAATGTAAGTGATCTAGAAGGGGGGTTGAATAGATCTTTAAAATTCTTTGAAAAATTTCTACAAGAAAATCAGAAGTTAAACACACAAAAATAATTTAGATAAACTTTAATTGAAATAGTATAGGAAGAAGATCAAACACTGCGTTTTATAGAGGTTCGTGCCAAGACCTCGTCCTCTACCTAAGCTCCCACTTAGGATTTTGCCAACCACTTTACTGCACACTTTGTAGTTGAGTGTGAATTTTTTACAACTTCACTTGAATTCCGGCTCAAGCAACCTTTACACACGATTTGTATTACGGCACAAATCCTACCTCACGTGACCTTCCCTCTAGCCACTCAATTGCAACAAAACAATATAAAAATTGAAGAACAAATGCTCAAAGCAAATTGTAACAATATAAGAGCAATAGTGAGCAATATGAAATAATATGAGAGTATTTGAGCTTGTGGAACTTCATTTTGCTCTTCTTCCATCATCCTCTATTTATAGTTGATGAAATATAGCTGTTGGAGCTCAACTAGCCGTTGCTTGATCATCTCCACTCCATTTTTATCAAATTGGACCGTTGGAGCTGAATCTGTGCTTCAATAAGTCGACTTGTCGAATACATAAGTCGACTTGTTTCAACCATTTACGTAAAACTTGTAGCTCCGCTCTCTAATAAGTCGACTTGTTTTCTTCGATAAGTCGACTTGTTTCCAATAAGTCGACTTGTGTGAATTCATCTTCATATGTAAGTCAACTTGTATTGTGTAAGTCGACTTGTTTAGCCTTCAACGGTAACATTCGATCAAATCCTTTAGAATCTTCATATGTAATGCCATTTACACTTAGAATGAACCTCCTTTCTTGATTCTTCAATAATTTAAACATTTGTTCATCTTGTTTTGCATGATTCTTTCCTTGAGTAATACCTGAAATAATTTCTTAACTAATTCTAGATATTTTATTATTATCAAAATATAAAGGGATTTAATTTGTCAACCACCATTGGTCCAACAATCTCCCCCTTTTTGATAATGACAAAATATTAAGAAATTGACAAGAATTTGGAAAGAGATAAAATTTGATCAAGGTTTCCCTTGTCTTGATGGTTAGGTTGTCTCCCCCTTAATCAATGAATAAAATTGAAATCAATAAAATTGCAAATCAATGAAGAAATTTTCACTCCCCCTAAATCAAATATCAATTTCAATCTTATTCCCCCTTTTTGTCATGATCAAAAATTCAAAATTAGATTTAGCAAAAATGAAGAATAATGAAGTCGAAATCCAAACCTAACATCAAATTCAAAAGATGGGAATAGTCAATACAAAAGAAATGTCAAAACAACATAAACGCAAAAAACACCATAAAGCAACAAAATCAAAATGTTGGTCACGGCGTAATGCAACACACATCATGAAGAATCATCATGTCTACACCCAAGCTTATCAAATAACTTCTTGATGCTCTTTTCTAAACTAGTAAGAATGCTGCGTTGCTCGTCAATTTTTCGTTCCAGCCGTATAAGTGAGTCTTGGTGACCATCCTGACGCTCATTAATCTCATCTAATTGATCTCGAAGTTCCTGTATATCAGCTTGTGAGACCTCACTGCTTTGGACATTACTTGGTCGAGATCTGCTCGGACGCTCTGTTGTCCTAGATCGTTTCCTAGAAGATACCTGCTCACCCAACAATGTCAACCCAAGCTTCTCAACATGATAGGAGTATGCCCAACCTTTTTCAACTGTCCGAACCAACTTCATACTCCTTAGGTTGTAAGGCGTGAATCGCCAACTCTGAGGATAAGGAAAACTTATATAAGTGTCCAGATTGCATCTTCTAATCTGAGAGATATAAGTAATCAAAGCAGCAAACGGCATTCCTGTATGCCGGACAAGTTTCCCCTTCAGCTGTCCACGTAATAAGCTTGCTTTTCTTCTCATCATCTGAATAATCAAACTCGGAAAATTTATTTTCCGACCCTCCTCCATATGCCACAAAATCTCCTTATCCAAGGCAGTGATCTGATTATTGCTGGCCTTCTTAGGAAACACAACCCTGTTAATAGCATAATGCAATAAATGATAATTCAAAGGAAGATCCATAGCCTCAAATGGAGGGGAATGGTCGGAACATAACCGAACCAACAAGTCAGCACCCTTTTCCTCAGTATAGCCAAAATTTTCTTCGGCTTCCTCGTCAGTGTCACCATCAACATTTCTCATAATCTCAAAATCAGAAAAAGAGGCTCTAGGCCTAACTCCTCCTCTAGGCAAGTTAAACATAGTGCACAAATCTGATTCACTAAGATAGAAAGCTTTCCCGTTAATTTTCGAAGACAAGAGAACTCCCTCTTCAACATTGCTCCTAATCACAAATAGATTCGCAAAAAATTCTTTTACCGCCTCTTCATAGATAACATCATGGAAACCCAAAAAATCTTTTAACCCAAGGTTCACAATTTCAGAAAATACCTCCGAGAACTCACTGCTATCTAACTCAGTCCAATCGAATCTCATAGAGGGAATTAAAACTTCATCTTTCAGTACCTTGTAATACAAATTTTGAGCATCCCTCGAGACGAATCTAGGTTTAAGAACGTCATCCTCCATTGTCGCATCTCCTCTTAAAGAAGATCCACGAACCCGTGGCCTTGGAGAAACGTGAGGATCTTGAGATGGAGCAGTTGCTTTCCCTTTTTGAGAGGCTTTTCTTGGAGCCATGGAAGATATTTAGAGAGAAAGAGAAAAAAAAATTCAGATGTGAGGTTAGGGTTTTAGAAGAGGGTTTTCGAAAAGAGGGAAGGATTAGAGGAGGTAATGAGTGGGTAGTGAATGGGTGAAGGTCAAAAATGGATGGGTAAGTGAGATTTGAGTAGTTTGTAGAGGATAAGTCGAGTTTTGAGAGAAAGGTTTAGGGTTTAGTGAGAGAAATTTTGTGGAGAAGAAGAAGGAGAAGGGTTTTTAAAAAAGCTCCGTCCAGGAATAAGTCGACTTGTTTCCTTAATAAGTCGACTTATCGACCTTAATAAGTCGACTTGTCGATACGAATAAGTCGACTTATCATCCAATTTTCTGGTTTCCAACACACTAAATTCCTCACAACTCGACTTGTTGATGGTCCAGTCAAAAAAGTATGTCCATAACTCCCGAATAATTCACTTAATTTAGCCCAAGTGAACAACATGATGAATGTATCTTCGGATGTGATTGCATAAATGCCTCAAATCTTGACCATTTGATATATGAATAAATTCAACCAAAAGCATTTAAATCACACATGCCTAATCTCAATTTAATATTCACAAACACATCTTCTTTAAGAGGCTTAGTAAAAATGTTAGCTAATTGATCACTAGTAGAAACATGCTTCAAACAAATGTCACCTTTCAAACAATGATCACGAATAAAATGATGCCTAATCTCAATGTGCTTTGTCCTACTATGCAGAATTGGATTTTTACTCAAACAAATAGCACTGGTATTGTCACAATAGATAGGAATATTTTTTACCACAATACCATAATCAAGCAATTGATGTTTAATCCAAAGAACTTGGACACAAGCACTCCCAAATGCTACATATTCGGATTCAAAGAAGGAAATGGCTACACTAACTTGCTTTTGCTAGCCCAAGAAATCAAAGATGATCCTAAGAAATGACACAAGCCACTAGTACTTTTTCTATCAATTCTACAGCCACCATGATCAGCATCACTATAAGCATACAAATCAAATAAATCACAACTAGGATACCACAAACCATGATTAATAGTTCTACTCAAATATCTAAAGATTCTTTTGCAAGCAGTTAAATGTGAAACTTTAGGGCATGATTGAAATCTAGCACATAGACATGTGGCAAACATAATATCAGGTCTAGAAGCAGTTAAATACAAAAGAGAGCCTATCATACCTCTATAGAGTTTTTGATCAACGTCTTCTTCATGTTCATGTTTTTCCAAGACCAGGTTTGTTGCCATTGGAGTTGCTGCTACTTTACATCCATCCATTTTAAACTTTTTAAGAAGTTCCTTGGTGTACTTCGATTGATGGATGAAGATCCCATTTTTGTGTTGCTTGATTTGCAATCCAAGGAAGAACTTGAGTTCCCCCATCATGCTCATTTCAAACTCACCTTACATTAAATTACTAAATTCTTTGCACAAAAATTCATTAGTAGCACCAAACACAATGTCATCAACATAAATTTGACAAATAAGTATATCATGATCAACATGTTTAATAAACAAAGTATTATCTATC
Organism: Erythroxylum novogranatense; assembly: GCA_029891385.1. Classification (NCBI taxonomy): domain Eukaryota; kingdom Viridiplantae; phylum Streptophyta; class Magnoliopsida; order Malpighiales; family Erythroxylaceae; genus Erythroxylum; species Erythroxylum novogranatense. The sequence continues at coordinate 15,643,990 of CM057225.1, read as the reverse complement.
TTACCACGAACATATCCATGTTGAGTTAGAAAAGTACTTAACCTCTCATACCATGCTCTAGGTGCTTGCTTTAGTCCATAAAGTGCCTTCTTGAGTTTGTAGACGTGATCAGGATGCTCATGATCTTCAAATCCCGGCGGTTGTTTGACGTAGACTTCCTCTTGAATATACCCATTTAGAAATGAGCTCTTGACGTCCATTTGATTTAATTTGATCCTTTTATGTGACGCGAAAGCACATAGCAATCTAATTGCTTCCAAACGAGCCACAGGAGCATATGTTTCATTGTAATCAAGGCCTTCTTCTTGATAAAATCCTTGAGCCACTAACCTTGATTTATTTTTGATCGCTTCACTATTCTCATCATACTTAATTCGATTTACCCATTTAACTCCAATGATGGTCTTGTCTTTCGGTGGAGCTACCAAATCCCAAACATCATTTCGTTTGAACTGATTAAGCTCCTCTTGCATAGCTAAAAGCCAGTTTTCATCTTTAAGAGCTTCTTCATATTTTGGGTTCTACCAACGAAATGAAAGCTGAATTACTCATATTCTCATAAATGTTTCTTCTAGTCCTTACTCCAACATTCAAATCACCAATCACTTGCTCCATAGGATGATTCTTTGCTTTTGCCCATGATTTAGTATCGGGTACATGGTTTTCTTCATCCAGCTTCAATTCCTCAATCTTGGATTCAATTTCTTCAAATTTATTACCTGAACTACCTGCATCATCATCAAAACAAACCTTTCTCGGGGGTGAAATTATTTCATCAAATTTAACATGTATACTTTCTTCAACACATTTAGTCCTATTATTATAAACTCTAAAAGCCTTACTAGTTTGAGAATAACCAATAAATACACCAACATCGGATTTAGAATCGAATTTTCCCAGATTACTCTTTCCATTATTATGAATAAAAACTTTACAACCAAATGGATGAAAATAAGAGATGTTGGGTTTCTTACCTTTCCAAAGTTCGTAGGGTGTCTTATTTTTGTCTCTTCGCAAGTGCACCCTATTGATGACGTAACATGCGGTATTGACCGCCGCCCAAAATGATTTAGGAGGTTGTATTCATTCAACATGGTTCTCGCTCATTTCCTCAAGTGAGCGATTTTCCTTTCTACAACACCGTTTTGTTGCGGAGTCCTAGGTGTTGAGAAGTTATGCTCCATCCGTATTTGTCACAGAGATTTTCAAAGGTTCACATTCAAATTCTCCTCCATGATCGGTCCTAATAGCAACGATCGACAAATTTTTCTCATTTTGAACCAATCTACACCACTTGGTAAATTCATTAACGGCATCACTTTTATTTGCAAGAAATCTTACCCAAGCAAATCTAGAGAAATCATCTACAATCACAAGTACATATAATTTTCAACTAAGACTAGCATGCCTTGATGGTCCAATCAAATCCATATGCACAAGTTCAAGAATTCTAGATGTGCAAATTTCTTTCTTTGGTTTGAAAGATTTTCTAACATGTTTGCCTTTCAAGCAGGACTCACACAAGTGATCTTTAACAAATTTAATCTTAGGCAAACCTCTTACAATATCATTCTTTGAAAGCTTATAAATTAAAGGCAATGGTGCATGTCCTAATTTTCTATGCCACAAAAATGCATTTTCTTTTAAAATTACTAGACACTTTTCATTAAAAGAGCTATCGTCATGCAAGTCTACAATGTATGTATTTCCATGTCTCAAACCAATGAAAGCAACATGTCCATCCTTTTTAATCATGCAATGTGATGATTCAAAACTAACATTGAAGTCTATATCACATAGTGGAGACACACTTAGCAAGTTATGTTTCAACCCATCAACAAGTAAAACGTTGTCAATGGTTGGTAAAGGTTCCTTACCCACTTTACCAATTCCAATGACCTTACCTTTGTTGTTATCTCCGAAAGTGACATAACCTTGATTTTTTGGTTTGATTTCTGCAAAAAGGTTCTTGTCCCCACTCATGTGTCTCGAACATCCGCTGTCGATGTACCAAGTGCTTGACGGCCTTTTATCCCTTGCTTGTACCTACAATATCAACGTTCTTTCTACTTATAAGTACCCAAGCCATTTTGGGTCCATATTGGTTAGCCATATAAACCACATTTGGTGGTGTTGTGCCTTTAATAACCCAAATTTTCTTAACCTTAATACACCTTCTAGTACTCTTGCAAGCAAGTTCTATATGTCCATCTCTCAAACATCTAGTACATTGAGCAACTTTTCCATCTTTGGTAAATTTGGAAATTAAAGAACACTCTCTATTATACGGATCATATCCTAATCCATGTTTAGAAATAGTATATCTTTGTAAAGACAACAATTCTTCAAACTTAGCATTTCCACCAGCGAATTTACCAACCATATACGAAAATTCTTTTCGAAGCCTATCAAGTTCACAAATAAGATTTTCTTTTTCAATAAGACATGCAGAATGATCTTCTTTTGGACTATCTAAATTATCAATCGTTTCATGTAAAGCACTGTTTTCAGCAGTCAACTCTCGTATTTTCTTTCTTAATTTTTTGTTAATCTCAATGGCTTCTTCAAAATCAGCTTGTAAAGCATCAAAGGAATCTCTTAAATCTTGGTCATAGTGATTTACCTCATTTTCATCGTCACTTGATGAACTCTTGGCCATAAGTGCCAGGTTGTTTTCATCATCGCTTTGGTATGCATCCTCCTCATCACTCCAAGTTGCCACCAAGCTAGTTTTCTTTTTACCTTTGTCGTATCTATCATTTTTCTGAAAGTTTGAAGTTGATGATGAGCTTTTGCATTCTCTTGCGAGATGTCCTCGCTTTCCACATCTCCAACATTTTTCGTTGCCTTTCTTTTCGTCATAGCCTTTTGTTTTTCTTTCCGCGCCAAACCTCTTTCTTTCTACCTGTTTTCCGCCATTTAATTCTTTTCTTCGATTTTTGAGAAGTCCCTTGAACTTCCTTAAATTTCTGGCGTACATCACGATTTCTTCGTCTTCCTCACTTTCATCTAATTCCTCATCACTTTCATCAACAAGAGAGGTCTTAGCTTTAAAAGCGATAGATTTTTTAGGCTTACCTCTACCTCCTCTGAATTTGAGAATAATCTCATAGTTGATGAGTGATCCCACCAAAGCGTTGAATTCCAGATGGTTGAGATCCTTCGACTCCATGATTGCGGTCACTTGAGAATCCCATTCCTTTGGCAGTGAACGAAGAATCTTCTTCACCTTCTCGTTATCCGTCATGTGCTTTCCCAGGTTGCCTAATCCATTTATAATTTCTACAAAACGGTCAAACATTGTAGAAATTGACTCACCTTCTTTCATGACGAACATCTCGTAGTCGTGGAGAAGCATGTTGATTTTCGTCTCCCGTACTTGATTTGTCCCTTCATGAGTTACTCGAAGTCTCTCCCACATTTCCTTGGCAGTGGTGCAGGAATTTACCCGATTTCTTTCCTCAACCGTTAACGCACAATATATCAGCTTCATGGCTTTGGCGTTGATGTACGCTTGCCTCCAGTCGTTATCATCATACTCCAGCTCTGTTTTCGACTCACCATTTTCTTTCAGAGGGGCTTGGAGTCCGAAGATAATGATCTTCCAATATTCGACTCCCTCACTTATAATATGGTACTTCATAGGATTTTTCCATAAAGAATAGTTAGAGCCATTAAACAATGGAGGTCGGTTATTAGTGTTACCTTCTTCCTCTAAGTTGTTGTGTGCCATCCCAAATACTTCTGCTCTGATACCAATTGTAAGTGATCTAGAAGGGGTGTTGAATAGATCTTTAAAATTCTTTGAAAAATTTCTACAAGAAAATCAGAAGTTAAACACACAAAAATAATTTAGATAAACTTTAATTGAAATAGTATAGGGAAGAAGATCAAACACTCGTTTTTATAGAGGTTCGGTGCCAAGACCTACGTCCTCTACCTAAGCTCCCACTTAGGATTTTGCCAACCACTTTATTACACACTTTGTAGTTGAGTGTGAACTTTTTACAACTTCACTTAAATTCCGGCTCAAGCAACCTTTACACACGATTTGTATTACGGCACAAATCCTACCTCACGTGACTTTCCCTCTAGCCACTCAATTGTAACAAAACAATAAAAAAATTGAAGAACAAATTCTCAAAGCAAATTGTAACAATATAAGAGCAATAGTGAGCAATATGAAATAATATGAGAGTATTTGAGCTTGTGGAACTTCATTTTGCTCTTCTTCCATCATCCTCTATTTATAGTTGATGAAATATAGCTGTTGGAGCTCAACTAGCCGTTGCTTGATTGGATATAGCCGTTCCTTGATCATCTCTATTCCATTTTTATCAAATTGGACCGTTGGAGCTGAATCTGTGCTTCAATAAGTCGACTTGTCGAATACATAAGTAGACTTGTTTCAACCATTTACGTAAAACTTGTAGCTCCGCTCTCTAATAAGTCGATTTGTTATATATAAGTCGACTTGTTTTCTTCGATAAGTCAACTTGTTTCCAATAAGTCGACTTGTGTGAATTCATCTTCATATGTAAGTCAACTTGTATTGTGTAAGTCGACTTGTTTAGCCTTCAACGGTAACATTCGGTCAAATCCTTTAGAATCTTCATGTGTAATGCCATTTACACTTAGAATGAACCTCCTTTCTTGATTCTTCAATAATTTAAACATTTGTTCATCTTGTTTTGCATGATTCTTTCCTTGAGTAATACCTGAAATAATTTCTTAACTAATTCTAGATATTTTATTATTATCAAAACATAAAGGGATTTAATTTGTCAACCACCATTGGTCCAACATACAATGCATGTTCGTGACATTCCCGGTACCATTCTATAATTCACATCACAAAATATTTTCCTATGTCTTAGGAACCTATAGACACCAGAATTACTCAATTTGGACGTCTATAGGTCTGGATATTGCCAAAATTTAATCAATTCTCTCACTTGGATTCAATCTCTAAATCTCAATTAAATCCCACAAAGTCCACAATTCTATATGGAGAGGTAGATAATTGTCTTATGAATCCGATGCCTTGAGAATCAGGTCAATCGGAGGTCGGATGACGAAGATATAAGCAAAAGAAGCTTTAAGACAAAACAAAAGATAAGAGAGTTTGCACTTATTTCCCTCTCTTCCACCATCTGAATTTCTAACATGCATAACTCTTTACACACTTATCCAAAATTTACAAACAAGATCTCATTGGAAAGATAACAAGAAACCCTACAAGTTCCATGAAGGGCTCACAAACCAATCTCACTTCTAAGGGTGCCAAAAACTACTTCAAATATACTGCCCATAAATGACCATATGAACAGTAACTATGTTCTTTCAATCCTCAACTTCTTACTCATAACTCCAAATAAGGTAAATTATACACCATTAGAAATCTCTAAACATTTTCTACAATCTTAAAGAAGACCCCTCAATCCAATTCAATCTATAAGAGGGTCAAAAACACAAACAAAGTTTCGCCCAATGAAACAAAGAAACTACCATATGAACGAAGAATCGCACTCTACTAAAAATCCTATCTTTCCATTCCTTATGCCAAAAATTCCAAGCTATATGTCAAAAGAAAGCTCAAAACATGATCTACAACTTTTATGAATAACTTGGAAGCAAATTCAATCTCTAAACAAATCAATTTCTCAATCCAAGTTTTTGCCCAGATCTGTCATCCTCAACAGCAACACATTCTTCCAAAATTCTAACTTTCCAACCCATTGTCAAAAAATTACATACCATATAGCAATAAAAATCTCAGAAAATATACTACAATTCTCAAGAAGGACTTCAAAGCAAAATTCCCATTAAAACTAGGTCAAATCCTTTCTTTAAGGTGGCTGTCCTGTTAGGGTTTAAAAAATCAGCATTTAACCCAAACCATAACAAAACTTTGCAAAATAAATATCTAACAATCCTTAGATCCAAAATTCTCATAAAATACTTCATTAGAAAGTTACAACAATCCTCTACAACTTTCCAGAAGGTCACTTGAGCCAATTTCACCTTTAACATTCCCAAATAAATATCAAAACACAAAATGCACAAAACCTATACACTTAGAGTCACTTACACACAAAACACATTTTTAGCTGAATTGACCATCTGAACATTAACGCACCATAACTTTCAACGTACAAATAAAAAAATTTCATACTTAGTGGCGTTAGAAAGCTAACACAAAAATATTCAACTTTCATGAAGACCAAATTAGCAAATTCAATCCAAATCAACCTAAAAAAAATCATCAAAGTTTCAGATCTCAAGGTTCGAATTACTGTTCCTACAGCACCTACAACTCACTTTTCATGTCAAATTTAAAACCCTTAAAGCCATAATTGGACAAAACTTCCTCATATGAAATCTATCCATACTTCTTAAGTTTAATTTAAGCCAAAGTTCATCTTCATAGGACAACCATGTCAAAAGTTATGAGTAAAAATCTGAAATCTACACAAAGTAACATTTTTCAGATTTCATATACAACTCAACTTAGTTCATTCTAACACCAATCCTACATCAATAAGCATCCAATTTAGTCTCCAATTCAGTCCCAAGTTCATCTAAACATTCACTGGAATAAAAAGGCACCAATTGGCAGCACACAACACAAAATTTTCTTACTTGAATTCTCCACTCATCTACCATCATTCTAACATTAAATCCAATCAAAAACCAATTCAAAACATAGTCATCATTCATCCCCACACATCCATACACTTATACCCAAACAATCCTACGATTATCTTTATGAAATTAATGCACAATTAATCACAATAAATGCTTCTAACTACCAATTAAAGAACACAATACAAAATTCTCACCTAAACAAGCTTTAAATCTTCAATCTTCCACTAACTCACCAAATCCCCTCCTTCCCTTCTCTCACACAACAATCACCATATCAAGGGAGGTAGAAAACTTAAGCATGGACACATGAAGGGAAATATAAGAGCTTTGGTGTGGGTGGAGATTAACAAGAAGAAGAAGAAAAAGAAGAAGAAGAAGAGACCATCGAAGAAGCAAGGAGAAGAGGCTACGGATGGGAGGAAGAAATTGGCATAAAAAGTGATTTTTTTAACTCATTTAGGGAGAGTGTCATGGAACTAAGACACTTAGGTTAATTTAATAACCTTTAAGCCTAAGATTAAGTAGGCAAGTGACACATGTCACTTGCCACTTGTCTTCTTCTTAGACATTTCCAATCTCAATTAAATTTCTAGTCCAATTTGTCTCCAAATTTCAATGGCTCAAAGTTCATAATTCCTAAAATCATGAATCTACATTTTCAGTGTCATTGGGCAGTCATTTTTGGTACCGGAAATCAAATCAGTTTGTCACTTGTCAATTTTTCCGGTTCGAAAAGATATCCCGAAAAATTCCTAAAAAATTTCTAAAAGTCCCTAAAAATGGAAAACACACCTAGATCACTCCAGATCAATTTTTCAAACACAATTATCACATAAATCTCACAAAATTGCATTTAGACACATATGCCGGGAAATGTCATGAATGCATGTACAATCATGTGCATATACAAAAATTACCATTCATATAAATATAGAGGCTATAAGATGCATGTGCATGCCGAGATATATTTAAATATTCCTAACCCGTCCTAAATGACCAAATTACCCTTCCCATCGGTGATGGGATGTTACAGTCAAGGCTTTCGTTTGATTATGCATATTTTGTATTTTAAGTTAGATTGATGTAAAAACAAGACTTTGGACGTATGTCAAGAATTTTAGGGTTTTGTATCTTTTGTATTTCGAATTTTTGATATTGTTGATGTAATGTGGCTTAGAATGCCATTAAAGCTTTGTAAACTCTTATTCTATGATGTTAATGAAATATGGATTTATGTATGGACATAGAATATGAATTTGTATATGGATGATGATGATGAATGTTGAGCAAAAAGGGTTAGTATATATATTTACATAAATAAGACATTATGGAAATGAAAGATAGGATTTTGTGGATGATGAGAATCAGATGCAAGTGATGAATGAAATGAGTAGATATTAGAGAGTTTAATGGACTAATATTGATAGTTGAAATCGTTGTGAATGATATTGCAATAGAGGAAATGAATTTGGAATAATTCTCAAGTTTTTCATGAGGGTAAATATGTGTTCTGATTTCTAGGAGAAAACTGGACTGATTTAGGTGTAATTAGATAAAGTGGTCTTCATAAAAGTTGTAGCTTGTCTTTCGATCTTTCCAATGACATATAGTATGCCATTTTTGGACATGGGAGTTGAAAGATGTGATTTTTAGAAGTTTGCGATACTGTTTGGGATGACATTTTCGGACAGTCACATTGATGTGGAATTTAGACCCTTATAGAGGTATAAATTGTTTTTTAAGTTCTGCATGGAAGTTGTAGAGCTTTTCTTTAGCTTTCCATTGATATAAAGTTTGCAAAATTTGGAGTTCTTGATCAAAAGTTATGAAGTTTAGAAGTTGAGACGTTGGTTAAGAAAAAGGGTTGTAGGTCTACCCGAATGTCACAGTCGTGCATGTGCACGATCGCGACCTCGCTGGACCATCAAAATGTCGCGATAGTGGACGAATCACCCGGATGTCGCGGTCATGCATGTGCACGATCGCGACTTCCCTATTTGTCCAAAGAAGGCTATTTTCTGAACATACTTTGATCTTTTTGTTATAACTTCTTCTCTAGACCTCCGAATGACCTGATTTCTAAAGCATTAGATTCATAACACATTCTTCTATCGCTCCATAAAAATTTATAGCTTTTGGAATTAATTTGAAAAAGATTGATCGAATCAAAGTGAGGGTATCAATTGGAAGAATATGAACTTGACATCTTCACTTAACATACTTTAATATTTGGATGATATCTTGATCTGTAGAGCTCCAAATGAGATGATTCTTGTTTCTAACTCAACTAGAGACCTAGAGCTACAAATACTCTGAAGAAATTGAATTTTAATTCAGACTCTAAGACTTTCAATTTCTGGAAGTCTGAATTAAAATTCAGTATAGTGTACAGTTTCAGTTTAGTAATAGCCAGAAAATGTTTGGACTATAATTTTTAGATTTTTGAACCAAATTGAACGATTTTGGTGTCATTAGAAAGTTAAGACAATGGAGAACAAATATTTTGAATAATCCAAATTGAAATTCTGATTTGAGGTTTCCTAAAATTTGTTCGGAAATATGTGAAATGAGTTCATTTTTGATAATTGACTGGTGTGGTATGCCATCCATATGGGTTTTTAGTTAATGAGGGTTCATTGGAATAACCCTACAAGGTAATACGCATGTGCAAGTCTTATGATTTTATGAGCAAGAGTTGGGCTTCAAAAACGGGGTCCAATATTTGGACCTCCAGACTAGGTGCACCAACAAGATTTTTACTAAAATAGTGTTTTACTGGTACCTTAACTATAAATAGGTAATCGTGATTTTGATTAATTGGATATTCTCTATTTTGGAAGTTTGATTATTAATTTGTGTTTCTTTCTTTAACATTCATTAATATTTTAGTGATCAAAGGGACAATTCAATGTTTCAAGATCATCTTTAAAGGCATAATATATAGCCATAAGACCTTTCACTTGTAAAGCAGAATAATTGTTATATCTAATGCTCAAGGTATATTTCTTATTAATCCACTTCTTTTATTTTGTGATAATCAATAAATCCACATTGCTTATAATCATGTATTTGTTAGGTGAAAAAAAGCATCTAGAGATAAATTGTCACATTATTCATAAAATATAAAATATAAAATTGCTAATGATTAAGTGTGCTAGGTAAGTAACTAATGTCTCCACAAAAAGTCACTATGACCTTAATTTCAAGCATTTATTTCTAAAGTGACCTTCATTACGATCTATTTTGAGAACGGTTATTAACTTTATTACCTTTACTTAGTAGATGTTAGTTAGTTACTGTTAAAAACACTTTATGTCCCTATTTTACAATTAGTGGATTGCATTAGCTATTAGTTGATTCTATCAATGGTTAGCTAACAATAGATTATATTAGTTGATTTGACCAACAGATGATATTCGTTGTTTCTTTAAAGATGTTTGGTAAAATTAGTCGCTTAGTATTAGCTGTTTATGTGTAAAATGACTTATAAGGACATAATTTTAAAAAATTTATAAAGACATGTGGATTATATCTTAGTATTTTTGAATATTCTCATAAGAATTTAGATTTTAGACATTTAATTCAACAAAATTAAGTTTATAACTCTAATAGAAAATATAGAACATATAATAATAATAATAATAATAATAATAATAATAATAATAATAATAATAATAATAATAATAATAATAATAATAATAGTGGTAGTAGTAGAATCGCTTTGATTGATCGCAAGATAATTTATTATTGTTGTTGTTGTTGTTGTTATTATTATTATTACTACTACTACTACCACCACCACTACCACTATTACTACTACTATTAATACTTTCTTTCTCCATATTAATCAAGTTGAAGTTCATTTTTCTAATATGTTAACTTATTAATCAAGTTGAAGTTTAGGGTATTAGTGTTTGGTGAAAGGAAAGCAATAATAAAAAATGACAGTTTGAGTAATTTGTAATAATTTTTAGATACAATCGTCTTTTTGTTTCTTAATTTCTTAGCCGCTAGAGTAAAACACTCCTCATAGGAGCATTTTCAAAAACAGTGGATTGGATTCAATCCACTAACCCAATTAGCTTATTATTAAACATGATTATCAACTGTTTGATATGGTTAAATAACCAAATACCTCTCAAACTAAACATGATTATCAACGGTTTTACATAGTTAAACAACCAAATACCTCTCAATATGTCAAAAAATAACTGATCAGCCATTTACCTAACAAGGCCTATATCTTTAGAGTTTTCTCCAAAGCTTATAACAAGTTCCCTTATATCTTAAAAACTAAATCTTGAACTTCCAAATATATGTTTTATTAACAAAAATAAAAAGGAATTATAATAATACTAACAAAAGTTGCAAAACAACATTACAATGAGTTACTTAATCTGCCTACAAAATCAAATACTCTAATAGGTACAAAGATAGAGTACATCAATTGATTATTGCAAATCAACTTGGCTAAGTGTTTGTTATGTGTTGCTGGCTATATATTATCTTCTTGATCTACCTTCAACTTCACTAGACTTCAATAAGTCACCTCCATTTGTTTTGAATTATATAAGTGGATTCCCAAAACCATTATAATAATATAAATGATTAGTGATTGTCTTCCATTAAGCATTCAAAAAGGACAATCCATTTTAAATTATCTACCTGAATTAGCTTCCTATCTATTACTAATTCTCTCATCATAAATTGTTTGAGAGGGTCATTTAACCATTTTGTATTCTATATTAGAGTGATCATTTAAGGGGAATATCCCTTCTTTTAGGTTTTCCTTCTAGCCGATCTTCTTTTGGGATTAAGGGAACTTTCAAGAAGCTTTTATGATATCTTAACAATTATGTCATTCTCTAGTTATATTAGCAGCAAGTTACTTGTTGAATCATAGTCCAATAAACCAGGTTCATGGCCTTTCTCTTCTTCCGCTGATTGTAAAACTTATACAGTAGTTACATCTTCCTGATTATTATGTTCCTTTAACCAAAAAGAGTGTCTAGAAGTTATGTTGGGCTTCCCACCTTCAATATTTGGAGTATATATTTCTGAGTTACCCGGATTCTCTCTAGCATCAAATTGTACACCCATAGCCTCATCATTACCTATTGGAGAAGATTCAACCCCTAATAACTTATCTTATTATCCAGTTCGAAAAAAATTTCCTATAAGAACCCATTTTTGGGGGGAGTTTTTAGGCTTTCAGGAATATGTCACCTTAACTTTAGATTGCTCAATTTCTCCTGTTTTAGAATTAGTAAATGATCAAGTAGTATAGCGTTCCTTTTAACCTCCGCATATATTTTTGCATACCCAATTCGCTCTATTCTGGATGTTGAGCATCCATACTAAGGGGCTTATCTAAAAACCTTGCCAAAAAATTCAATCTTTTAATTATCGAAAGTTCTAGAGGCAGATTATGAAAATGCCTCCACATAGGAAAAAATTCCTTACATTCTCTATCAAATGATATCCCAAGTCTTCACTTTTGAATAAACATGAGTTGCCCCTTATATGCTAAGGTATCATTTCTAATATTTCATTCAAGTTACTATTATCACTAAATTTAAATAGAATAGTGTCATCATTCATTAGTAAGGATTTTTTCAAATCTTTCTTACCCTATCTAGCAATGACCCAGGTATTAATGACTGAAAATGCGAGTTCTTGCTCCAAAAAGAGCTAACTAGGCTAGTAAACTAAACCTTCGCTCGGGGAGATGTATGCTGCTCCTATTTTGTTATTCCAACGTCGTTCCAACTTATCTCATCCACATATTTATATAGGTCCCACATAAAAGTGTGATAAAATAACTTAAAATAGAGTTAGAATAGCAAAAGTAGAACAGGTGATCTGATCCCTTTCACTCTAGATTGCAACAATTCAATCAATGAAGTGGCAACTCCATCATTTATAACAACCAAGTAATATTTTAATTGTATCTTAGGCTGATGTAATTGAATTTTCTTTGTCAAATTGCTATTATTGGGAGAGGATTTATGGGTAGGGGTGTTCAAAAAAACCCGCGAACTTGTGAACCAGACCTGAACCGCATAAATCGAACCTGTAAATAAGGTTAACCGAACCTGAAAAATCAGGTTTATGGTTCGAGTTCGAGTTTAACTTCATGGTTCTAGTTAACCAAACCTAAACCGCACTTATAAGAATTAACCGAACCGAACTCGATTTATAGGTTTAGGTTTAAACTGAACTCAAACACCAAAAAACCTATCATATATTTAGATATAATTTAAGAGGATATTAATAATAGTAAATTCATTAATATTTACTATATTAATTCTTGAGTGAAAAAAGAAAAAAGGAAAAAAAGGCACATATATTAGCTTTGATATTTATGAGATATTATAAACATTAAACATGCAAGTAATACTGATTCTTAAAATATATAATATAGTTGCTAATAAATAATAATATAATAATATTGTATTGTACAAATACAAATATAGTTTTATTTATTAGAAATGAATGAAAAATGAGTTGATTTAGTAATATACTATAGGATTGTATTTTTTATACAACTACGCTTTTATAATATAATATTTGGAGTTTGAACTATGATATTAATTGCATTTTCTACACTAAGTTACAATAAGAAAATGATTCTTTTTTTATTTATTAGTTATTATTATTTTTGTTTTAACATGATAAAATAAGATTTAATGATGTTAGAAGAATAGTTTTATTTTTTTTAATCAATGAGATCTAGTAGAACAGTTCGTTCCCTCATTGTTGCATCTGAGTCGGCTTTTAGTACAGGAGGTTGAGTGATTGATTCATTTGGTAGCTCTCTTATTTCAAAGATGGTGAAGACTATTGTTTGTGGACAAGATTGATTGAGAAAATCACAAGCTCCTTTTTACGTGGAAGAAAGACTTGAAGAACTTGAGCAAGTTGAATCAAGTAATCTAATTTACTTTACCTTGTTTTAATATAAAAATAAATAAAAAATTCTTTTTCAATTAAAAAAGAAATAACGAGTTTAACTCTTTTTATTCTTTATTTTCTACAAATGTGGCTTCATGTATAATAGTGGATCATCCTACCATCCTATTCAAAAAATAATTGTTTAAAAATTTATCTCTTTTTTTCTAGTATGAATCTTTTATAAAATATTATTTGACTTATTTTTACTTTGCTCAGGTTTAATATATTGGATTAATCTTTGATAGATTTTATATGCATACTTTTATGAATAATTTGTATTTTTTTCACCAATTTTTAAATAATTTTTTTTATCATATTTATTGATATGAATAAGTTCTAGTTACCCTATAATCGAACCTGAAAATAGGTTAACTGATCCTATAAATTCTTTAGATTCAAGTTCAGGTTCGTGAAATTATCGAACTTGACATTCAGATTCAAGTTCAGGATACTTATAAATGAGTCCGATTATCCTACCATGAATATCCTATTTATGAGAATTTGAAGCTCTCGGCGATCTTTTCCCCTTTCCAGATGCAATTTTCTGACTGACCTCTCGAGTGAGCATAGGAAAATCTTCGATCAACAAACATGAAGGCGCCCCATCTACTGTCATGGAGCTCGCGTGGGTCAAGGACATCTGGGTCGTAGCAGAGTTAAACGAAGCTCGCATGGGTCTCATATGAACGAAACTCACCTGGGCTCACATCTGGTGCCGCCGCTTCGCTCTCTGGATTTGGGACTTCCACAGAACGATCGCTCGGCCACCTACCTTCCCCTAACATTGCTGTCTCTGGGTCACGTCACTATCTCCTCTGGGTCACCTCGCTCTCGCCCCGATTTCTCTCCCACAACAGGTTCTCTGGGTCGCCTCGCTCTCATGCCACTGGTGAGAGTAGTGACAGAAGTCGATCTTGCCTATCGACTAGTCTCTCTCCTTATTGCTCTTCCAGTCCCTATCAATTAACCTTACACAAGAAAACAAGCAAAATCCTAGATGGTGAGAGCCAGAGAGTAACATCCATTCACTTAATTAGTTAATCTCCTAAGACATTACCAAACATAAACGGGCCCCCGAGCAGTGAAAGAAGCCATAACAGCCACATTAATTGCGAGTACGGCCTTTTCAGAATCGTTATAAATGAGACCCCAATTATGACACTACTCCCTTCTGCGTCAGCAGTCCCGACAAGCAACCTACAGACCCACCACGACATGAACTAGTAATCGCATTTTCTTGCAATTTTACTCTTTGCCTGCTTTTCAGCTTTCTCTTTCCTTCACATGTCCATTCCAAACGAAGGCTAGTCTAGATTTATACACGAGTATGTTAATCTGTTGGAGAAACCTTGGTATTCAACTAAGCACACCCTTAGCTAGCCTTCTTTAGACCAAAGCAATTCAGGGGAAAACAATCTGTATAGAACATATACAAATCCACTACCGGATGCGCATTCATAAACGACCTGTTGGTTCCCTTATTTTTTACCTTGTGATAATGGATATCATAGATGGGGACAAGTGACCAACTCTTGAATCAACAAAGATCACTTGCCCGAGGCATATTTAGGCATGTCCATGCTTAGTGAGCAGTAAGATCTCCAGTGAATATGCTAAGAAAGAGAAAGGGCCATGAAGGCAAGACCATGGGTAAGTGATGATTAATGTTATTTATTGGTTCGAGGAAAGTGAAAACTTTCTGATGCATAAATCCTGTAAGATACGAAAACAGAATAGTCTGACATACTTGACATGCTCACATCTTTATCTCGTCTTAAACAACCACCCCCACTCTCCATGTCATCACTCATCATGAGTCTTTAATAACCTTTCCTGGAAACAGAGATTATACTTGGAAAGAGGCACTCAGTTTTAGGTGTTCATTCCATGTCGGCTCCGATCGATTTCTTCTAGTCAATGAACATGAAAAGCAAAAGATAAACAAGTCCAAGTTAAGGGCTTATGTTTATGGGACCAAAGGGATTGACCGCATCCATGTTCCGCATTAATTATCCTAATCATCTGTTATTACACCATTGATGAGCCAGACCTCAAACCCGAGGATAAACCCTTTGCACTTTTTAGGGCTCTTCAAATGTATAGAAGACGAAACTTCTTGGACAAAATTTTGAAAGAAAAAAGTCGCGCGAAGGCAACAATCATTATAAGCACAACTAGAAGGCAAAGGCAAACGAAAATGAGCCTTACGAATAAAAACCAACTTTACCAGCAAATTTCTATTTCCATCAAGTGGTGGGAGAGTAGAGTTTAAAGAGCAGACTGAATATACAATTAACTTTACATATACACACTTACAAAAGGAGATTCTTTTAAGCATAACCCCTGGATTTACTTTTGAGTCAAGGATTGAAGATCAAGTTGCCACATTTACATTTCCAACTCATGGGTTTATAATTGGAGATACCATCTCCTCTAGAGTATGCAATAGAGGAAATGACATCAGAGAAGTGAAGACTTGTGTGTTTTTGTGCTTCTGTTGTTACAGGAACTTGAACTGCTTCACATTGCCCACAAGAGCCACACCTTTTGTCACACCTAGGTGGTCTTGATCCTATTGTCCGAGTTCTAACCAACGACTTCTCTTCTTCAGCTCCTGCCTGTTAAAGAATATTGTTGAATGAAGCTCCACAAAGCATATGCAACAAATCATAGGATACGGTAACAGTTAGAATTGTTACCCGGGGATTGTCAGTCAGCTTGGTAAGCGATCTTCCTGCAAAAAATTGGAAGTGGCAAAAGTTCAGTTCTGTAAATGCATTCTCTATGCCATAGTATAGACCTGTTTCTTAGGATTTAAATTGAAACATACGTACCAGCTACCATGGGCCTCACGAATGTGAAGCTTGAAACCAAGAGAAACAGCACGGAAACGATAACTTGTCTATTTCTGTGGCAACAGAAGCAAAATCCAATACCGCCCATTTGCACAGAGTGAAAATGTGATTTGATTGCAGGATATTGAGAAATGGGAGGGTGTGAGCTAGCGATTAAGAGCAGAGCTAATTAACAGAAACAAGAGATATAATTGGAAGTATACTAGGGCAGTCGCAGAACGTGGGCAGAATCCTGAGAACTGTACCAAAAGAGCTTTCTGCCTGATTGCCACCGCTTCAAATTCTAAAAGACGCGTCTTGTTTACTCTATATAGATAGAATCTTATGACTAAAAGACTGAATGTTTATGACAAAAGTAGTGTTGTAGCCAGCCTGAAAAGGAGAAAACGTGAGGACCTAACCTCGTTACATGAGCCAACACAAAACCAATAATCTCATCTGTGCAAAAGAGAACGCCAGTGATAGTGGTACTACATATCAGTAGTAGAGCCAGATCAGAGAAGGAAAACAGAAGAGAGGAGGAGCAGTGAAATTGAATAAGTGAAACGATATGTACGACAAAGATAAAAAACCACACACATATTAAAAGGGACATGCATGAGATGTATATATATCAATCCAGGCTGATGGGGTGATGGGTCGATAGAATTTATACTTTTCTTGCTCCTGTTTTGCCTTCCTCACGCTTGTGTTAGCTCAGTTTCGCAATGTGTGTGTACTTGGGATTTGAACAGTTGGCAGTTTCAATTTGACACGCCAAGTCCCTTTCTTTTCTCTTGGAAAGAGCATGACCATATTGTTCCCAAAGGAGGAAAATATTTGAGGGTAGGCATCTAGAGTTTGGAACATGGACTGCTGATTTTGCTTGAGAAGCCATACAAAGGGCAGTTCTGCATTTTTCTGAGTACTGTATACGGTGTGTCCTTATCTACAACCCCACGCGCTGTCTTGGGGAAGAGAGCTGCAAAACCGTTTGATTCGTACCCTGTAATTTCAAGGTTGCCCAATTTTCACAGCCTCACTTTGTACCGGAAAATATCTGCTTTCGATTTCAATGCTTTACCATCTTGGTTGGACCAGTTTTTTGATGTGGGTATCAATGTATTGCCAAAATGTAGATCTTTTGTTGAAATTCGCGTGTTTATATGCTTATCATATCCAAATGTGTATACTATATCTATATGGTAAGTTGTTGGATGGTGGGGCCATTGTCGCAATAAATTATATCCATGACAACAGATCCTGGATCTGTTTTCAGTGACTGGGCACTGCCATAAATGGGGAACTTTGACAAGGAAGAGTGTACCTTTGACGGGTTTACACATGTACTCGCTGGTTTTGTGGTGGAAATGAAGTAGCACAAGACAATAATTTCTCCGAAATGGTGTCTAATGGGGAAAAAAAAGAAGAAAAAGAGATGGAACTTGGAAGGGAAATAGGGAAAATGTGAGGGCTGTGTGAACCCAGACAGACCAAAGGCCAATTCATAAATCGTAGCCACGAATTTAGTCGTTCTCATTACGACACAACACTTCACAAATAATGAAAGAATCACGTAGGTTTTGCCACATAATGTTGCTGGCCTCATTCATTAGTTTTCATTTCTTTCTGTAAAAGTTTTACGGTCGAAACTTACACCTGGAGATCTGATTTCTGACCTTAGAACAATGTCACTTGTAATTCTGATGCCAAGTCGAGTGGGTCGTCGGCAAACGACAGACACTTACCAATACAACTAAGTGACTTTCTACAGAAGAAAATTATCGACCATGTGTTGGATTACGTCAGCCCCGTCGGAATTCAGGCATGTACCTTTTACCTGAACATAGGTGATAGAAAGTAACAGAATTTCATTTCTTGATTGAGGAAAAAGCTGATTGTTGAATGCCATTAGCTAGAATCATAGAGAAACGAGAACTGGAGCTAGTTTGTCACATCCTTCAATTCACGTTCTCGACAGCGAAGAAATGACACTAAATCGGAACCCTGTCTCCGACAAAAAGAAAAGTTTACCTGAATGGTAGTGTGTGCCCAAAATCTTTGTGCACCTCCTCGAAGTAAACATCTACCCGTTCCCAACTCACTTTTGTTAAACCTCTTAGCATTTCCTCTGCAAGTAATTAAGAAAAAATTAACATCAAATCAATTGATTAATAATTATGGTCACAAACTTCAAGTACAAGGAATAGAAATCTGCAAGGAACAAATAATAGGAAGTCCGCCGCATTTGTTAGCCTTGTCTATATCAAGAAGAAAAAGAAAAGAAGCAAGCAAGGAAACAAGATCCTTCATAGACAAGATCTTAATCAATTTGACCACATCATGTTAATTAAAAAACCTATTTGTGATTGTGATAGATATTAGATACAACCACCTTCAACAAAAAAAAACAAATTTCGATCATGAAGAGGATGAACTATATATAGGATGTTAATTAATATCTCAATATGATGGTTCGTACGGTCATATAAACTGGCTGCGAATCACTATGATCATATTACTTTGTCTGGATGAGTGTTAAGGATGTTGTTTATCACACCAGCAAAGCATTTCCTAAAAAGAAGGAAAAAGAGGGTAATCTCCTAAATTTGTTAACATTATACACAGAAACAATGACCCCAGAAGAATTTATCATGCATTGAAGAAACAGACCTTGCAAACGATAGAACAGAACTAGTCACTGGAAAGCAAACCTTCCATGTCAGCAGTTTTGCATCCATTAATTCTGGCTGTAGAAGGAACTCCTTGACTGTCTCTTGCAATTTTTGACGAATCAATATACACAACATGTGGATAGTTGTTATCTTTTGACAGATGACGCCTCTGATAAATGGAGAAGGAATTAGAAGATCTTATACTCTCAATAAAAAGGAGAAAACATCCTCAAAAACCTGAACAGTAACCTTTGGAAGCTCAGTGCGACGGCGCAACGATGACGTGCTCCATCCAACAAGATCTTTAGAGTGTTAAGTTCATCACATAAGGACACTGACGATAAGGGACTTCACCGTCAACCATTTATTCTTCAGGTCAATTCTTAATTAATTTCATACAATTCATAAGCATCAAAGAACAGTAATTCATCAGACAATTACGCAAAAAGATACTATTGACCATCCAGACTTGCAAAGAAGAAACAGGATACGGTCAAAACGTGCATTTGCATATGCAATCCGGCGTTTGAAGGACTCCAAAGCTGAGCTACAGTAACAAATCCAAAAAAGATGAAGCAAAATGAAGGACAAAGTTTGTTCTCGTATACTAAATCTGGAAAGAAAGTTTGTTCTCGTATACTAAATCTGAAAAAGGTAAGTTATTTTGGTTGACACTCACATGAATTTGAGATCTTCGGAGTCATTAACCATCTGAACGAGCAGAGGGGATTTTCCGTTGTCACAGTCAGCCAAGAACAGATGTCTCCCAGTTCTACCAAGAAGGCCTGACATACGAGCAGCTACATTTTCCATGGTGTAAAAACCACAAAATCCTGGTACCTGAGCCAACACTACGCAAGGATTTCATGCTTCATGGAATTGAAAACAACAAAAGGCACGTCTCTGGCTGCCTGAAACAAAGATTTCATGGCAGCAAATCTCACAAAAGAAGAAGGGAAATGAAAATAAACACATTTTCATCACCCAACTTATGTATAGACTTAAGAACTATGCAGCACGGACACGGCACACGACAAAATGGAGCCGTGTCCGCGTGTTAGACACGTGTTCATGTCGGATACCCACTGACACACGATGGACATATCTCGGATATATCTAGAGACCACTTAGACATTGTTTAATGGAATATATGCTCCATAAAATATATGCTTCATGTTTTTTGAGAGGAACTTATAAAGTATCAAATATGTATGAACTATCAAGATGTTGGAAGTCTTGAAACACATCAATCAATATATATCATATTATGAATTCTGAATTTTTTTTAATTTTTAATTTTATAATATATATATATGTGTGTGTGTCCACCAAATTTTAGAAATTGGTGTATCCCCATATTCGTGTCTATGTCGTATCGTGTGTCCGTGTTTGTGTCTATGCTTCTTAGCTTAAGAACCTTGTGAGAGGTGAATATGACCACTGCCCGGTTATGAAAGAAATTTCGTTTCGAATTGATAATGTCCGAACCTTCGCTTCAAAAACAACAGTAGAGAACAAAGAAAGGACCTGTTTATGGCACCCTGAACCAAGGTGTGGAGTAGCAAAAGTTATGAAATTCACAGGCTCCAGACCCGCGATTTTGCCTTTCAATTTCTCCCCTATAGAGGCATCTTCAAATTCGTCATCTTTACAATCTCCATTTTCCTTTCTAGTCCCTCTTCCGTAGAGCTTAGCGATAGCATATCTTGCAATCAATCCACCTAATGAATGCCCTACAAGTGAAATCTTCTGGACAGAAGGGTGGCGTTTGATCACCGTTATGACCTGAAAGTAAGGAACAAAACTCTCTGAGACAATTTCAAATTAAAATGAACATCTTGTTCCTGTAGCAGTTAAATGAGGGGCAACTGCAAACCGATTCATAACCCACCTCTTCAGCTAATCTGCCACCCATCACATCTACGCCATCAAATGTCGACATCGTAGAATTAACTTTGCTACCTGCATTAACCTTAAGCACTTATACACACTGCGTTGTACAAGGTGATTGAAACTGTTCCAAGTTTCTAATCCTAGAAAAGTGAAAAGTGGAAACAAAAAGGACTCACAATGAACAACAACATCCCTCGGATACTTTTTCAAAAGTTGTTTTGCACCAAATTTCCAATCTGCCGCACTACAAACCGCAAACAGAAACACAAAAAGTTTCCATAAAATAAACTCTTTTATATGGTAAGCTCCTTACATGACTAGAGACTAGAGACTAATCTATAAACAGAATCCAGAGCTAACGAGGCTTAAGACCCACCTGCCAATAATACCGTTAATCATAACAACAAGGTGAGTAGGATTCGAAGGCTCTCCGATCCTATCGACCTTCATATCAAAATTCCCATCTTCGTCGTTCTCCACTCGAAAGCATCCAAATTTTGGCATATTCTTGGATTTCCTACTCTTCTTTTTACTCGTAACTTCCCCACTACTCTTCTCGGTTATGCCATTCATCTCATTCGAGTCCCTCACCTGCGCTTCCTGCAAGTTCCTAGACCTGTCTTCTACAGGGATGGAGTCCATATTGGTGTCAACTAACTAAGAGTGACCGGACGGAGCAAATGTGAAGGGAAGACTTGCGTGGGTCAAATGAAGCTTAATTGGGTGGGATTAAGAAGGGAACGGGCGGTCGAAAACAGTATATGGATTTTGGTTGGGGAATGGGTCCCATTAGGGCCCCAAGTAAAGGGACCACCGTGAATTTACCTGAAGTCGCCATGTTTCGGAGACAGAAGTCAGGGCAGGGGCATTGTAGGGAATAAGACTTGGTCTTCTTTAATTTGGAACAGTGAGGGATAAAACTGGAATTTATGGTTGCTTCAGGAAACGTTCGGCAGAAGAGAGCGGATTTAAAAGGTAACCCACATTGACAAGCAATCCTACTCTCGTCTTTTCATAATTGCTGGCCACGTCAGCTTTTGAGGTGTTATTCCGGTGACTCCAGTGTACGGGTACTTGAGATCTCTATCATTGGTTTGTTGAACAATAATAAAGAGTTAGTAAAAAAAATAATGTCTTTTTTTATGAATCTTTTCGTAAAAAAGTACCGTTCAGAAATTAATTACATCGTAATAATCTAATTAAACATTTTACTTAATTAACTACTCATATATTGTACTTGTGACTAAATTACGTGCCACTAAAAGGAAGCTTGTCATATAAAATTCATATTACATATCCACGAATTTCCGTAAGTGCAAGTTGGATACGAAAGTAGATTATTCAGTGTAAAATGTGGGCAAGCATTGAAGCACGTGAACTTGTGTGATGAATGAACTTTCTGCCGTACGTAAGTGGCAACAGAAAGTGGGATTGAGCCACAAACGTTGTTCCTGTTTCCAGTTCTATCTTAAACTCCCTGTCTTTTGATTCTTAGACAATCGTGCTTGTTAATAAATAATCATTTGTTATTTCCTGACTTCTGTTCAAGGTTAGGAATACACGGGAGTTGTTCTAGGTGACCTCCATGAGCTACTCAAACCTTCTAGAGAGCATTACTTTAACTGAAACTCTTCCTTTTTAATCATAAACAAAACCCTTACCAACGGATTACTACCTGACTTGTCTTGTGATTCATTACGTTAGGCGCCCCGCCGAGGACTAACTTCTCTAATGCACTCCATCCTTGATTTTCTCGCCCACCAAACTAAAGAAATGGTTGTACCACTTTCTCGCAAGTTTCGTACCATAATTTGAAATATTTGACAAGCTAATAATTGAAAGTCAGACCCGGTAAACTTATACATCTTCACATTCTTCCCAATAAATCAAAAGTATAAGAAAGAGTTAATAGAAAAACATGCTTAATAATAATTAAATTGTGTTAACGCCTATAACATTTTTTTTGGGGTAAATTAGTAACTTTTATAAAGAAATAAAAGTTATGTACAACACTAAAAATACTGTAGGTAATCTCTTAACACTCAAAATACATAATGTAGTGCAAAACCTACTGCCCTACCATCAAACTCCTCTCCTAAGACATACCATTATACTTTAAAACCAGTGGCCTTCCTACATTGGTGCAAGATCAGAAATCAGTATAACAGAAGCCGCACCATGTCAGCATATATATGCACATACAAGAAGCAAAACCACAGTCAATTCAAGTAAAAGATCAAGAATTCAACTTTAAATTGCTAATTTGTCTTCTTAAAATCAGTCATTTCAGCATGAGTTTCTATAGGCAATGATTCTCTGTGCCAAACCATTGCATATCAAAGCTCCATGTTACCAGAGGTGCATTTGGATAGCCTGCTGTACCCTTTTATTATGTGCCCATTCGTGAAGCAAAGGTGTTATAAAAAGTTTGGTACCCCATCTGAACTGCAATCTGCATCACAATGTTAGTGCATAATTGATCTAATTACCTCTCAATGTATTTAGGCTGAGATGCTCTAGAACTTGGAAGATTACCCTAGCTTGTAAACTCTCCACCTCCATAGCTACATCTTTGAAGATTATTGAGTTCCTTTCGGACCAAATATTGTATACAGTCGTGGATAATATAATAGGGAATAGGTTATTCTGTGTAGGTGTTTGGAGAAACCAAGTTAGGATAGATTGAAAATTTGATGAGTTGGGAATGGGGATTTGGAAGTAGTTGAGGCAATATTCCCATATGGAATTAGAGAAGGAGCAATTAAAAAACATATGCTAATTAGATTCAAGGTTCGAAATACGACGGGGACAATGGTTAGGAGTACATAAAAGAGAAGTTTATCCCTTGTTTGAAGTTTTCTGAGGACTGTTAATCAAAGAATGAATGAACACCTTGGGTTGTTATTTTTGAACCAAACCAGATTGTGCCAAGCTACTTGTTAGGTTGAGGGTCTCAAGAGTTTATAAGCTGAACCATTGGTGTACATTTTTTAAGGATTTGGTAATCATTGCAAATAATCTGAAGAACTATTTGGTTGATACTGAATGGGTTCAAAATCACCAATGATCTCTCTAGGAAAATCTTGCCACCTCCACTCATTATTTATGATAATGTTAGAGACATGTGCTATCATAGGAAAGCCCGACCCATTTATCTCTCTTGGTGTTAAGAAGATTCTTAGGATTCCCCTCAGATGCCAAGGATCCTGCCATAAGAGTGTGGACTGTCCATTACCTATCTTAAATTTGAATTAATTCCCTAATTTGTCCCTCACAAGTAAGATTTTCCTCCAACTCCGAGAATTATTATTGGTAGGTTGTGCACTCCAAATTTTTTCCTTCTTAAAATTATCATGTGCACCCATTTAACCCACATAGCCTTTCTATCATAAAACAGGTATCAAATCCTCTTTCCTAACAATACAGGATTCCAGATTGGCAAATGCTTGATCCCTAACCCCCTTTCTTTTTCGGTCTAGTAAGGTGACTTCCTTTAACTTTGAATTGAGAGTGAAGATCCACCATCCCAGCTCATAGAAAATTCCTAAGTTTAGCTTCTATTTCCTTGAGGATTGATGAAGGGAGAATAAAGTGAGAAGCCCAATACACTTGGAAAGATGAAAGAATAGAAATCATTAGCTGTAATCTACCCACAAAAGAAAGGTTTTTGTGGATCCATTTATTAACTCTTGCATCAATCTTGTCCAATAAGGGTAAACACTCTCTCCTCGATAACCTACCTGTAATGAGTGGAACTCCCAAATACTTTATGTGGAGAGATCCTTTCCTAAGACCAGACATTTGTTCCATTTGGTTGGTCAAATGATCCATGTCATGAGAAAGAAAAAACTAACTCTTAAAAGGATTGATATCCATTCCTGAAAATCTAGAGAAGGATTTTAGACAATTGAGCAAGATCTGAGATGAACTTATGTCAGTATGACAAAACAATAGTAGTTCATCAGCAAACAAGAGATGGGTGTGTTTAAGTATTTTGCATCTCCAGTGGTATTTGAAGGAAGGATGTCTAACTATACAATCATTCAAGCTCCTAGAAAAAACTTTCATACAAATAATAAAAAGGAAAGGAGATAAAGGGTCTCTTTGTCTTAGTCCAGATTTTCCTTTGAAGAACCTATAACGTTTACTTTTTAGTAAAGATATAATTTTATTAGGTAATCTATATTAAGTGACCATTTCACCACAATAGCTTAAGCTGGTGTGTGAGGTCAACTTAATTGGTTTTTATATATTCACTAACACACTCTCTCAAGTGAAAGCTTTATGGACTTGAAATTTGCACAAGCTCACTCTACCTTGTGTTGAATAATAAGTGGGTGATAGGATTTGAGCTCACAACGACTTGAGTCACAAAGGCTCTAATACCATGTTAAGTGACTGTTTCATTACAATGGCTTAAACTGTTAAGTGAGGCCAACTTAATTGGTTGTATATATTCACTAACAACTTACCCCGACCTCAGCATCTATTACTATTGCTACCCCTCAAGCTACACATGATCAAGGGAATGATAGAAGAAGATGTAAAAAGGTTTTAGAGAGTGATAATTTATAAAGTAACAGGAGTGTAAGAACTGATTCCACTAAAATGGTTTGAAGCTATGCAGTAATGTATGAGAAACTTGACAATATGATGCAATTCATTCAAGAGAGATAGAGTGCAAAAATGAAGATGAATGCTTCCATTATGAAAATGTTGAGTAAGATGAATATTGGTATATCACATAGTATTGGTGTTATTTTGTCACATCATGTTGTTACAAATGTTTTGGGAAAACTATGTACTTTGCTTGATTTAGAGACTGATAGTCCTGAATTTTACTTTCCTTGCATGTTGATTGAAGATTTGCAAAGAAGGTCCATTTTTTTAGTTTACCAAATGATAAAAAGAGAATTGAATACATAAAGTTTATGTATGTGCATGAGAAGCATAAAAAGCATTAAACATAGTTTCTATACATTAATATATTTAGTTTATTGTTTTTATAATTTGTGCACTTATGTTGACATGGTGTGTTTTAAGACATTATGAACTTGGTTAGCTTATTTTATTGTAAATGTTGTTTTGTTGGTAATCTATAATTTTATTACGTCTATATTATTTATTTATTTATATTTAGACATATAAGTGTCTTGTTTATTTAAAATATAATTTACCTACTAATTTGTAGGTATAGATGATAATGTTGTGCAAATTATGGAACTTCTGTAAATTAAGCAATTTTTGGATAATGAGAATAAGTTTTGGGATTATGTGGCTTATGTAGCGGGTTATATGGGTGTGTATTTTTTTGAATCATATATACAAAGAAGCATGCATGACTTTCTATCAAACGGGAGAACTATAAATGAATGAATTATTGAATGGTCATGTGAAACGATGTTTTAATACATTTAGGATTAATCAAAATATATTTTGTCAATTATGTGTGGTTTTGGAAAACAATTATAGTTTGAGACCTTTAGATAAGATGTTAATTTTGGAGAAAGTAGGTTTATTCGTGTATATCCTAAGTAAAAGTTCCCCTAATAGAGATACGCAAAAGTGTTTTTAACATTTTGGTGAAATTGTGAGTAGAGTTTTTAAAGAAATTTTGAGTGCCATTGATGGATTTTCAAGGGATATACTCATAACAAAAAAAAATCTGAATTCAAGGAGATTCCACTGCAAATTGCCAATGATGCTAGATATACCATATTTTAAGGTAATTGAATATGTTTCTGCTCCCCATTCATTATATTTTTCTTTGAAAAAGGCTTACTATAAGAGTTAAGACATTTAGTAATAACTTTTTTGTGACTAATTATCATTTCGTTACATATATAAGGTTTTTTGTGACAAAACAATTGATTGACCCTATTTTTTGGATTAACTGTGATAATTTATTTTTTGTCACTAATACAATGAAAATTATGACAATGTAGTATCTTTCGCAATTAAATTGCCACAATTAATATATTAATAGTGTCAAATTTTCTTTTATCACTAAGTTTTGTCACTAAAAGCATGGGCAATTTGGCTCTAAAGTATTTTTTATTGGGAAACTGAGTTGGGATCTGATTTCGATCGTAGCGAAATTATCACGATTTTTAATGACTTTTGATTTCCCAAAATTCAAGATCCATTTAATTCTATAAAATGATTATCAAAATTCATAATAAAGCGAAATTTAATTTGTACCTTATTCTGAAGCTTAATTTATGTCTTGTCGTATCTCTCGAACTGTTTCCAAAATTGATTTGTCTCAAATACCGTAGCCGCATAAGTTTCCAACCTTTAACAATATCCTCATAATAGGTTGAGAGAACTCTGTAACTCTTATAGAGAGGGTTAAGCAAGAAGTGTTAGCTCCATAGAGCTTAAATCTATTTATAATAAGCTTTGGATGTTTTAATCATTTAATTGACATTAAATTCTAATTTCAGTTAAACTTTAATTAGAATTACAAATAATTCTAGTTAAATATCAATTATTCCCATATAAGATTTAATATCTCATATTGATCCTTATTTATTAAATATATCATATTTAATCATAAAGTTTCTCAAATTTTACAATCAAGTCCAACTTGATTAAATTAAGTCCAACTTGATTAAATCTGTTTGAATTTAAGTTTCATTGTAAAAGCCTAAATAAAAGCATCAGTTTGAGAATAAAAGTAGCAACAATAAAGATTAGTTGTAGCACCCCACTCCCGCAAGACCTGAACCCGATATCGTGGGTGATATCCGAGTCCGTGCCTCACGAAAGTGGTATGCTAGAGTACTCGAATACCGTCAAACATTCAGTATAAATTTTTTTTAAAAACATTTTAGGTCATCATAACACAGTCACAGTATTTAGCCATCGAATATACAAAAATTCATAATCACATTGGGCCCAATTTTATTCATAAACATTTCAGTGATCACATTACAATCAATAAAATTACAATAGCCCATTTGGGGCCCACTAGAACTACAACACTATTTTCTAGAAAAATGCGGAATCCATAATTGTATAAAAGTAAGATGACACTAATGCAGACGCGAACTGATCCCAACCCCTATCTTTTCCTGGCATACAGTAGGCATACTCCCGTGTCTAACGGAGTACTCTTCAAGGCCTGAAAAAATAGTTGCAAATTTTGGGTGAGTTTTGCGAACTCAGTGAGGAACCATCATCGATGGTTCGCCCAATTCATGCATCATACAAGTAATTCTCAGTTCAGTTCACAATAACAAAGTCAGAAGTACCATATCATTATACAAAAGAAATTCACAATTGTAGAAGGCACTCTTGCCTTACTCCCATTTACAGTATTCAATCAACTATGAATGCAATGCATATGTGATACTTTCCCATTTTATTTCAAAGGTTGACCGGCGCTTAAACAATGAAGCAATGGGATGATAGATGCGTGCAGGGAGTAGGAGAGCCCTCTGGTATGCATGAATCTCCTTCGAGCTCAAGGCTCTTTTTCAAGATGTCGATGGCGACTCTGTCACAACTATTGTTATCCGTTCATGTATTTGTGTATGCAATGCAATATGCTCAATATATCACAATCACTATATACCCATCATCACAAGAGAAGCAATGCAATGAAGCACAGTAAACAGTAAACAATTTGACAATCAAATAGATCACAATCATTCATATTAAACTTCACAGTCACAATTGATCACATTAGAAACAAAAGGTTTCACATTCACAGACAATTTCACTTCTATGCCATATTCCCAATCCCTTGGACCTTTGGTCCGGGATTTCAGTCATACACAATTCACACAAGCCCACCATTATTCTCCTCAGAGTTATATGTACAGAACTTTAAACAATTAAATATTGAGGAACCATCTAGGCTACTCATCTGTACTTCAGAGCTAATACCTGGAAGTCTCAGTAATGTCAGTGGATTGACGTTCCAAATGTGTCTCTATAACAGTGCAATTGCATACACATTACCAAATGTACAGGCAGAACTATTTAAAGATGCACATGTATCAATGAAAATGTGTACAATGCATGCACAATTATTTTTCATGTGCAAAAATTCACTGTTCACAAATACCAGTATGCATGAACATTCCTAATTAGTCCCAGTCACTCTTATCCTTTGCTAAATTACGGACCTACCCTTCCTGTCGAGGGTGGGATGTTACAACTCCCCCTCCTAATAAAAATTTCGTCCTCAAAATTCTCAGTCAATAGTTCACTATGGTAGAAAATGATCATTTGTCATAACCCCCTACATGTCCCATACACCTCATCACTTAATTACTCATTTTCTGAAAGATCACATTAGACAGACTCAGTCAGTCTTTCAGTCACTTATTTGGCTATCTCACTATCTTAACTATCTCACTTGACTATTTCAGAGTAGACACTAACTTTATTTCGTATGCTAAGGATCAGATCATTCTTTCCGCACCTATTCACTTATCACGTGTTATAAATCCAATACCTCTTTCACCAATAACATACAAACCAATTCATACAGCTTTATTGATACCTTTTTCCAGTGATACTTGCAAAATACTTCATCTCTAACTCATTTATCCTTCATATCTCATTGACTCTTATTTCAGATTCATCTCTCCTTTTCCAATTCCCTATCTTGTAGTGTTCACGCACTCCATTCGTATATTCATTTTATTATCTTTCATTTGTTCGATCTGGTTCCACCTCAGCTAACCCATTCATCTTTCATAAATCACTTCAGTTTGATTCTATACTCATTTCACTCACTAACAGTAATCATTTTTCTAGGTTCTCTCTCTATTGCAATGAAATGACAAATGACTCTTTTTGTCTTCCCTTGCCTCATAGAAAATTCTAATGGTGACACTATGTATCTGTAATCACTTATATGACAAATCACTTCCATATTCCTAAGACCTCCAAAATATGGAATGTACATTCATCTATGATAATTAAGACTACTAGCAACTCAAAGGTGTAGTCACTCAGTTCTACATTCTTTATCAACAATTGCACTTTCGACGTACTCTTACTAGACCATAGAGCTTCGATTGTTCCTTATGTTTCTACTAACAGTGCTTAATCCTCATTTAATAATATCATTTAATCGCAAATTGGGTCTCTTTTCAATTAAAGTCCTTGATAAAATTGACAAGTTCTAACTCCTCGATTTAGGCTTTGTCAGTTCCTTGATACATAACTGATTTCAATTCCATAACCAATCACATGTTCGTCACTCATTAATACTTTCGATTTAATACGGCTCTTGACTATTTTAGTCAAGGCAATGTCCTCTGTATTTTAATTACACAGTCACATTTTCGTATTCAATCTTCAGAATTCGAATTCCTTGTCAGCTTCATAGGGAGAGCCAAAATTTATGAATCACCAATTTGGGGTCTTGCTCAACTTTTCATATGAGACTAAGCTTAAACTCAACTTTTAAAAGTACTACGGTTTGCCCAAACTTCAACTCGACTTCCTGTGCTCTTTAATGCAGTATTAATGGTGACCTCAATATCACAATTTGTTTTATACCATTATCGGATTTTATGTTCAATGCATACCAATTGAAGTAAATCACACGTTAATATATTGAGTAATAATATGACCAAGATACACAAGAAGGGGGTTGAATTGTGATAAACTTTTCTTTAATCCTTCAATAACAATTGCTTGTTCTTTGAGAAAACTTATCTTAAATCAATTCTTAACTAGTTTGAAAACTTTGTTAATAATGAAACTACGATTTAAGAACGAAAGAGTTAGAGAGAAACACGCAATTTTATCCCGGTTCACCCTAAACCGTAAGCTTCGTCCGGTCCTCGATATTCTTACGAGATTTTCACTATCTCCAAACTGATTACAAGTATTCTTTAGATCGAGCCTCTTCAGTCTCTTAACAAAGCAAGTATTCTTTTACTCTTAGCCTCTTGAGCTATCTCAGTAGACTTTTTCAAAAATGAAAACGATAAAGAGCTTTTACAAAAGAGTTGCTCTTCACAATATACACTCGAAAATAGTTCGCAATTTTTCTCTCGATAGATGATATTGAATACACAGAGTTTCATTCACTTTTTCAAAAGTTGTTTCTTCTTCATTCTCGACTCTTATTTATAGTCGAACTTCAATTGCTTTCTTGACTATCTCTTCTTGAATCTTTAAGGAACGGTTATTCGGTTTAGCTCAGAACTAGCCTTAAATCGATGTTTCTTTCTTCCGTCTTATTTTCGCATCGTCGCTTTTTGTCTTCGTAAAGCTTAAATCCCTTTTTGTATCGCCCGCTTTTTGTCTTCGTAAAGCTTCCGCCCTTTTTGTATCGCCTCATTTTTTTGTCTTCGTAAAGCTTAAATGCGCTTTTGTATCGCTCGCTTTTGTCTTCGTAAAAGCTTAGCCCTTTTTGTCTTCGTAAAGCTTAGTGCTGCTTTTCTTTCGTCATTTTTTCTTCCGTCGCTTTTCTTAGTACGCTTTTTGTATCGTCTTCTTTTCTTTCAGATATTTCTCTTTGTTTATTATCAAAATTATTTAATACGTGAAGTCTGGTTTGACTTAACATTCTCCCCTTTTGATAATAACAAATACTTGTGAGAAATATGAAAAGTATCATATACTTGTGAATTATACAAGTATTGAGAAAAAATTATCTTCATCCTTCCAATTGATTTCTTCCTTTTCCTTCTCTCTTCCTTCTCCCTTCTCCCTATTTGTTATTGATCAAAAATTATTTTCCAATCTGCTTCACCAACTTTTTCAGATCTTCTTAATCTTCTTCATATCTTTATCAAGCTTCAACATGCTTCTTTAGAGTTGATGATTCATCTGCGATCGAGGGTACCGCTTAACAACTTGCTTTTCAACGATAGCCATGTTGTATAAGCTTCCTTGTTAAAGACATTTGGTTCAATGATTTGCGAAGAGGAGGAGGAACAAATCAGACTTTTGAAGTAGCCTTCATTAACACTTCCATAATCGCTTTAGTAGCGGCTTCCATATTAACTTCAAGAAGATCAACAACACTAACAAAGACACGCAGCAGATTGTTTAGAAATGTCAACAACAGTTTCTTCTAGCCTTGTCTTCTTAGCCTTTGCCTCTGTTGTTGGATTTTCTTCTTTTCTTGCACTCATTTTCTTTAACCTTGGTGACCTCTTGGATTGAACTTTCTTCTTCTCGGTTCTTCTACTTTCCTTTTCCTTCATTTCCTTGAGATTGAGTTTCAAACTTTCTCGGATTGATGACGATGATTTTGTAGCTTTTGATCTCGTCGTTCATAATGCTTTGGTTCGCTTGAATCTACGAAAGAATGGCTTTTTTCATCGCCAGTTTCCTTTGTGGGTGACGTTCTTGCTTATGAATGTCACTCACCAAAGGTTCCCTTTCCGCTTTAAGTCACCGATTCAAAAATCGAGCAGATCTTGACTTCGACTCTGAGAGTGTGATCTTCTCTCCTTCATAGAGGATTTCTTGGTTTAGGCTCCCCTCGCTTGTTGCTTTCCTTGATTCTTCGCTCCTTGTTTATCTGAAAATCTCGCACCCATTTTGCAATCGATGTTGAATCTATATAACTTCTTACAGATACCTTACATCGACTCCAACTCCAATCGATTCTCGATTCTTTAAACATCCTTGTCAACAACATCCCATACGGGAGAATGTTTGTATCCTTTATTGATTTAACCATATATTGATAAATCAAAATGGTAAATCTATTGGTTGGTGATTCAGAGATGAAGGATACATTGTTCATCCAAAGTAGTGACTTGATGTCTTGAACCTATCCTAGGTAACACACACCACACAAAACAATAAAACAAAACCCTTGCCTTTGGTACAAGCCAAGAGGCTCTTCTTTCGATTGGGTTGTTCGACCATAAAGTTGACGAGTAACTTCATCTTCGCTCAACTTCACTTAGTCATCCATTTCACCATGTTAGTAGGTTGAACTCCACTACTTCTGGACATTCAAAGGACTCTTTCCAGTAACTCCTTGGTTACTATAACAGGGAGTGTTTCTACATACGATACGATAGTATTGTCCACACTTTTAGTATGTTTCCAGAACTCATAAACTTCATTGAGATAAACTTGCTCTCGTATTTGAAAGAAGTTTCTCCATCCTGCCGCTATTATCTCCGGCTCTATATCCATTTGTTCCCTTCTTAGATCTTCAAAGTTTACCAATCTTCCCCAGTTTGCTCCTGGCTCAACTCGCAAAATGGGCTTGACATTCATCTTGTTGATTCTGAGTGAATAGGAACTCGCTTGAAGAATTTTCAGAGAGATTTTAGAGAACTAGCAATTTCTGAATTTGTTAGAGATCCCAAACGTCAGTTTTAGGGATTTTATAGCAAATTCTAGAACGATTGTACTTCTCGATGATCTGACAGCCTTTTTCCCTCTAAAATTTTCTTTGTGAAAGAAGTTTTAAGTCTGAAACCGTCAACGCCGTTTAACTCCACCGTTTCATTGTCTTTCTTTTTGAAAATCGATGATCAATCTGTTAACTCTGCCGCCTTTTCCGTCTTTGTCTTTAAAAATCGATGAATGATCCGTTAACTCCTCCGCTCTATCTGTTTCTTCTTTGCAAAAACCGGATGATTGGTCCGTTAACTCCTCCGCTATCTGCTTCTTCTTTGCGAAAAACCGGATGATTGGTCCGTTAACTCCTCCGTCTATCTCGCTTCTTCTTTGCGAAAAACTAGATGATTGGTCCGTTAACATCACCATATTGAGGTTACGTCGATTTCTTTAAAGCGATCTTCACTTAGTGGTTTTGTGAAGATATCTGCCCACTGAAATTTCGTTTCCACGAATTGTAGACTGACAACTTTCTTCCGAACGTAATCTCTCAAGAAATGATGTCTAACTTCAATGTGCTTCACCCTTGAATGTTGAATTGGATTCTTTGACAAGTGATGGTATTTGGTGTTGTCGCATATATTGGAATCTCTTCCTCTTGTATTGAGTAGTCCTCCAATTGATACTTGATCCACAGTAATTGTGAACAACAACTTGCGGCAGACATATATTCAGCTTCTGCGGTTGATAATGCGAGCTTTGTCTCTTGCTTGACCATGACACCAGGTTTGGTCCAAGGTAGTGACAACCACCACTTGTGCTCTTCCTTTCAATCCTATCACCGGCATAGTCCGCATCGCAATATCCATTCAACCTGAAATCTTTACCTTTCTCATACATTAAGCAAGATCGATAGTACTGCGAGATATCTCAAAATTTGTTTTACAAATATGTAATGAGATTCTCTAGGATCGGCTGAAACCTTGTACACAAGCATACACCTGAATAGAATGTCGTCTACTTGTTATAAGATAAAGCAAAGAACCAATCATCCTCTAATAGGGTTTGATCCACCTTCTTACCACTTTCGTCTTTCGACAACAAGTTTGAAGGATGCATCGGTGTAGACATACTTTTAACACTGCACATATCAAATTTAGACAACAATTCTTTGACATATTTTGTTGATGGATAAAATCTTATCCTTAGTTTGCTTTACTTGCAATCCAAGAAAGAATTTTAACTCACCCATCATGCTCATCTCAAATTCATTTTCATCATATTTTCAAAGCTTATGCATAACTTTTTGAGGTGGCACCAAAATAATATCATCAACATAGATTTGCACAATAATAAAATCATTATACAAGTTTTTCCTAAAAGAGTTTTGTCAACTTTACCTCTAGAAAATCCATTTTCAATAAGAAATGAGCTCAGACGATCATACCATGCTCTAGAGCCTGTTTGATCCATATAAGGCTTTATGAAGTCTGTAGACATGATCTGGATACTTTATATCCTCAAATCCAGGAGGTTGCTTGACATAGACTTCTTCATCTATAAAGCCATTCGAAATGCACTTTTACATCCATCTGAAAAAGCTTTATGTCATGGCAAACAACATATGCAAGCAGTATCCTTATTGCTTCAAGTCTTGCTCTTCGGAGCATATGTCTCATTATAGTCTATTCCTTCCTGCTGATTATAGCCTTGTGCTACTAATCTTGCCTTGTTGCGACTTACTTTTCCCGATTCGTCTAGCTTATTCTTGAATATCCATCAAGTACCAATAATGGATTTCTTTTCGTGTTTAGGAACTAAGGACCGACTTTATTCCTCTTGAATTGATTCAACTCTCTTGCATAGCTAATATCCATGCTTCATCTTTTAGAGTTTCATCAATCTTTTAGGTTCTACTTGGATATAAATGCCACGTTGGCTTCTCTTACGAACTTGGACCTTGTTTTACACCTTCCGAGGTTTCTCCGATAATTGACTCTTTAGGATGAGAGCTTTTGTATCTCCAATCTTTCTTTAACTCAAAATTCTTAGAGATATCTGTCTTTTCATCATGAAGTGTTCCCGATGAAGATACTTCCTTACACCGCGTCAAAGGGCACATAATGACATCATCTTCTCGATTCCTCTTCCTTATTGGGTTGAGAGCTATCATCGAACTTAACGTGAATAGTTTCTTCAACAGTCTTTGAGGTGAGGTTGAAGACTCTAAATGCCTTTGAAGTGAGAGAATAGCCTAGAAAAATTCACGAAAGTGTCTTCGCATCAAATTTGTCCAGCTTCCTTTGTGTTCGAAAAAGTGCACTTGCAGCCAAAAGGATGGAAATAAGAAATGTTTGGTCTCCTTCCATTCCACACTCATAGGAGTTTTCTTGACATTGGTCGCAGCAGACTCTATTCTCGAATGTAGCATCTTTGTATTGATGACTTCGCTTGAAGTATTTAGGAAGATTCATCTTGCACAACATTGTTCTTGCCATCTCTTGAATCGTCCTATTCTTCCTCTCAACAACTCCATTACGATGTAGAGTCCTTGGGGTAGAAGTTATGAAAATTCCTTTTCTTCGCAGAATACTCTGAACTTCTCATTTTCAAATTCTCCTCCATGATCACTCCTTATGCTTGCTATAGACATTCCTCTTTCATTTTGTAATCTCATGGAAAGGTTTCTAAAATACTTGAAAGACTCATCTTTATGTGATAGAAAAGTATCCAACAAAACCTTGTAAAATCATCAACAATCACAAGTCCATACTTCTTTCCACCAAGACTTATTGTTCTTGTTGGACCAAATAAGTCCATATGTAACAACTCAGTGGTCTAGAAGAAGTTATGAAATGTTTTGAAGAGAAAGAGGTTTTAACTTGTTTCCTTTCCGACAACTTTCACAAAAGAAATCTTTGTCAAAACGAATTTGTGGCAAACCTTTTACCAAATCATGTTTCAAAAGTTTTGAAATATGTTTAAAACCTGACATGACCTAGTTTTTATGCGAGATCAGTCTTTCATCTTCAGTAGATAAAACATGAAATATTTTGAGACTGAAAAACGTCTAAATCAATTTTATAAAGATTGTTTCGTCTTTTGGCTGAAAAGAAGATGGAACCATCTTTGTTTCTGACTTCACAAAATTTTTGATTAAAAGAAACTTCAAAACCAGAATCACATAATTGACTAATACTTATCAAGTTATGCTTTAAACCATCAACTAGTAGTACGTTATTAATGCATGCATGAGAATTCTTACCAATCTTACCAAACCCGATTATCTTTCCTTGTTGGTTGTCTCCAAAAGTTCTTGATCCTCCTTTCTTGTCTCAAGATCTAGGAACATAGACTTGTTTCCGTCATGTGACGCGAGCATCCATCATCCATATACCAATGGTGCTTCTTGGTTCTTCCAACGAAGGATTTCGTGGGAGATATTATTTTATTTTAGGTACCCAGATTCTCTTAGGTCCTTTAGGGTTAGTACGATGTAATGAATGATAATGATGTAGAATGATAATGTTGATGACCTTTCCGAAAATCGATTGATGTCTTTTCTTATTTTTTGAGCAATGATTTTACTACGTAATGTCTTTGGGGCTTATTTTAGTAAACCCTAATCCAGTTTATCCCCTGGATGTCCAGTATTCTCCTATCATTTTATTCATCTTTTTGTACTATCTCAGAAATTTAGCTAGATCAATTAAGAGATTATTAATTCTCGGTTTCAATTGATTCATCTCTTGAGATCTATCTACAACTTTGTTGTTATTTAATTCCTCAACTTGCTTTCTCAAACTTATATTCTCACTCTCTATCTCATGAGTATGTTTGAGGTTTTCTACATATTTCTTCTTCAATGCTTGTCTTGTTTGAATAGCATGAGAATCCTCTAACAATTCGAATATGCATCTTGTATATCATTATAGTGGAAGTTACCTCCTCATCACTTTCTTCTTGACTCCCTAGACATATGTTAGCATGTTCGACGCTTGTGAACTTGTATCGATTACGATGAATCCAGATCTTCCCACGTTGCCATCATGCTTTTCTTGTTATCTCTACTCCTACGGGTTGTCTTTTCAACATTGGACACTCGGACTTGTAATGTCCCGCTTCTTGCATTCATAACGGTAATGGATGCTTTATCGACTTTTTCATCGTCTTTGCCACTTGTTCCTTCTAAATGTTGAATTTCCTTTGGACTTCTTTTCCACATTCTTCTTATCTTTCTTGAAATGAAAGATAGCTCATCGTCTTCATCACTTGATTGATTCGACTTCTTTGGAATCATCATCCTTTGCTTCTTCGATCTTTAACGCCTTTGATGTATTCCTTTTGTTTTCTTCTTGGATTTTGTGATTCTTTTGACTTGCTTTGGCGCTATGGACTTCTCCTTTTGGGCTTATCTTCGCATCAAGCTCTGCTGTGTATCTTCAACGATCGAAGCAATTCATCAAGCTTCAAGATCGCTTAGGTCTTTGGCTTCTTGTCGGCCAGCTTACTTTGGGTCTCCATCTTTTGGGCGAGACTCCTCAAAATCTTTCGAACATGGTCTTGATCGTAGTGCGTTCTTCCAGAGCTTTAGCCCATTAACAATTGTTTGGAATCTTCCAAACATTTGATCAATGGTCTCTTCTTCTTTCATCTTGAATAACTCGTCGATGCACCAAAATACTTATCTTGGACTCCTTCACTTGATTTGTTCCTTCATGTGCAATTGATAATGTATCCCACATTTCTTTGGCGATATCGCATCCATGCACTTTGTCGGACTCGCTTACGCCGATGCACAACTCAAGAAAAATTTCGCTTTGGAGTTTAGTTGAAATCTTGCTTTACGCTCACCGTCCATCTTTCTCGTGGAATTGGATTTTTATCATCATCTTCGGTGTGTAAGGTCCATTCTCGATGATGTCCCAAAGGTCAATGTGAGTAGACTCGATAAACAATCTCATCCGATCCTTCCAATAGTGGTAGTCTTCACCATTGAATCTTTGGAGGTCCGTGGTGAGGCTCCTTCGCAATATCGTGTGTGATTCCACCATTTTCTTTAGTTCACACTTTATTAGAGTGATTCTTGAACACCTCGCTCGATACCAATTGAAGTAAATCACACGTTAATATATTGAGTAATAATATGACCAAGATACACTGAAGGGGGTTGAATTGTGATAAACTTTTCTTTAATCCTTGATAACAATTGCTTGTTCTTTCAGAAAACTTATCTTAAATCAATTCTTAACTAGTTTGAAAAACTTTGTTAATAATGAAAACTACGATTTAAGAACAAGAAGAGTTAGAGAGAAACACGACAATTTTATCCCGGTTCACCCAAACCGCAAATGCTTCGCCCGGTCCTCGGATATTCTTCTCGAGATTTTCACTATCTCCAAACTGATTACAAGTATTCTTTAGATCGAGCCTCTTCAGTCTCTTAACAGCAAGTATTCTTTTACTCTTAGCCTCTTCAGTTATCTCATAGACTTTTTCAAAATGAAAAGCGATAAAGAGCTTTTATAAAGAGTTGCTCTTCACATATACACACTCAAAATAGTTCGCAATTTTCTCTCGGATAGAGCGGATATTGAATATACGAGTTTCATTCACTTTTTCCAAAAGTTGTTTCTTCTTCATTCTCGACTCTTATTTATAGTGAACTTCAACTGCTTTTGACTATCTCGCTTTTGAATCTTTAAAGAACGGTTATTCAGTTTAGCTCAGAACCGTCTTAAACGATGTTTCTTTCTTCCGTCTTATTTTCGATCGCTCGCTTTTGTCTTAGTAAAGCTTCCGCCCGCTTGTATCGTCTTCTTTTGTCTTCGTAAAGCTTCCGCCGCTTTTTGTATCGTCGCTTTTTGTCTTCGTAAAGCTTAGTCGCTTTTGTATCGTCTACTTTTGTCTTCGTAAAGCTTAAATGCGCTTTTGTATCGTCTGTTTTTTGTCTTCGTAAAGCTTCCGTCTGCTTTTTGTCTTCGTAAAGCTTCCGTCTGCTTTTTGTCTTCGTAAAGCTTCCGTCTGTTTTTCTTTCGTCTGTTTTTCTTCCGTCTGCTTTTCTTCCGTCTGCTTTTTGTATCGTCTTCTTTTCTTTCGTATATTTCTCTTTGTTTATTATCAAAATTATTTAATACGTGAAGTCTGGTTTGACTTAACACCGATGTACAACACTAGCTTTACGGGAAGTACTCATTTGCTTAGTCAACATCTTTCTATACCTCTATTCATTGTCTCAATCGAAGATTAAGTTCTATCAACCTCTATAAAGAATTCCCCTGCACCTCCCATGTCTCCAACTAATGAAGTAATCACTACTGTAACAAGTTCTACTCCATGCATTCAGTAATCAGTGCATGGGACGCTAGTCGTCTCGATGCATATGACATCACTTCCTTATACTTCTAGTCTCGGCTATAAAACATCATCGTATGGCAATCTGCAATCCCAAATAACAAATGATATTACTCTCATCGGTGTCTCCACGTTTTCGAACCAAGTATTAGTATAACACATTTCAAGTTTTTGAATAGATGACTTAAGCTCCCGAGACAAAAATTGTCCTCAGTACATGAATCACTTTATAGTGTTGCAAACAATCGTATCGAAATCACTAATAGGAAACGTGATATATTACCTACAAAATCTCTAATTCAAAACAGTATCATCAATACGGAGGTCATAAATTCCTCAAACATTTGTTGGGGTCTCCTCACTGATGCGACTTACATATGATATCACAATTAGTCAAAATCTCATCTTACATTTCTAAAGCACAATCGGAATACTGGTTATCATCATAATCACTAATTGCTATCATGTAACTGAAATCACGTTACTCTACAACATGGGGTCCTTGTGCCCATAATTCATCTCTTTAATTAGCAAATGAACCAAATTTTCTCTCAAATTCACAAATCCACTTATATAGTGGGATACGTTATATCAACAAACTGTATACACTCTCAATAGCCCCTTCTGACTCTTATGCATGACTCTTTGCGTCAAATGCAACTCCAATATTCGCTTTTAACTCACTATTTGGTCATTTGGGTTTGTTCCTTCATTAGTCATTTTTCATTTTCCCTCCATATTGTTCATAATTCCAGTTCCTATTCTTATCAATCAGTTGTAGCGCTTCGCAAAAATTAGCTTCCACATTGCATAGGATCTCAATAAGATTTCCTAGGGTTTCGCTAAGATCAAGACATATCATGACGAAGAAGGTCAAAACACCCTTGCCATAAGGTATTAGGTAACGTATATACCTTCCAAAATTCTTACATCTCGCCTAATTACATTCACGTCAAGTTTCCAAGTAAGAACATTCACTAATGCTATATACATTCCAATTGTTTCTAGATAACATTTCTCTCCCTGTTCCTGTCCATGAATGGGGTTTTCCTGTATGATCATCACAAAATCATGCTTTGTGTAGGCCATCATCATGCCCTATACATTCTTT
Organism: Erythroxylum novogranatense; assembly: GCA_029891385.1. Taxonomy (NCBI): domain Eukaryota; kingdom Viridiplantae; phylum Streptophyta; class Magnoliopsida; order Malpighiales; family Erythroxylaceae; genus Erythroxylum; species Erythroxylum novogranatense. The sequence goes on along the minus strand of CM057225.1, from coordinate 15,603,239 downwards.
CTCATGGAACACATATCTTACCAGAGATTTTGTTTCAATTTCCCAGTATGTACCTCTTCGAAAACAACATCATTTCATATAACATTATAAGCGCAATCACTCCTCTTCTGTTGATTCAGTATTTCTTCCTTAATCGAATGTATACTTAAAAATCCAAACTTAGGCGTATTTCTACAATCTCTGTACTACACACCACTTATTACTTATCCTCACTTGTAAAATCATTTGTATCTATTCCTTTTTCCTTTTTTTTAATAGATTCCGAGGTAGAACATTTTAGTCCAAGATCAATATCATTATGCTCTAAGGTATACACCAACACCATATAGTGAATTTCTATCTACCTTGTCACACCATATACTTTTTCTCATTGCCAATTATCCATATATGTTCTTCTTATTTTCGAATTGAATTGATCCATACAGTTCTGACATGTCTCGGTATGCCTAATGTTTCCAAATTCTCAACCAATCATTATGATAGAAATTCTAAACCATGTACCCAATTTAGCCCTCAAGACTTTCATTGTGTCTCTATGCATATAAAATCACAATTCAGAATCGTAAATACCTAGTTAGCCTGAACTTTTAATCTCGTATACACATATTTAGCATCACATCATATTTTTATCCCTTTAACCGATATTCCTCTCATGTGCAACTTCACCCCTTCCGGTTATAGAAATTTTCGTTTTCATTCAACTCGCTTTATACACTTTATGTCTCAGTATTTGGTTTGATATCACTTCTTTCCTGAAGCAGCCCATACCCATGTATTTACATTCATATCATCTTCAAGGGTTTACAATCACATTACAACATGAATATCATTGTCCATTGTTCCTTCCTCATTCCTAATGACCCATACACCTTCATTGGCTTATATCGTTATCTACCATATCAAATCATGTACAATTTCTCATTTCTACACTTCCACAACCTTCCGTTACGATATACCATCACTTTTTGCCCTATTTACATTAACTTAAACACTTTATACATGCTCATGCGACTCAACTAGGGATCAGTTGCTACTGTATGCTTTGACATGACCAAAATGTGTGTAACTTAACACAAATTTCAGAATGCCTATGTAAAATCGTACTTCTGGGCTCTGATACTACAAATGTAGCACCCCACTCCCGCAAGACCCGAACCTGATATCGTAGGTGATATCCGAGTCCGTGCCTCACGAAAATGGTATGCTAGAGTACTCGAATACCGTCAAACATTCAGTATAAATTTTTTAAAAAAAAATTTTAGGTCATCATAACACAGTCACAGTATTTAGCCATCAAATGTACAAAAGTTCATAATCACATTGGGCCCAATTTTATTCATAAACATTTCAATGATTACATTACAATCAATAAAATTACAATAGCCCATTTGGGGCCCACTAGAACTACAACACTATTCAATCAACTACGAATGCAATGCATATGTGTCACTTTCCCATTTTATTTCAGTGTTGTGACCGAGCGCTTAAATAGTAAACAGTGGACAGTAGATGCGTCTAGGGAGTAGGAGAGCCCTCTGGGTATGCATAATCTCCCTTCGAGCTCAAGGCTCTTTTTCAGTATCAATGGCGACTCTGGTCACAACTATTATTATCCGTTCATGTATTTGTGTATGCAATGCAATATGCCCAATATATCACAGTCACTATATACCCAGTCTGTCACAGTAGAGGCAATGCAATGAAGCACAGTAAACAGTAAACAATTTGACAATCAAATAGATCACAATCATTCATATTAAACTTCACAGTCACAATTGATCACATTAAAAACACAAAGTTTTCACATTCACAGACAATTTCACTTCTATGCAATATTCCCAATCCCTCGGACCTTTGGTCCGAGATTTCAGTCATACACAATTCACACAAGCCCACCATTATTCTCCTCAGAGTTATATGTACAGAACTTTAAACAATTAAATATTGAGGAACCATCTAGGTTACTCACCTGTACTTCCGAGCTAATACCTGGAAGTCTCAGTAACGTCGGTAGATTGACGTTCCAAATGTGCCTCTATAACAGTGCAATTGCATACACATTACCAAATGTACAGGCAGAACTATTTAAAGATGCACATGTATCAATGAAAATGTGTACAATGCATGTACAGTTATTTTTCATGTGCAAAAATTCACTGTTCACAAATACCAGTATGCATGAACATTCCTAATTAGTCCCAGCACTCTTATCCTTTGCTAAATTACGGACCTACCCTTCCTGTCGAGGGTGGGATGTTACATTAGCAATTTATGTCAATTAATTTCTATTATTTATTTTTGTCTCCCCCTCTTTCTCCAACAGCGTTAATAAAATTTGTCCATTTAAGATAATCCATTGCATCTACCAACTAGCCTATTTTAGGTAAGTGATACCACTCTGGGACCCTTACGGGCATACAGGAAAACTATGACCTTTTCTGGTACCCTCCCAACTAACTCCTTCCTAAACCACCATACTGGTTGTATCATCGACTAACCAAAGTCGGATTGGAAGTATGTATCACTATGTAGCTATTCCAGTTATCGGAGACTTACACCCCTTCATGCCTATCCGTCGGCTAACACGGGACTTACTGCTCACGCCTCTTAAGAATCTTACTTTACTCACTTACTTTTACTCGTCATTCCCCATTAATGTTTTTGACAACAAGGTAGCGGAATTTAGAAGCAACAGTTTTTCCAGACTATCATAGATTTTCTGTTACACAAGATCCTTATATAAGGTGAGTGTCGAGCATACTCATCTCTGCAATCTTAGAAATTGAGGCACAAAAATGATTCAAGGTTTAAGAAGTATTTTAGAAAGAAGAAGAACGATTGAAGAAAACTACTTCTTCATTTTCCATAAGATACTCTTTGTATAATCTAGATAAGCTTCAATATGTGAAACAAAGCTTGAAAATAAACGAAGCTAAGCCCTGCTTATATAGGCAAAGACAGGGGTAGAAATGTAAATCTACCTAGAGACATAATAATTACACTTTAACAAAGTAAAAGACTGTTTCACCTAACCTTATCAGAAAGGAATCTACTTTAACCAAAAGTCCTAAAGCAAACAGTGCCTAGGTACAAAAGTCTAAAAGCAGATGGTAGACAAGACTAAAAGGTGAAAAAGAAGATGATAAGATGGAATCTTCAACAATTTTTGATGGTGATGTATGTCCATCTTTCATCATGTTAGTTGTCTCATTCTTACTTTACAGGTGTAAAGCAAGGTCTTCATCTTCATCTATCAACTCCATTTCTCAATCAATCTGTTCAATGAGATCATGGATGTTGGTTTAAGCCCATTCAGTAGCCCATGGGCCTGAAACGGAGGTACCAGTCGAATTAAGTTCTTTTGGATGTGGCTTAATGTAGGAAAATCCCGGGGTGTCCATCACATGGACACAGTGCGGAAAACAAAACTTTTTGTTTCGGAAAGTTCCCGAAAGCCAGGATCCAAGTGTATGTACAAACAATCAAACCATAACGACCAAAGGAGACCGTCTCTAACGGTATCCACGCAGAGGTCGGAAAACCTAACCGGGACAAACCCTTTGACCCGGGAATAGCTAGACTAAGGAAAAGACTGCTAGATCTTACCTTAGCCTTGGAGAGCTTGAATCAACGATGATTGAAGAGAAGAAGCTTGGTGAATAAGAGAAGATGATCGATGGTGAGCAAAGGAGGAGAACTTTTCTTTTCCTTTAACACTTTTTGTCTTTCACAAAAACCCACGATGAAACTCTGTGAATTAGGTTTAAAACTTGTCTTTTAAACCTCTTAACTCATCATCCACGATCATGCCTCTTCACCTTTTCTATTTTGTCATTTAGTCATTAAATGTAACTAATGACTAAACAAAATCAAAGAAATTTCTAAAGCTTCTTCTTACCTCCCACGTATATGCTTATATATATATATATTAATTAATTCTTTAATTAATTAATATATATATATATATATTAATGTCAAGTGGTCGATCACACTGGGTCGGTCCTACAGCTCTGCAGGGCCCAATGCGTGAAAAATCGCGGAGACCCTTTTCAAGAATGTCGATGTCGCGATCACATCGGACATATCTCAATCTCATCGGGATCCATTTAATCCTATTGCTCTCCGGATATTGGATCACTATCTAAAACTATTTTACTGATTTTGAGCCACTCTTATCGTGTGACCCATTAGGTTCCGGTTATCTTGGTCACTTAGATTAACACTTAATCTGAGCAAGTCATGAGTGGTATCTAGCAACACATCATGACCCCAATTGGTTGGAAAGTAATTGGTTTGACTAATGAAACCATATCACGAACCCTTCCATAGACAATTCTTGTGCAATTCGTCCTTTCACTATGCTATACCCCACTTGGTTTGAGTATGGGCAATGTGTCAACTATTACTAGGCGATCGGATCAAATCTAGTCCAAGTGTAATCGGTTCGCCCTAGGACTCATTACTTGATATGTCCATGAAGACCCTCTTCATGACACATGTGTGCTCGGCGCAGAGACTTCCAAGTAATGATCCCGATAAGAGGCCATGGGTATCTCTTATGCTATCACAGAAGTGGTGAATCCTATATTGGCTACTCAATTACCTTCGAATACCTCAAACTGTACCCAATCACCACCCTATGAGCGACCTCCGAAAGGCAACAAGGAATGGAGTTAAAATGCGAATCGGACTAAGATATCCTTGAGTACCTCAAGTCTAAGGATACTTGCACCATTACTATGATGAGATTATCACTGACATTTGTATAGGACATCCATGTGATGATCTCATGGCAGGTCATCCAATGTACTTACTACCACTAGTAAGCATCCACATGTCAAATCTAAATATCTCAATATTTACGGTTTACGAGATCCTTTGCTTGATCCAATCAAGGAGTTTGACATGTGCTAGTCTATCCGGATTAACGATGTCGGTCTCATTAATCCTATTACTAGGGATAATTTAGATCTTGACATAATTGCACGTGATAGGAGTCTCGATGAGTATGATCGCATCATAATTTCCTTCATGCTATGTCATATATCATGGACTTCATAAATTTGATTAAAGATCACAATCAATTCATAATAAAATGAACATCAAATAAATGAAATATGTCTTGCTTTATTTATTCATAAAGTCTGTACATGACTATGAACAAAATGCGCTAAAGGGGATTGCCTTTAGGGCACTACTCTAACACTTAATTCCACAGTAGTCCTGAAGGTTGGACAAGGAACAAATCCTCCACGAATATTGATATAGTGGTCATTGAAAGGGGCCCATTCACTGACTGGAGGAGTTCTTAAAGGTTGTCTTAAAGCTATTCTTCCAAAATATGGTCCTTGAGATGTGCTAATAGGAGAAATATTGGACTGTGGATGCTGGTTGTACTGATCCAGAAGTGCATATAATTCTTGAGTGGCTAAATCTTCTTCTTGAGACCAATGTACAAAGGTGCGCCAATATTGGATATGACTAATGGTTTAGAGCATATTGGCGTCAATCATACAATATGGCCGATGCAACAGATAAAACACATAAGTATCTTTATCAGCCAATGTTGTATTTTAAAGACGATGTCATGATAGTTCAAGAGACATATCAATATGCCATTTAGAGAGAGGTTGGAACCATTCAAGGAATGTCCATAGAAGGGATCCTGAATTTGCTGGATCAGTCAAACGGCGATACATATGCAGAGGAGAAAGAGCGATTGTACATGTATATAAAGTAGTTAGATACTATAGTGGTATCAAAGCCCGAACAAAACAAAGTCCGGGAACACTTTCCCATACCAGAAGTGGTATCTTTGTCTAGTTTGTGGTCAGGTAGAGTCGGTTCAGCCGAAAACACCTACGTACCCTTTGAAGTTTATCTCCTCACTTAGGTTTTCACTACTACTTGTGAGTTCCTTGGAAACATAGTCAACCTTCGCATCTTAGTCAGGGGGCACCATTGATTCAGGTTTAAAAGAAATAAGAGAAAGAAAAAGAGAACAAAGAGAAACTATGGAGTCAGATCCAATATCTTTGTCATCTAGTTTGTCTTCAAACCCTGTACATTTATCTAGTAATTTGTCTCTAGATCATTTGCCTAATAGTATGAAGCGTGTGTTATCCAACAAAATCGCAAATCTCTTAGAAATTACTCATGTGCCTGTAGAAAATCGTATTTGTGAGTCTTTTTTACCATTGTTGAGTTCGTATAGTATATAATCTTGTGACAGATCTTAGACAAGAAGTATTCATAGTGTGTTATCTACTACTAGGTCTCATATCAAGAAAATCATCCAAAGTTTCATATTGGAACAGTGTGGTCTCAAATCTACAACTGCAAAACAGTACGTAACGCTTGAGATTCCTAAGGAACTGATCATCTTATGGAGGGATCACAACCATACTCATCTACATGTTGGATCTATACGACTTGTTCTTACTTTACATGGAAGAAAAGGTATTCCTGCAACAGCCAGGATTTCCCTTTTTCATACTACCTACACAACGTACCAAAATGCACTTATCGGTACCTTGCTGACAACTTTTGACAGAAGGAGTGTTATCTTGACTATAGCACCTGATTTTGACATCAGGTTGGATGATCCTACGTTGTCTGAACGTTTACAAGTTCAGTTCAAGAACACTGGAGCAGATCAAGATCCTATAGCCATCATGGCTACTCTTCACTGTCAGATAATCTATCGTCTACAGAATCATTCTTTGGATTTAAACTTTCCAAACTTTACTTTGGATGCTCTTTATATGGTATTTGATAAAGCCAACAATCAGACAACTATCCTCCAGATCCCGAAGTAGTTACTTTCAAAGGAGCTTGAAAAGATGATGCCTATAGAATGGGTTGCTAACTACCAAAAGGTATTCCACGTGCCTCATCGACACTCTTTTCATATGACAACTCCTCTGATTTTAAAGACATTGAAAGATGGCTCAGTCAAGCCCATTTACACACTTCCCAGCGACGACATGCCTGGTCCATCTACATCAAGCTCTATCCTGATGATTCAGCCCATTGAACCTCAAGATCTATCAGATCTATCAATTGGGGCAACAAGCCTTAAGATCCAGCCCGTATTTTCTCACATGGAAGGTAAAGACGATCCTCCTATCCATTATTTCAAATCCAATGGAGATCCAGTCTATGTAAGTCATCATCGTGAACATTTTGTATGGGATGTCGACCCATCCATGTTCGAACTAGACTATGAAATCTATCTCAACCCTAAGTCAGATAGTGATGATGACGATCCCAGATATCAACGGAGAAGGAAGAAGAAATCAAAGCCTAAATCTCAGTGCTTACCTTCTTGTGTTTATCCTCCTCTTAGTGAGGATCCAGATTAAGACGATCATAATGTCTATCCATGATAGAAAGATCCAGACCAAAGTCTCTTAGAGAGGTGCTTCGGTCATCTATGTTTACTACAACAGATCCCTGTAAATCTACTGGTGGATAGTGCAGATTTATGCCAACAATTCCTGTTACAACTCCAACTCCTTTACCTTGTATGATGGTATTACCAAATAAGGATAAATTTCCTCAATTATCCAGGAGTACTGATGAATCACAGCGGGTTATCTTCAACCCTTATATCAGGGCATCAGGAAGTACTTCACAAGGAACACCAATGTCAAATCCTAGTGATGAAGTCCTTAACTGACAGACATCTACTGCAGTAGCACAGAACAGAGTTCTGAGAAGGATTGATTCCAAGCTAGATGGAATTAGTCAACAAAATATTGCTACTCATAAGCAAGTCAATCCTGTTTCGGAACAGATACAAATGATGTATCGGTCTTACAAAGCTCAGATTCAGCGTCTTCATGCTGAACTCAAACAATACATCTCTGCCTATTATATTGGCCATAATTCGACTTGAATGTTCGTAAGATACAAAAAATACAAGGAATAGTACGAAAAATGGAAGCTGATATGCATGCATCTCAATCTCAACAGATATATGACTCATCTTCTTCAGAATTCTCAACTCTTCAGCCATCATATCTGTAACATCCCGTTACCCATATGAGGGCTAAAATTGTGAATTATGAGAAATTATTGAGAAATCAGAAAGTACAATTCATGTTTATGCTAAATTTGATATGCACATTTTTGCACATTAATATGATTGTACATGCATTCATGACATTTTTCGGGTATAATTGAGTTATTAATATGATTAAAATGTGTTTTGGCAAATTTGGTATTATTTAGGATATTTTGAAATTTTAGTGAATTTTGTGAAAAATCATAATTTTTGGGTCAATTATGGTGTGACACGTGGCATTCTATAATTGAGACAAATGGCTTGAAAGAGTGACGACATGTGTAAGGCATGCAAGTATTCACGGGTATGATGTTGAGTTAGGATTGATGCATTGTGAGTGACCTTCTCGGTGAAAAAAAGAAAACACTTAGCATCCGAATATCAACAGTGAGACTCTCGGTGTTTTTAATCTGTTCTCCTTGTTGAAATTCGTAGCCAAATCAAGTAAGTTATGTTTAAGCTGGGTTTTGTTGTTGTAAATGATGTTTTTCAGTAGAAATGAATGCTTGCATGTGAGGTTAAAGAAGTTTGGTTTCGGTGTTGAATAGAGCAGATGATTGATTTGAGAGTAGGAATTGTTAAAATAGTGTTGAATGAACTCTAGATTGGAAGATATGTATATACTCTGTTTGGGTTTTGAGAAAGCCGAAATGGTACATGCATGCATTATGTCCGTTGTTTATCGGTAGAAGTGAAGTTGATGTTTAAGTATGAATATTGGATTTTAAATTGTGTGTGTGTTGATGAGTTAAAAAGATGAGTTAGAAGAATTGTTTTGAGTGTGATTTGAGTTAATTGATGTGAGAATAAACGTGAAGAATGGAGAGAAATGAGAAATAATGGTAGTGAGAGAGAATGAAATATGGGTTTAAAAATATGGAAAAGTGGGGAAGACGAGTTTCTGTGATCGTACATCACGACCTTCATTTTTTTTCTCACCATGACTCATTCTTTTTGTATGTCATGACGTGTGACTCACCCTTGAGCTCGTCGCGGTGACCATTGCAAGAAAATCCTGAGAAAAACTGATTTTTGGGCTTTACATCGCGACTTCACATTTTGTCCTCGCCGCGACGAAGTCCCTCCCTTGACAGCTCGAACATACTTTAGTATTTTGGCCATAACTTTTGATGTAGATGTCCAAATGAGATGATTTTTTATTTTTTGTAAACTAGAGACATAGGGATACAACGTTTATGAAGAAATGAAATTTTAATTATGTCTCTAAGGTTTTCAATTTTTGGTTGGAAGTTGAGGTAAGAATTCTGTTGGAACTTATGAACCGTCTGAAATATTTTGAGTATATCTCTTCGTATATGAAACCAAATTAAACGCAATTGGTGTCATTAAAAGATAAGAAATGGGAAAATAACTTTACAGAAGGAAGTTTTGTCTAATTTTGTCATTTACTTTATCATATTTAGCATGGAAAGTTGACCCGATGTATATTAAAGGAAAAATCTGAAGTGGTCAATGAAGTTATGAAATTGTTTTACATTGTTTTGTTCAATCCAATTGTAATTATACATGGTATTAATGAGAGCTTTGATATCTGAATGATTTCGATAAGGATCGTGTCATTGTACCCCGGAATTATCATTGAACATGCATTGTGCGTACATTCTATACATTGATGTGTATAAAAGAACCACTTGTGTATTTATGCAAAAATGTGATATTTGTGAATGTGTTTTGTATATTTTAGAGGAGCATATCGGATGCCAATCAAACATTGCCAGACCATCCAGAAATAGCTTATTGGAGCGTACTGTGAGTCAATCTAGATGATTTCCTAGGATTGTTCTGATTTGATTTGTTTACACTTCCAACATTATTAAACTGTTTGCAATTTATTATGAATTCTGGACTTTAAATTGTCCGAGGAGATCAATATTCGGGAATGTATTAGAAGTGCTTTGATTGTGGCTTTGAGTTCTATGAAATTCTGTATGATATGTGAATCATCAATGAAAGTTGAATGCCGGACTTAGGTCCGATGATTATGAGTTTTGTTTGAGCATCCTATGTGATTGCCATATATGCCATATTCAGTTTTGATCCATTGGCAGTGTTCCGATTTGATGTGAAACCCCTTATGATACATGAATTCTCAACATATGTTGAATGCCGATTTAGGTCCGATGATTATGAGTTTCTGATTGAACATCATATGTGATTGTCTGATATGGCATAATCAGCATTTGATGCATTTCATAAAATGCATGCTCAGATAAAGGCGTTGTGACTTGAGTAACCAGTATGAAGCGCTTCCACGTAGAGCTTTGCTCCGTGATATATGTGTGTGCACGTAGAGCTATGCTCCGTGATTCTATTCCGACTGAGCCCTCTAGGCCAATATTTGTATAAGTATGTGATAGGCACTTAGTCACAACAATAAGAACGAATGTGAGTCTCATGCATATAGAATTCTTATAAGATTGAAACTCATTAAATAATTTGCAAAGCTGAAGTGAGTGTAAATTGATATGAACTGTTGCTATACGTGGCTAAGTGAATTGTGTGATTGCATGAGATGCCATGTTATATGAAAATCAGGAACAAATATATGATTTGAATGAATATTTGTGATATATGTGATGTGTATTCGTAATCCGATGAAATCATCAATGATGGTTCACTCATTGAGTTGCAAAACTCATCAAAAATTGCAATGTAACGTTTCAGGTTTTGAGGAATTATTCAGCTAGGCTAAATGGAGTATGGCCATTGAGGTCTGATATGGATTAGGGGTCGGGATTAGTTTGCACCTGCACATGTCTTCATTGATTTTTATTTTTGAATTAGGTTCAGCAAGAATTGTACAAAGTTGTTGGAGTTATGTAAATATAGTGCCCTGGAAAGCAAATGTATTTACATGTAACTTTATCTTCTTCAGTTATAGTTTTGTAATGAAAATATTTATTATTAATAAAACAAAAGAGTTTGGTTTTATCTGTATGAGCATTATATATCTGGTCATAAGGTACCAAGATTCTTTGGTAAGTAATATACATATACATAGAGATGTATGGGAAACATGTATATTATTAGAATCTGAATTAATTGATTCACAGTTGAATAATCAAGTTGGTCGCTTGATTATGGTTTAGATCGTAGTGTTGCGATTTATCTCCATATAAGTAAAGGAGTTTACTTGAGGAATGATGAGTTTCATATCATGATAGTAGTTGACTATCGATAATGGCACTATTAAATGAATTGAAATCAAGTATGTTTTAAAAATAAAGTGGTAGTTACTTTAATCTTAAAACATACAACTTAAGCATTCCCATATTATGAACCATAATCTTAATAAGTGGTGAACTCATATATGTTTCATTATAATTCTTGATATCGGAATGGATTTTTACTGAGTATTAATCCAAAGGTTCGCATGTTGAAATTATTAATTGAAACATGTATCGAGAACATTCACTCAAATAAAGAGTTTATAGTGTTATCATCTCTTCAGATGTTTTAAGGAGATTTGGTGATTAAACGGCGCCAGATGGTTTGATGGACTAGCTACCCATCAAGTCTTAACACTGAGATGAGATCTTATGTGTTAATCACCATATAAAGTAAAATGAGAGATCTAGAAGGAAAAAACCAACATAAGGGCAAAACGGTAATTTTACCCTTTGTTATGCGGATGGCTATAATAAGGTTCTAAATAGGGTTTGCAATTGGACATATTCTCATAATATTTAATAATTCAAGAGTTCAACTAATTGTCTTTAGTGGAATGACATTTAGTCAATAAGCTAGAATTAATTCCAATGAGATTGAATTAATTCTGGACTTATTGGAGCTTGAATTATCAGAGTCCAATAAGATTCTCCACTTAGCTTTAAGGAAGGTTATCAAGCTAAGTAAGAAATATAAATGGAGGTTAATTAGAAGCCCATAATTGAATCTTAGGCTTGGTCTAATTAAAGAAACCCAAATGTACATTTAGTAATGGGCTTAGTTTTTGGTTTAATGTAATTAATTAGATTAATTATATTAAAACAATTTTTTTTAAGAAGAAGATAGCAATTTCGGTTATTCCTAGATTAAATGTGTAACCACACATTTGACATTAAAATGCTAAATAAAGATGGTCTTTATTATGGTTAATCATCATGAAATGGAGTTATGAAGTTACCATTAAATGGTTTAATGGTTGTCTTTTAATTTTGGCTTGTAACCTATTTGCATTCATTAGATTAAAGATGAAAGATGTACATTATATGGACCATCTTCCTTCTTTCTTCTTGGCAAAACTGAAATTGGGTATTGAATTTTAGGTTATGGTCTTTTCAAATAGCCATAATAAAGATAAATGAAGATAATCTCATTTATTGGCAATTTTATAAGTGATTAATGAAAGAAGTGATGCATTTGATGCCTCTCTCTCTCCTTTCATCCATGCATATACGAAATTGGTAGGCAAGAAAGAGTTCTTGCATATTCTTTACACCTTCTCTCCTTTCATGAAAGAGAGAATCGAAATACCAATTGAAAGAGTTTCAATTTTGCTTCTTCTTCTTCTAAGAAAATCTCCTCCAAACATTTTCTTCTCCTTTCCCACCAAAGGATTTTGTTAACCTAATTGTCCTTGAAGAATAGTTGGTAAATCTAATTGGTTGAGGATACTACAAAAGGAGAAAGTAGATTGCTAAAGGTAAAGAGTCAAAGGCAAAGGATTTGGATACACGAAGAAGGAGAGGATAGTGCAGCGAAGATTTAAAGCTGTAGCGAAGGAGTCGGTAATACTACAGATCTTGTTTATATTTTATTATCCTTATACCATATGATGTATGGATTAGCATGTTGATTTGGATTTGTTGCTTCCGCTGCAAGTAATGATTTCTTAAAAGTTTTGAAATCTACCGTTTTTTCAAACAAAGCATGTTTTCTTTTTCCAATCCAACAAAAGTGTATGTAAACGATTTGGTAATGAAATGACTTTATGGTTTCAAGTGTTTTGTATCTGAAATGAGCCCAAATTTAGGGTTGAATACCAATGTTTGTAAAGATTGTAGCTTGGAAATGGAAATATTTTTAAATGACATGGGCCCAATTTGATTAGTAATTTCCACTTGCATGTACCTTATTTTAAAGAAATAAAAGTTTTGTGATGAATTTTGACTGAATGATCGTTCTAGCATGCCACCCTTGCGAGGTACGTACTCGGAAATCACCATGGATGTCGAGTATATGTCTTGCGAGAGTGGGGTGCTACAATATCCACGTCCTTTGTATCAACGATATCTGGAAGAAGCTGACTACTCAAAGGTATTTAAATTCAATTACCCTTTGATTAAACAGTATATTCATCCTCAGACAACTCAAGAAAAACCACGACGATCAAAGTCAAAGTCAACATCAGATCGTGTGCATAACTCTAGAGTTCCTAAGCCTTCAAAGGTTTCAGAAGCTTCATCTTCATATTCACCTTTCGAACCAACCGAATAGTGGAGAAAGCCTTTACGTATTCATACTCCTCCAGAGTCTCCACCACCAGCCCCAGTACAACCTTTCACATCTTCTCTTGGGAAGGATAAAGCGAAACAGTCGGAGTACATTGCTATTCTCACCTCAAAATCTCATGTAGATAATTCCAGTTCTCAATATGAGAAAACTAAAGTGGAAAGAAATACATCTGAAGTTTCTGCAACACCATCTAAGTGTTCAAAAGAAAGTCTTAATACCCAGAGTGGTATATTTAAAGTTTCTGCAACACCAACTGAGTGTTCATTTGAACACACCGCATCAGAGTCATCATATAAACAAGTCTCTTCATCATCGACTGATGAATCAGCTAACTTTACTGATCTTTCAGATTTATCCAACTTTCTGATGACCATGCCTCAATATACTGAAGTTGAGCTAGAAATCAATGAAGTTGAATCCACAAGTACTGAACCTTTCAGACTTAAGCCAACACCTCAAGCAACACCAGCTACGGAAGCTGCACAACTGCAAACAACCAAGCCTACTTCAGGACCTTAGTTTACATTTGATGATCTTCCACCTAAAAAATGGAGAGATCGTATTCATAAATTTGGTGCTTGGATTGATTTACAAATTGCCAGACCTAATCATCCTCTTTCGGATATTTTGTCTGAATTTACATCCAGATTTACTAGTACTTTGCGAGAATGGTGGCAAAGTATAAGTGAGAATCAACAACTTCAGTACATACAAGTATCAACTGTTAGAGCACACTTGGCATTATCCACAAAGAATTTGAGGGGGACTTCCAGTTGATTGATAAGTTAATCCGTCAGGAATATTTCGAGATGAAATGATGTTCTCTTGACAAGCGTGATATCCAAAAGCATCACAAACGTATGACAGAAAGGTATTATCTTCTAAATGGATGGAATGATGTTAACTTGCGTTACACTTTTATCTCATCCCTTCCAGATGAAATACAACTAGAACTACAAAGGACCATAGCTACTTTTCAAAGAGATATGTCTACTATTTCTCTTGGAGAAATCTATTAGCTTGCTTTAGCGTGTCTTGACAGGTTATGTGATCAGCATACTTTGTTCAAGAATATCCTCAAAGGAGGTCCAGTTCTAAAGAAAGCATTTAAACAGCCTCATCTCTAGATAAAATGCAAAGATAAGGAAAAATAGACTTGTAAGTGTCATAGCAGCAAGAAAGCTCATCAATCTCAAGTTTACTATGAAAGGAGAAAGTTCCACAAGAAGTATGGAAGAAAGAAGCCCTGGAAGAAAAATTCAAAAAGAAGAACATAGGCAAAAAATGCAAATTCATGCGGTTCTTCAAAAAGTCTTCACATTGAAATAAAACTCGATGTTTTATTTATGGAAATATAGATCACTATGCTAACAAGTGTCCTTGGGCAATCAAGAAAGATGCCAAGTTCTTGGAGAAACTTGAAAAACTTTTGCCTATTCAGCCTCATAACCATATTGAAGATTTGATTGAGAAACAATCCAGTGAGGACAATGGTACACAATTTGATGTTACTGTGTCTACATCAGAAGAAGAATCATCGAGCTCATCTATGCCATCTGATGATGATTCTCTATACATGTTACAATAAACATGTATGAAGATTGATCGTAATGTAGTTCAACGACCATATGTCCATATCCAGTTGTTTCAACAAGACAAATATGATCGACCCATTAAGGCTATTAGATTTATGGATACAAGATCAAGTCGTACGATCATGAAGCCTAATATCCTATCAGTAGAACCATGGACTTCTTGTAATGAACATTTTCTCGCCACTTATGGCAACAACTTTAAGATTGGGTTGATAACAAGGAAGCAAATTGGCATTCGTTTCTTTTCTCAGTGTGCAGTTTGGACTAAAGTACTTGGAAGCAATTTACCAAGCCCAAATAGCCTAATTGGAGTGGATACGTACAGTAAAGCATCACCTTTGCAGATCCTACCCACAGGCCACAAGTATTGAAACCTTTTCAGTCCATACGCTGATATAAAAAATGTGTTTGAACTCACACAGGTTCCAACACATTACACCAGACTTCGAGATAAACTGTTGAGCTACTGTCCAGAGTCTCATTCACAGTTTACTCATCCATATCCTCTATGAAAGAACGTTGACTTTTTTATAAGTATACTATTCAAGAAAAACAAGGATATAAATCCAACAGAAGCCACACATCCAAGAATGAATCCTGATGATTTAAGGTTAGCATAAGATGAGTGCGCTGTATTATTGCAATATAGATTGATCGAGCCTACAAAGTCAAATTGGGCTTGTCAAGCGTTCTATGTCTACAAGCATGCACTTCTTGGATTAAACTTATCTTCAATAACTTTTGAACTTCTTCATAAACTTTAGTTTTCCTTTCTAAGTTAAAAATTTGTGTCTCTATCTCACAAACATATTTTTAGCCTTAAGATTGCTCGCCAATGGTTTTGGTAGGCTAATGAGGCCCTTACATGTTACATATATAAGAATGTGTTAAAGGGACATGTTCAGACATGGCATTGGGACACATCAGGCTTGTGGATTCCTATCTTCTTAGTCCTTCTTTCCATGCTAATTTTCTGTTGTTGAACTATTTTGTTATATTCTTTTTACTCACTCTACCCTATGGCCACTTAGGATGATTGTTCAGTCTTCATATATGAGTGCTTTTTTTTTCTAAGGTAAAAAATTGTTTGACATACTCTTAAACCTATTTCGGAGTATGTACTTTCAATATTAAAAGCGATCTCCATAAGTAATTGCATTCATGCAAAACTTTCTCAAAGTTTATAGCTATGATCGTTGAATTTAGACTTAACACTTACATCATCTAATCTTACAATGCATCACTTAATACTTTCCCCTTATAACTACACGACATAGAAGAGAGCAGAGGAATCTCTAGGTCTACTCTTATCACTAACAAAATGGGCCTCAATAATTTATGTTTTTGAAATTTTCAACCCCTTCAGAAAGGTTTGATACCCTTATGGATCCAACTATCATCAAAGAAAATTATGTGTAAGCTATCAATGGCTATTTATAGATCCATTATTTCCATATGCCTAGCAATATGATCGGTAAGGTTTATTATATCGTTGTATCTATTTTGATTTAGGAACTTAAACTTCGACGGTTGGGACTCCTTCACATTTTCTATACTAAAAGTGTTATCATAGATTGATTTAGCTTTATATGGGAATATCACAAAAGGTAGTGTAGTATCTTTACGTCCTCCCTTAAAAATGTTATGGGAGAAATTTTGACTCTGATCATCTATAATTCCTTAGACCTAGAGATATTATTAGTCCTTTCATCATCTCAAAGGCTCCTTGATATTATAATATCCTCCAAATCTCATTGCTCCTTTTGTTATTTTAGGGTTTTCTCGTTGTTGAAAAAGTTCATCAGTTATCTCGGTACTATTTTCATGCAAGATAAAGAACATAGCTCATGTTAGTCCTCGATATTGATGTTGTTCTCCTTCTAGCTAATGAGCACTTATAGGCGATCTTTTCATGTCAAACTCCCAGAAATCTCAAAGTCAATATTTGGTTTGTAATTTGGACTTTTTTTAATATAAAAGATGCTAATTTATATCAAATAGATTGGCTATATCTAAACTTCATGATCCTGGGGGTACTCAGATTTGTTGATCTTGTTGTTACTTCCCTAAAAAACAATGTCAGAAATGTCCTTTGGCTTTAGCAGTCTAGTTTTTTAGGTTTGTAAGTATAGAAAGAAAGTAATCAAAGGTGAATTTCTTCCCTTTTTATTGTATATCTTATCTCTTACAAGTCGTTTCATTTGCGGCCTATCAAACATTCCCCTTTATTTGCTTCTTCTGGGCGAATGGACATTTTGGTAAGCATACAATTAAATATTAATACTATCTAAGTCAAGGTTTAGTAATTATTAAATATAGTATGAACCAAGGTTTTAAAATCGGACTGGATAGTATAGTCCGACTAGAAAAAGTTCGAACCGGTCAGTGGTCCAGTTAGGTTTCACTTAATAACCTCTCTGCATAAAAACAGGCCGGTTCAACCTTTTTTGGTCGGACCAGACGGGTCCGGTTTGGTTCTCCTATTCATAAATAAATTTATTTAAAAATAAAAATACAATAAAAATCTATTCTCCACCGTTTCCTCTTGCTTCCTCTTTTAATCCTAACATAACCTAAATACCTATATGCATACCGCACAAAAAATCAATTGAAAGGTAAGCCAACTATCTTGTGCAAGTTATTAACTATGTTGTAAACTCTTGGAGGAAGGAGACTCCGGTGACAATCCCGTAAGATATTGTAGGGACCCGATCCCGAAGACCGAACCCCAACCGGAAAACGAAACGAAAGATGGATAATAAGGAATTGAAGCAAATCAATTTCGAATCGAAAGCCAACTTGAAAATCCAAGCATACAAACGAAGTGTAATCAAATTGGCTCGGAATCAAATCAGTTAAACGATTCAAGCGAACTGAAACACAAATTTCGACATCTGACGCGTGAACATAAAAAAAAACTGGTCGCGTTGGAAACCCTAGATTAAACCAATTCGAATCCGTTATTATTATTATTTTTTCTTTCACATCTTATGTTGTGCCTCTTTTCAAATCTCATACTAATCAAACCAATGTAATTTCCCCTTTGGAAATTTCATCCTAATCAGACTCAAATTTCTTGGTTTCTCTTAATCATGCATATCTCAATATCATCTTATTTTCACACTATCCTTGCCATACAACCCATTTTATTAAAAATTAGGCAGCATGATAGCTGCATTTTAACCTATCCAAAAACCTGCAAATAGAAAGCCCACTTCTATAATTCCCAATCAATCCACAACATAATCCTATACCTATAATACTTCAATAATCCTCAATCCAATTACATTTACATACAATCGCAATATCCAATGTCCAATACACATTCGTATTCAAATCCCATTTATATTCTTATACAATTCCATAATTCAATCTAAACGCAACCCAATCAAAATCATATGCAATCACAATCTATAAACCATACACAAATCATATATCTCCGTTCTATACATAAATTCATAATTCATAATTCATCACAATTCATACACAATTTCATAATTCAACTCCTTGTACAAATCATAGTGGCGTTTTCACACCATAAATACTACATCATGTTTGTATGACCCAAAATACAAAGATGTACAAAATCGAACAAAAACATCTTGTCATTCTTTCATCCGATCTCCCGCTCGAAACCTGGAGATGGGGATGAAAGGGGGGTGAGCTTAAAAAGTCCGTGGGTAATAGGTTTATAATCAATCATAAACAAAAACTATTCAAAAGTTTACTGCCATAGAAATCTCTTGTTGAAAACCCATAAAATGCTCGTTTCTCAAATTTTCGTCATGCATTCAAATTCATAAATCGCAACACATGAATGTATCACTTTCTCACAATCACAATTTCATAATTCAAACATCATCTCATTAACCACAATTTATGCCATTTCATCATTCAAGCATAACACACAAATTCATAAATGCAATGCACATCAAATGGCTCGAGAGGTTCCGTGAACGGAACAGAGAAACCGAAGTTTATTCCGTGAATCGAAACGAGTCCACTTTTCAGATCTCGTGTGGCACAAGCGGCCAGCCGGGAGAAGGCTTTAACAGAACGGTTCCTCTCTCTCCCAAACAAGGCACATAACAATGCTCAAACTCATTTCATTGAAATGAAATGCTTTCATGCTTTTCATATTCTTTTCCTTCTTTCCATTCAAATCAAAATGTCATAAATACAATTCAATGGCATAACATAATCATACTCACAATGCATTTTTGCATGTTCACAACAATTCACAATTTATCAATTCAAATTCAATTCATGGAGTATATGAACACATATAAACCAATTCTTCAAATCATTTTAAAACAACTCATGCACAATCATAAAATTTTTGAAATCATTTTATTCTTTCAATTTGGAAAAATCCTTAATGGCTTATTATTCAACTATAAACATGAAACCCACCTCGAATCGATGCTATAAACTTGTCCAATGCTTTAATTCTCCAAAGCCTTTCTTCTTTCTCCCAATTTCAAATTCCCTAAATCAATCACCCAAATTCCACTTCATAAAAATCATGATTTTCCAAAATTGATAACATAAATCACAAACCCATACTTATATAAGGACATCTAAATCAAGAACTTCAAAAATCCCCAAATCATACAATTGGGCATAAACCCTAACTTCATAAAATCAACATAATCATAGCCTAATCTCTTCAATAAACCTTAAAAAACTTAAATCCATAACAATCTAAAGCTAAACCAACCAACATCTCTCAAGAAAGTTCAAAACTCAAAGCTTTCTCTCTCTTACCTTTTTCTCCACCATTTTCGACATTGTCAAGCTTCAAAGGAAGCCATCTTCTTCTTGCTTTCTTCCCCTTTGACAAGCATCGAAAATCTCTTAGAAAACCCCAAAAACAAACCTTGCTTCCTCCTCCTTCTTCTTCTTCTTCTTCTTCCCTCTCTATCGTTTCTTTCTTCTTTTCTCTCCCAATTTTGTGCCTTTTCCCCTTCCTCCACAGAGCATCAGCCCCTTTATATTGTGCCATCTCATTAAGTTATTGAGAAAAGACTAAGTTGCCCCTCCTTGTAAGGCTTACAAACTTACCCTTTAAGTGGACTTCCAAAACTGCCCCTGAATTTATTTCATTTCATGCTTACTTTGGGACTTTATTTTCACCATCAAATTGGAGGAATTAGCCGGAACCTCCTTCTAGAAAATTGTTCTTCTATGTCTTAGTTTCATTTCGCCTCAAACCTCGCTTCAATCGGATCTCCATAGATCTCGAATTTCACAAAATACTAAACTATGTTCAAAAGCTTTCCTGTCTCACTTTGATTCAAATAATCTACCTCAATTAAATCTCTAAAAATTCATAATTTCACATAATAATGAACTTCATTGTCTTAGGAATTCAACGCTTCAAGAACCAAGTCATTCGGATATCGGACGGAAAAGATATAAGCAAAAGATTTGACAAGGTCGGATGAGGAAGGAAATTAGCAAGATCAGAATGGAACAAATCATTCTAATTATCATAAGATTCAATCAAACTTTTTCAATTTGACTCAAATTGATGCAAAATTTCATGGAGAGAAGGGTACATGTGTTAGGAATTCAATGCTTCAAGAATCGCCTCAATCCTAGGTCGGATGAGGAAGTTATGACCAAAACAATTCAACATGTTCAAACCCGAAATCAATTTGAAACTCTTTTGGAGCAAACGTTATAACTTTTTCTACAAATATCCAAATGCCTTCGTTACTATTCCATTGGAAAGATAACATAAATATCTACAACTCGTATTAGAGTCATCAAAGCGAGATTAGGCCTCTAGAATGGTCAAAATCGCGATTTTCACCAGTTGACCCGTAGCTGTCCGTTAAACGGACATGCATATCCGTTTAACGGACACATACGGCCAAAAATGTTCCAAACCATCCGAGAATGTCCGTTAAACGGACATGAGCAAGGGGAGGGGTCCTTTTGACCCGAGGCTGTCCGTTAAACGGACTCCCATGTCCGTTTAACGGACATGGGTTTTCCAAACCCATTCAAACCTTTTTTTCCCATGTTTCTCACAACCAAACTAACATCATAAACAATTATAATCTCCACATATATACTTATTCAAAGGCCTAAACACTTCATAACAATTCAAGCAATTAATTCAATTTATGAACTTCTCAAATCTCAACTAAATTGGTTCATCATAACCACAATTCTCAAATATTCATCATAGCTATCACTAACATAAATCTTATATAACATCATAACTTGTATCAACTATAACTCTTAACTCCGATCTTGAAATCTTGCATACTTGATCTCGTTGGAAAGATAAAAGAGCAAGCTACGACTTCATAGAAGGCAACTTTGGCCAATTCTATTTCAATCATTCCCTAATTTCTCTTAAATCAGCATATACATTTTTATTCTACATTCAACCTCAATGCACATGATTTCCTACATTCAATAACATCATGTCATTTACCAAATTTCCTCTCTTACTCTTGCATAATATCTCACATATATGACCATAATTCATACTAAGGGTTTCTCAACTCACCATCCATACATGATTCACATTCCAATATCATAATCATCTATAACACAAATCACATACCAAAACACTCATTTACTTTCATTTTCAGATTTCTAATTTTTACTCAAAGTTCGGGGTTCAACATTTATCCCCCTCTTAAAAGAATTTCGTCCTCGAAATTCACACTTAAACAAACACTAAGTAATACGTTATCTTAACTCATGTCTTCCAAATGATCCTAGTCATTCACATATTCAAATCCTTACTACACATATTCATCATGATTTTCATCTTTTATATCATATACCATCCATATCATATCCACACCAAAATAATTCTTATCATATTTTTATATGTACATAGATTTAACTCATGTTTCAAATCTTCCTTAGTTCTCTCACAAATACATATTCAAAATCAAACAACCCAATTCATCATCAAATGCTAATCTCATTTTCATGTTCACAAACTTGAAATCACTCAAATTCTTATCACACATATTCTTATCTTACTCGCAAATTTTCACTTCTTTATGAGATTGAAACCATCACTATTATATCAAACAACTATTTATTCACATATGCACTCAAATCAATGATCTAAATATTGATAACCTTGATATGGACCAAAACCATTCAATCTCAATCTCTTTTAACTTCTATACATATATTCCGATCATTAAGTCATCTTTAAAATTTTATAATTTGCATCTCACATATATTCAAAGTCACATCATCTAATTTCATTATGAATTTCAAATCTTAATCTCCAGCATCATAATCCTAAACTCAAACATAATTCTTCACCTAAATCAAACCATCACATAGGTTCTTCAAATAATTCATGCAAAAGTCATTCATGTCACTAATTCCATTCTATCACAAATGTTTATCAATCCTATGCACCCAGTTAAGACCATAATACTGGGCTCTGATATCACATCTGTAGGGACCCGATCCCAAAGACCGAACCCCAACCGAAAAACGAAACAAAAGATGGATAACAAGGAATTGAAGCAAATCAATTTCGAATTGAAAGCCAACTTGAAAATCCAAGCATACAAACGAAGTCAAATCAAATTGGCTCGGAATCAAATCAGTTAAACTATTCAAGCGAACTGAAACACAAATTTCCGACATCCGACGCGTGAACATAAAAAAAACTGATCGCGTTGGAAACCCTAGATTAAACCAATTCGAATATGTTATTATTATTATTTTTCTTTCACATCTTATGTTGTGCCTCTTTTCAAATCTCATACTAATCAAAGCAATGTAATTTCCCCCTTGGAAATTTCATCCTAATCAGACTCAAATTTCTTGGTTTCTCTTAATCATGCATATCTCAATATCATCTTATTTTCACACTATCCTTGCCATACAACCCATTTTATTAAAAATTGGGCAGCATGATAGCTGCATTTTAACCTATCCAAAAACCTGCAAATAGAAAGCCCACTTCTATAATTCCCAATCAATCCACAACACAATCCTATACCTATAATACTTCAATAATCCTCAATCCAATTACATTTACATACAATCGCAATATCCAATGTCCAATACACATTCGTATTCAAATCCCATTTATATTCTTATACAATTCCATAATTCAATCTAAACGCAACCCAATCAAAATCATATGCAATCACAATCTATAAACCATACACAAATCATATATCTCCGTTCCATACATAAATTCATAATTCATCACAATTCATACACAATTTCATAATTCAACTCCTTGTACAAATCATAGTGGTGTTTTCACACCATAAATACTATATCATGTTTGTATGACCCAAAATACAAAGATGTACAAAAATCGAACAAAAACATCTTGTCATTCTTTCATCCGATCTCCCGCTCGAAACCTAGAGATGGGGATGAAAGGAGGGTGAGCTTAAAAAGCCCGTGGGTAATAGGTTTATAATCAACCATAAGCAAAAACCGTTCAAAAGTTTACTGCCATAGAAATCTCTTGTTGAAAACCCATAAAATGCTCGTTTCTCAAATTTTCGTCATGCATTCAAATTCATAAATCGCAACACATGAATGTATCACTTTCTCACAATCACAATTTCATAATTCAAACATCATCTCATTAACCACAATTTATGCCATTTCATCATTCAAGCATAACACACAAATTCATAAATGCAATGCACATCAAATGGCTCGAGAGGTTCCGTGAACGGAACAGAGAAACCGAAGTTTACTCCGTGAATCGAAACGAGTCCACTTTTCGGATCTCGTGTGGCACAAGTGGCCAGCCGGGAGAAGGCTTTAACGGAACGGTTCCTCTCTCTCCCAAACAAGGCACATAACAATGCTCAAACTCATTTCATTGAAATGAAATGCTTTCATGCTTTTCATATTCTTTTCCTTCTTTCCATTCAAATCAAAATGTCATAAATACAATTCAATGGCATAACATAATCATACTCACAATGCATTTTTGCATGTTCACAACAATTCACAATTTATCAATTCAAATTCAATTCATGGAGTATATGAACACATATAAACCAATTCTTCAAATCATTTTAAAACAACTCATGCACAATCATAAAATATTTGAAATCATTTTATTCTTTCAATTTGGAAAAATCCTTAATGGCTTATTATTCAACTATAAACATGAAACCCACCTCGAATCGATGCTATAAGCTTGTCCAATGCTTTAATTCTCCAAAGCCTTTCTTCTTTCTCCCAATTTCAAATTCCCTAAATCAATCACCCAAATTTCACTTCATAAAAATCATGATTTTCCAAAATTGATAACATAAATCACAAACCCATACTTATATCAGGACATCTAAATCAAGAACTTCCAAAATCTCCAAATCATACAATTGGGCATAAACCCTAACTTCATAAAATCAACATAATCATAGCCTAATCTCTTCAATAAACCTTAGAAAACTTAAATCCATAACAATCTAAAGCTAAACCAACCAACATCTCTCAAGAAAGTTCAAAACTCAAAGCTTTCTCTCTCTTACCTTTTTCTCCACCATTTTCGACATTGTCAAGCTTCAAAGGAAGCCATCTTCTTCTTGCTTTCTTCCCCTTTGACAAGCATCAAAATCTCTTAGAAAACCCCAAAAACAAACCTTGCTTCCTCCTTCTTCTTCTTCTTCTTCTTCCCTCTCTATCGTTTCTTTCTTCTTTTCTCTCCCAATTTCGTGCCTTTTCCCCTTCCTCCACAGAGCATCAGCCCCTTTATATTGTGCCATCTCATTAAGTGATTGAGAAAAGACTAAGTTGCCCCTCCTTGTAAGGCTTACAAACTTACACTTTAAGTGGACTTCCAAAACTGTCCCTGAATTTATTTCATTTCATGCTTACTTTGGGACTTTATTTTCACCATCAAATTGGAGGAATTAGCCAGAACCTACTTCTAGAGAATTGTTCTTCTATGTCTTAGTTTCATTTCGCCTCAAACCTTGCTTCAATCGGATCTCCACAGATCCCGAATTTCACAAAATACTAAACTATGTTCAGAAGCTTTCCTGTCTCACTTTGATTCAAATAATCTACCTCAATTAAATCTCTAAAAATTCATAATTTCATATAATAATGAACTTCATTATCTTAGGAATCCAACGCTTCAAGAACCAAGTCATTCGGATGTCGGACGGAAAAGATATAAGCAAAAGATTTGACAAGGTCGGATGAGGAAGGAAATTAGCAAGATCATAATGGAACAAATCATTCTGATTATCATAAGATTCAATCAAACTTTTTCAATTTGACTCAAATTGATGCAAACTTTCATGGAGATAAGGATACATGTGTTAGGAATTCAATGCTTCAAGAATCGCCTCAATCCGAGGTCGGATGAGGAAGTTATGACCAAAACAATTCAACATGTTCAAACCCGAAATCGATTTGAAACTCTTTTGGCGCAAATGCCATAACTTTTTCTACAGATATCCAAATGTCTTCGTTTATGTTCCATTGGAAAAATAACATCAAGATCTACAACTCGTATTAGAGTCATCGAAGCGAGATTAGGCCTCTAGAATGATCAAAATCGCGATTTTCACCAGTTGACCCGTAGCTGTCCGTTAAACGGACATACATATCCGTTTAACGGACACATACGGCCAAAAATGTTCCAAACCATCCGAGATGTCCGTTAAACGGACATGAGCAAGGGGAGGGGTCCTTTTGACCAGAGGCTGTCCGTTAAACGGACTCCCATGTCCGTTTAACGGACATGGGTTTTCCAAACCCATTCAAACCTTTTTTTTTCCCATGTTTCTCACAACCAAACTAACATCATAAGCACTTATAATCTCCACATTTATACTTATTCAAAGACCTAAACACTTCATAACAATTCAAGCAATGAATTCAATTTATGAACTTCTCAAATCTCAACTAAATTGGTTCATCATAATCACAATTCTCAAATATTCATCATAGCTATCACTAACATAAATCTTATATAACATCATAACTTGTATCAACTATAACTCTTAACTCCGATCTTGAAATCTTGCATACTTGATCTCGTTGGAAAGATAAAAGAGCAAGCTACGACTTCATAGAAGGCAACTTTGGCCAATTCTATTTCAATCATTCCCTAATTTCTCTTAAATCAGCATATACATTTTTATTCTACATTCAACCTCAATGCACATGATTTCCTACATTCAATAGCATCATGTCATTTACCAAATTTCCTCTCTTACTCTTGCATAATATCTCACATATATGACCATAATTCATACTAAGGGTTTCTCAACTCACCATCCATACATGATTCACATTCCAATATCATAATCATCTATAACACAAATCACATACCAAAACACTCATTTACTTTCATTTTCAGATTTCTAATTTTCACTCAAGATTCAAGGTCCAACAGATACACTCCTTTTTTAAATACTTTTTAGGTTAAATCATAATGGAGAATATAGAACCATCCTCTACTTGTGGTAAGTCTGATCCAGTATGGAATTATTTTTCTTCTTCTTAAGCATCTGATGGAAATATCCAATATAACTGTATGTTTTGCGGTAGAATATCTAAAGGAGGACGAATTTTTAAAATGAAAGAAAATCTTGCTGGTATTAAAGGTAATATTGCTTCTTGCAAAAAAGTACCAGTTGATGTAAATGATATGATTGGAAAATATTTGCAACAATAAGTAAAAAAGAAGAAGGCAAATAAAGAGGCCCATGATACATCTTTTGGAGATGATGAAACACCACAAGTATTAGATAAAGGAAAAAGAAAAGCTATTATTGACATAGATTCTTATTTTTCTCCATGAATTATTCCTAGTTCTCAACCTAG
Organism: Erythroxylum novogranatense; assembly: GCA_029891385.1. Classification (NCBI taxonomy): domain Eukaryota; kingdom Viridiplantae; phylum Streptophyta; class Magnoliopsida; order Malpighiales; family Erythroxylaceae; genus Erythroxylum; species Erythroxylum novogranatense. Next base: position 15,576,284 of record CM057225.1, on the reverse strand, counting down.
TTTAAAAAGTTTTATGGTTGATAAGGATGTTGTTTTACGATGTAAAAGAGCATGGGCTAGATGGTTCTATCATTCATGTATTCCTTTGAATATTTTAAATTCACCGTATTTTCAAGAAGCAATTGATGCTACAACAGCAATAGGTCCAAGATTTAAGGTACCATCTTATTATGAGTTGCGTGTGACTTTACTTCAAGATTTAAAAAGGGAATGTCAGTTAGTTGTGGATACATATAAATCTAGTTGGGAATCAACATGATGCACTATTGTGGCAGATGGGTGGATTGATCAAAGACAAAGAACCTCGATAAATTTCTTGGTTTATTGTAATATTGGAACAACTTTTATCAAGTTTATTGATGCTTCTAACATGGTACAAAATGCCAATGCTTTATCTGAATTATTCTTTGAAATTGTCGAGTGGGTTGGACCAAAGAATATTGTGCATTTTATTACAGATAATGCAGCTAATTATGTATCAGCTGGGTATTTATTACAATCAAAATATGGGCATATTTATTGGTCTCCATGTGCTGCACATTGTATAAATCTTATTTTGAAAGATATTGGTGGTATGGGCCATATTTCTAGTCTTGTTTCACGTGCATCTAAGATCAAAATTTTTGTGTATAATTATGTGACATTTTTGTCTAGGTTAAGAAAACAAGAAGATTGAGTTGAGATCATTCATCCCGCTGCTACCAGGTTTGCAACTATATTTATTACTTTGAAAAGTGTTTATAAACATAAGAAATTACTTCAAAATTTAGTGACAAGTAAACACTTTTCAAGTCATAAATTATCAAAGAGTGAAAAAAGAAAAGAAGTTTGTGCTATTATTCTAGATAATAAATTTTGGGATGCTTGCTTAATCATTGTGAAGATTGTGACTCCGTTTATAAGATTGTTGAAGATTGTTGACTCAGATGGGATATATATATATATATATATATATATATATGATGGTATTGAATAGAGCTCACAAAACAATTATAAATATTTTTAAAGGGAAGGAGAAATTGTACAAGCCTTATATAGATATCATTGGTCGACGTTGGGATAAGCATCTTACTCAAAGGATCCACTTAGCAGCTTATTTTATCAATCCTTATTGCTTATATAGTGTAGCGCCCCCTTACCGTAGAGTATACACCGGGATGCCCGTAGGTCATACCGATGCATACCTTACGACGAGGGTGCATTACGATACGATCAATTCTATAACTCTCATGGCATCACAGTAACAAAGCAGTTCTATAAGATCACATTCACTAAATTTTGAAAACCAAAAGAGGACTTCTCATTTCTTTTTCTTAAAATCATAAGTACATGATTCTGTCATAACTACAACTGTACAGATCCAAAATAGACAGTAACCACTCCTATCTAGGTCATCCCAAAATATCCCAAAGGATCCCCAGCTGACCGACCTGTGGGCCATGCTCCTCTCGACGACACACACACAGTAGGAAAGGTCTCACAACCTGGAGCTAGGAGTCACACTATCGCTGGCCTGAAAAATAGTTGCAATTTTGGGTGAGTTTGCGAACTCAATGAATAACCATCATCGATGGTTCACTCAATTCATGCATTACGCAAAATTGCGTACAAAATAACACAATATCATATTCTGAAACACAAATCATAAATTCATTAAACCATGATCACACATTTGCATTTAATCCTATATCAAATTCACAGCACAATCACAGACTGAATGCATAATGATTTCCAGTTCATTTTAATGTTGTGACTGGGCGTCAGAATTTTCCCATTTCTGGGCACATCACACAGAAATCGCGTTTTCGGGTAGGAGAGTCATCTGGGTATGCACTACTACCCACGCGCACTAGGGATAGGAGAGCCCTCTGGGTATGCACTATTCCCTTATCACTTATACAAATAGGCGAGCTTGTAGCTCGATCAGATCAGAATGTGCTCCAGTCATAACTGTCAGTTACTGATTTCTATTCATGCCTAGCATGCGTCCACAATTCACAGTAACATATCTCATGCGAATCACTTACTCATAATCACAAATAATTCACACAAAGCATTTAACACATCAGAGATTGAGAAACCAACTAGGTTACTCACCTCTAAACTTTCGAGCTATCACGGAAGTCTCTGCGTCAGAGGATCGACGCTCCACTTGAGCCTCTACAATAATCATAATAGCCGAATATCACTAATTGTATCGATTTCAATAATCAGAAATGCTGATGTCTCAAATAAATGATGTACTATGCATGTTATGACATTTCCGACCCTAATCTCGATTCTCACCAATTCTGTGCTTTTACACTAATCTATAGAAATTGCTAATACCATAAGTCAATTGGCTAAATTCTACATCTTCCAAGATCAAATTCTAAGACATAGGAATTATCGTTAAATCATAATCAAATTCACTATCCAATTCTCATCTGATTTCGAGAACCACCGAATTTAAATTTCCGAAATTCCATTCTTCTAAATTAAAATTCGTAATCCCGAATTCATAATCTCTAAATTGAAATCCATCCACATCTAATCGAATCATCAAATTCCCAATTCCAAATTATTAAAATCTCCAATTTATTTTCAGAAAAGAACATCCCTCGCCGCGGCGAGCCCCTTTTCTCCACGCCTTCGCCGCGGCGAACGCTTCCTTCATCGCCCAATCCTGCTCGCCGCGACGAGCTCCCGCGCTCGTCATGGCGTGCTGCGTTTCCTCGCTCGCCGCGGCGTGTTCTTCGTGCGCCGCGGCGTGCAATCGCAGAATCGCCCAGAAAACCCAAAAATTCCTAGATTTTTCAGCTCTAATCCGATCCTTTCCCTTCTAAACACTCCAAAACAACTTCCTATACTTAACACAACTCATTCCTAAGCTTAGATCCACCAAATAACCATTATTCATCAAACACCCAAATCAAAATCACATATTTTCCCTAAACCTACATCATCCGAAAATCTACAATTTCTCAAACAATTTATACTCAAATCCATGCTCAAATTAAACTATGTAAAGCATAAGGAAACAAGAAATTACTTGATTCAAGCTTAAATCCTTGGAGAAACACCAAGAAAACTCAAACTCCCACTCCTAAACACATCCACGGTTTTCTCCCATTTAGCCCAAACTCCATTTTCTTTCAATCCAAGCCAAAGGGATGAATGATCAAGGATAAAAGAAGGAATGATTTGCAAGGAGAAGCAAGAAACAAATCCAAGATGAGATCCACGCAAAGAAGAAAGAGAACAAAGCAATTTCTTTCAAGGGAAGAAGAAAGCATCGTGGATCATTTTTCAAAGGAGACAAGTTTAAATACTAAGGCTTGTTTGGCAATTAATTGCCACAAGTCCAATCCGAACAACCTCGATCCAATTTCTAATTCTAATTTCTCCCGAATTCTAATGGTTCATATCCTAATTACTCAAATCATAATTCAAATTACCTCATATCAATTGTCAATCAAATTTAGAACCGGAATCACAATTAATCAGTCACTAAGCCATTTTTCCCGGTCCGGGCCTACTACTCCGAAAATTCTAGAAAAATTCCTATAAATTCTCAAAATTAGAAAACATCTAATCACATACTCAAATTTCCATTTCTCAATCTTTAAATTCAATTTTAACACTCCAATTCACTAATCAAAGCACAATTAATCCTTAATAGTATAAAATTTCCAATTCCACAATCAAGTCAAAATCGGTCATACATGCATGTACATACATATGCTTGTGCAATGCTGAACATTTATCAATGATGTAGAGGCTACGAATGCATATACAAAATACGGATGCAAAATACGTATACAAAATACGTATGAGATGAACTGTACCCATCCCGTCGGTGACGGGATGTTACATATAGTAGAGAAGAACATACAATTAATATTATGGGGGGGGTTTGTTTAATGTGATTGAATGCAAAGGTATTTTCTCTATTGAAGAGCAATCACAAGAGATAAATGAAATTAAATTGTATCGTGAAGGTTTAAAGAGTTTTGTTAGATCATCAGTAAAGAGATAACTTATGTTGAAAAAATGCATCCAGGTAGGTTTTATACTTTTAATTCATTATTTACTTATTAATATTATATATTTTTATCATAATTATTAATTTAAAATACAAATGAGTGGTGGAGATTATTCGGTGACAGTGCTCAAACATTGAGAAAACTTGCTATTAGGTTACTCAATCAAACAGTTTCTGCATCAGGTTGTGAACGAAATTGGAGTGTTTTCGAACATATTCATACAAAGAAATGAAATTGTTTGGAATATCAAAGACTTAATGATTTTGTTTACGTTACTTATAATCTGAGAATGAAGAACAAGTATTTTACTATTTTATAATTTTATTTTTATTTCAATAATGTTATTTTTATTATTGATTTTATAATTTCTCTATTATGTATTCAGATCGTTTAGTAAGAAGAGAACATATGTTTGATATTAATTGTATTGAACATACTGATTTTTGGATCGAAGAAGAAAAACCATCACCTGATCTTGATTATAATGAACTTGAAAAGATGATTTATGGAAAAAAACATTTGTCACAATAAATGAATTAAGAACATCTACGATGGTTAGTTCATTTCTTATTTTGATCATATTTAAGTTAAAATTATATTGTATTATAAGTTACAATTGAGAATAATTTTATACATTATTAATTTGTAATTTATTTTAATGCGGTAGAAGAAGTTGATGTAAATACTTTAGATGAAAGCGTAATTTATGAATCTTTAAATAGCGTTGAAGAATTTGGAGCTTTTGACGATGATGAGACACAACCTCCTTTAGAAATACAATTTTGATTTGTATTGTTATTTTAATATTTATGTTAGACTCATATTTATTTATTATTAATTCATTATGCAATAATAGACATTAGTGTATTTTTATTTCAATAATAAATTTTAATTCTTATTTATTATATATCAATTTTATAGCGATTCACTATCGGTTAAACCTCTAAACTTTAAACTTTTCCTTCGACCAGTTCGATGTCCAGTCCAATTTTTAAAACATTGGTATGAACTATATAGAAGTAGTTGAATTCAACATAAGATGATTAGTATTTAATTTAAGAAATCCTTAACAAGATAAAATAACATTTTGACGATAATTTTAAAATGTGATTGATATAATCAATTACTAATAAGAAAACTAATATGATTGATCTAAAAAATAGTGTACATTGATTTTATGTTATATGTCTAATCAAAACATTTTATGATGAAAAATTAAATTATTCAAAAATTATGTACCAAAAGATTAGCTAACATCATTTTAATATTTTAAATATTTGGGTGATTATAATGTATTGTTTGATGTCAACTTTAATCTATAAAGATAAATTATTTAATTAAAAATTAAATAATAACACAAAAGAACGACTAAAGATTTAAATAAAATAGCAAGGTATATTTAATTGTAAAGTTTGAGAAACTTTAAAGAACAAATATAAAATATTTTATAAATAAGTATTAATATTATATATTGAATATTATTTAGAATAAATCAGTTTTTATTTAAAATTAATTATAATTATAAGTTTAATTAAAATTAATATTATGATTCAATTAAATTATCAAAAGTTCCAAATAGGCGTGTACTTTAAAAAAGTTAATGCTCCTTGCACCATCTGTTTATTGCTCATCGAGCTCTCCTTGTCTATTTTATATAGATATTATTAGAGACTGACGTTTGTGACACTATGATGATAGCAATGAATCGATTTTAGAAATTGTTTCAGAAGGAAACTGCAGAAAAATAATTAAACCTTACAGTTAAAATACGAATTTATAACTCACCATGTTGTATATTAAAATAATATTAATTTTTAAAAATCATTAAAAACTACAATACACAAGATCCTGCCTTAATGTCTCCAAAATTAAGATGATTTAAAATAATATTAATTTTAAAAATCATTAAAAACTACAATACACAAGATCCTGCCTTAATGTCTCTAACATTAAGATGATTGCCGGTAAGGATAGCAATGGGTATGGTTTGGTTCGGGTTTTACTCTACCCATATTCATATCCATTTTTATGACTTAACTCATATTTATATCCATATCTATCGATTTTTTTGATTTACTATCCATATCCAAATTTATTGGGTTGTTTGGGTTTTTGGATATCCGTCGAGTTGTGTAACATATAAAAATATAACTTCTAAATAGAAAATATAAAGAGTAGATTTTTACGAACGCTCCAAATCAAAATTACTTTAATAATAATAAGTCAAGATTTTGATTTATATGTATTAAAACCATAAAATTGGAATAATAAAAATTATAATACCTAGTACAAAGACAACATACATTTTTCATAATTTAGAACTAAAATAAATATTGAAATAACTAAAGTTTCAAATTGTCTTTGCGATAACTCTACAACATTCAAAACTCTATTTTCATATCATTTGCATTATTATCATCCTATAAGAAAATAAAATATGATAAAAATGTGAGTACTGAAAAGTAAAGTGAAGATTTTAAAGTTGTTTTTCTCATAAAATATTAATATTTTATTATATTTAACCATAAATATTTAAAAAAAAGAAAAAATAGAGTTAATAAAAAGCAAGTAGGATACGGATATCCATAATTTGGGTTATCATTAGACTCATATCTACATCCATTTTTCAACATCTATTTAAAATCTATTTTAAACCTCTATATCTATTTTTTTTTTTATTAAGTAACGCAGATGTTAATCTGGTTAAAAACTAACTGCCATCCTAATTACCGGCGTGCTTGTTACATGACCTGCATTAAATACTCACACTTAAGTTCAAGGGGGTTGGCGGTTGGTTTACTCGCACGCATATTTTAGTTCCGAATTATGAGTTAGTAGACCGCTGTCAGTCAGTCTCAGTCACTTCCGATTGTGGAATCACATGCGCAGCTGATAAATGGAAGGAGGCAACATATTCGCAGCACAAACCTGTGAAAATTATGAATGAGTAGGCGCCAAAAGCAGTTGCCCTCCACTTGTTTGAGAAGATAGTGGGGTGAGGCAAGAGCGTGAATAAAAAAGTCAACTTAGCTGGCTTTGGCTTGGGAATTATATTTTCCCAGCCGTGCTCTCCACCAATTTGTCAGAAAGAGAATCACATTGTCCAAGTACTTCTTTCTTTAGTCTACATTCAGTCTCGTGAACCCAATTTATCTACTGTTGTATTCACAAGCCTGATGGGGCTAAACGATAAGAACTCATAAGTCATGTAAGAATTTTTCATTGAAAAACTTACCCCACTTTGCTCTCTTCAGTTTATTTATTGCTCTGCCAAAAATGAATGGAGCCAATGGTAGCCCACAGCTTATCCCTCTCTCATGGAGCAATCAATTTCTTCTTTGGCAGTCCTCTTTGTCACCCAGTTTTTGTGTTTTGGCCTTCTTACTTCACAGCCACTTCCAACGTCGAATCCAGTCCCCCAGGTACTACATTGTGAATGTAATGTTTAGTTTTATGTTTTCAGGTATTGCGGTTTTGCAACTAGCTAAGACTTGGCAATCTCAGGATAAGACAATCTCAATATATCAGACTTCATTGATGATGTAAATCTGCGTTTTACATTGTAAGTACTTATGACTCTATATATTGCAACTATATATGGGATTGAAAGCAGTGCATATGATCGGCGTTTCGACATTAAACATCACCAGCATGTGACATACATATGATATCTGAACGAACCAAATTCTGCATCTTTGGTATTTTGATCAAACACCCGTTTAAACCAACCAAACCCAAATACTCATTTGAGTTTGTCCTCAAGTTCAAGTTTGACTCAGGCTTCAATTTAATCAAACAAATCAATATCTGAACGTTACAAAATTTAACTTGTTGATTCTTTAGCATAGGTTCAATTGTATCGTGCGTAATTTCAGTTCTGACATATATACATCCTCTTTTCAGAAATCTACTAGTACGAGTTTCGTTAGAGCCCGAGAGGACAAAATAATTTTAAATCCTAGATTTGAAGATGGCCTCAATAATTGGTCAGGAAAAGGCTGCAAGATTGGGTTACATGAATCTCTGGAAGATGGAGAAATCATTCCGCAATCAGGCAAGTTCTTTGCTTCTGCTACAGAACGCACAGACAAATGGAACGGAATTGAGCAGGAGATCACTGGAAGAGTGGAGCGAGAAATTGCCTATCAGGTCACTGCAGTAGCTAGAATATACGGTGACAATGTTACTAGTGCCAATCTACAGATCACTTTGTGGGTTCAAGAATTGGATTTTCGTGAAGAGTATATAGCGGTTGCCAAGTTGGTGTCTTAATACATTTCCATCATTCATACGTCATTTTCATTTTTCTTATGTACTTATCCGAATAATCGGTCATCTTTTCCTGTTGTTTGTCTCACCATTTCTGGATTCTGCATTTCCATCATCCAGTTTGTGAAATGTGCACACAAGTTTTTCCACTACAAATGCTGGACATCCATATATTTGCATTAAAAGAAAATTCATAATTAAGCATACCAATATATACGTTTGCACAGTCAAACTTTGTCATGCATTTATGAACTTTTGACGTCTTCAATTTGAGGTAGTATTTGTGGGATGGCATGCATTTCCAAGGTCAGGATCATGTCTTAAGTTTAGTTTATGATCTTGCTTGTTTTGCCCTGTAGCTTGCAGGCAACAGACAAGGAGTGGCTCAAGTTAGAGGGGGAGTTCCTTCTTAATGGTTTACCATCAAGAGCAATAATATTTGTTGAAGGACCTCCTTCAGGCATTGATATTCTGATTAATAGTCTAGTTGTAAGGCATGCAGGGAAGGCCCCGGCTTCAACTAGACCATTTCCCAAGGTTTGTCAGCTTACCGAAAGGTTTTGGTCATCTGATATACGTGTATTCTTAAAATCTTGAATTTGACTAGCTGGGTTTCTTAGAGTGCAGCACCCTTTGAAATGAACATAATAGAGAACAGCAATTTCCAGGATGGAACCAACGAATGGTTTCTTCTAGGTAACTGTACTGTGAGTGTTGAAGTTGGCTCACCCCATATACTCCCACGAATGGCAAGAGATTCTCTTGGATCATACAAGTCTCTAAGTGGCCTCTACATTCTAGTAGCCAATCGCTCAGATTCTTGGATGGGCCCTGCACAGATTATTACAGACAAATTGAAACCGTACATGACATACCAAGTGTCTGCTTGGGTTCGAACTGGTCCCGGAGCTATAAGCCCTCAAACTATAAATGTTGCTTTTAGTGTGGATGGTCAGTGGATGAATGGAGGAGAAGTTGAGTGCATTGATGATAAGTGGAATGAAATTGGGGGCTCTTTTAGAATTGAGAAGCAACCATCTAATGTGATGGTTTATGTGCAAGGCCCTGCAGCTGGTGTTGACTTGATGGTTTCAGGACTACAGGTTTTCCCTGTTGACAGACGGGCGAGGTTTAAGTACCTGAAGAATCAAACAGATAAGGTAATTGCAGACTGATTATTATTGTACTTCTACAATCTTCAGTTATTATTTATAACTTAAGAATATCTCTATAATGGCATGCATCATCCAATAGAAACATGCAGCTAAATCTTAAGGAAACAAAAAAGACTTGACATGGTGAAATAATTCTATGCAGATACGCAAGCGTGACGTGATCCTAAGATTAGGAACAAGCGATGTAGTTGGCAACTCTATTAAAATTACGCAGTTGCAGAACAGTTTTCCGCTCGGATCTTGCATAACTAGAACAAGCTTGGATAACGATGAATTCGTTAAATTTTTAGTAAACTTTAACTGGGTTGTGTTCGAAAATGAAATGAAGTGGTCTTGGACAGAGCCACAACAAGGTAAGTCCAATTACAAGAATGCTGACGAAATGCTGGAGTTCTGTAACAGCCACAATCTTCAAGTTCGAGGTCACTGTATCTTCTGGGACATGGAGTATGCAATCCAACAATGGGTTCGATCCCTGAATCGAACTGACCTGATGGCTGCAGTTCAGAACCGCATAACTGAGCTTCTCACACGCTACAAGGGGAAGATGAGACATTACGACGTGAACAACGAGATGCTTCATGGGACATTCTACGAAGATAGACTTGGTAATGATATTGGAGCAAACATGTTTAAAGCAGCTCACCGACTGGACACAACAGCCACACTCTTTGTTAATGATTATCACATTGAGGATGGAAGTGACATAAGATCAACACCAGAGAAGTACATAGAACAAGTCGTAGGCCTCCAGGCAAAAGGTGCACAAGTTGGTGGAATTGGTATTCAAGCGCATATAGATGCACCAATTGGGGCCATTGTTGGTTCCGCACTAGACAAACTGGCCACTCTTGGCTTGCCAGTGTGGTTCACCGAACTAGACGTGTCTTCTAGCAACGAGTATATAAGAGCTGATGATTTGGAAGTGATGCTCCGTGAAGCTTTTGCTCACCCAGCAGTTGAAGGAGTGATTTTGTGGGGGTTTTGGGAGCTGTACATGTCGCGGAAGAATGCACATTTAGTGAACGCAAACGGGAATATCAATGCTGCTGGCAAGAGATTTCTTGCTCTCAGAAAAGAATGGCTCTCTAATACTGATGGGCGTATTAATGAACAAGGAGAGTTCAGATTTAGAGGCATCCATGGGACTTATAATGTTGAAATAGTTTCTTCATCAGGGAAACTAATAAACAAGACCCTTGTTGTTGATCCAGGTGAATCTCCTTTGGTTGTGTCGTTTGAAACGTAGACATTTGTCAGGTAAGAAAATATTTCTTTTTCTGTCGAAAAGGAGTAACTGAGATGTTCCCCGCTACAAGTCGCTGCAGTTTGATCGTACGTTTGTTATGTAGGGATTTTGAAGAATTGAAGAAGAAGACGACGAGATGAGATAAGAAAAGTTTAAACAATATGTAACACTCCCATACTTTTATTATTAAACTTAGTTGTCTTTTATAGACAAAATACAAATAACTAAATAGATTTTCAGCTACCAAATCTAACTTACAAGATAAGATCAAATATAATCCAAGACATATTCTAAGATAATCTAAGACCTATTCTAAAGGAATTTAAACAATTCTAAAATTTGAATTAATTTTCAACATTCCTCTTAATTCAAATTTTTTGAATGGAGCACTTCTCCCATTTTAGAATATTCTCGCAAGACTTCTCTTCACCTATTGATGCACTCTCATCAACTCAGAATGATTATGTGAAGACTTCTCTTCACCTATTGATGCACTCATCAACTCGAAATGATTATGCTGAAGACTTCTTCTTCACCTATTGATGCACTTCTCATCAACTCAAGAATGATTATGTGAAGACTTCTTCTTCACCTATTGATGCACTTCTCATCAACTGCGATGATTATGTGAAGACTTCTCTTCACCAATTTTTCGTTGATGCCTTTCTCACCAACATACAATCATTGGAGCACGTCTCTAAACTTCTCAATAGAGCACTTCTCTCTATTCTTCAACATGAGCACTTCTATCATTACTTATCTCCATAGAGCACTTCTATCTAAATTTTTTATTTGTGAAGCACCTTCTCTTCACTGTATGATGCACTTTCTCATCATCTTACCATTGTTGAGCACTTTCTCTCAACTAGTTCTAAAAAGAGTTTTTTCTTCAATCACTTGGCTTTCCTTTATGCTAACAATATTCCTCTTCATGACCCTATTTCTTGCAATATATACAATGAAGATTGCTTCCTTCCTTCTTCGATAATGAAACTTTTGCTAGATAAGCGCTCTTTACCATTCTCACAGTCCCTCAAGGATCTAAGGCTTTGATACCATGTAGGGATTTTGAAGAATTGAAGAAGAAGATGAAGAGATGAGATAAGAAAAGTTTAAACAATATGTAACACTCCCATACTTTTATTATTAAACTTAGTTGCCTTTTATAGACAAAATTCAAACAACTAAATAGATTTTTCACCACCAAATCTAACTTACAAGATAAGATCAAATATAATCTAAGACATATTCTAAGATAATCTAAGACCTATTCTAAAGGAATTTAAACAATTCTAAAATTTGAATTAATTTTCGATATGTTATTGGTTTTCACACATTTTTCAGCTTTGCCTTCGTATTCAGATTTTCATTTCCGATAAAACAAGAAATAAGCCAAGGTCCTCCTACATAGAAATAAACAGAGACCACATTACCATCACCTAACATGAGAAATTTGTAGCTGTGAATAGCTGAGTATCTTCCAGGACATTAGCTGTAGTTGCTGTATAATTTGAAGATAAACAAAGAAGAAACACCAAAACTATAACAACAAGATTAGGTGGCCATTTCAGTGGTGTTCATTTATCAGTGGTGTTCATTTATAATTTGTAGAGTCTATAATATAATAAAATTTATTATCTTAAAATTTATTATATTATGAAATTTGGTAATTATAAATAGTCCTCACCGGATCGCACGACATTCTGTTCATTGTAAAGCTAATAAATTATGAAGTTTGCATACACAAACTACTTTGTTGGAGTTTGCATGTCATTTCTTAGAAATCAGATCAATTATAATAGAAAGCTTAAGAGCCCATTAGTTTTGTATGTTATTTTTGTTGTAAAAGAAAGTTTAAATTTTTTAATTTTGTATGTTACTTCTAGCCCCACAAATTACATCTTAATGGTTCTCAAAAGATTTAAATAAGACCCTCACATTATTTATGATATGACCTTCCACCTTAATATTTTCAAAAGAATATTAATAACATCTTAAACTCTAACAAAGTTAGGTCTCTATTAGTTTCTAATATGTTAATTAGCTGTCAATTTAGCCTATTTAGCATTAGAACGAAGTAATTTGGGCCTACCAAATATTGGTATGGTCTTAAAAATTATTTTTAAATATTGGCTTTAAAAGTGATTTTTCATCTTTACGCTTTATAAAAGTTTAAGTAATACGATTATCTCTTTTATAAGTTTTATACTTTGATTAATGTTCAATAAGTACTATTTTAGTAATGTTATGGTACAAATTATGTGGTACATAAATAATGATAAGAAATTATTTAGATTTTTGTGAAATGATAAGGTACAAATCACATATTTGGATTTACTTTTATTGTAATTGTCTAGATTCTACTATAAATTTAGTTTTGTAGAAGAAAAAAATATATGCAGAGATCACTACAAGAAAAATATCATTTAGCAACGAATATTACCGCCGAAAAACCGATAAATTCCATCGGTAATAGAAATTGATGACGAAATTAACCAACAGATAAAGGTGTCATAAAAACGTCCGTAGGAAAATTTACTGATGAAAATTTTATGTAACTGTACCATCAGTAAATTTATTGATAGTTGGTTCTGACCATCGGTAAATTTACCTACGACCGTTTTTTTTTTGTCGGAATATTTGCAGACGGTGTTGGTTATTTCGTCAATAACATTACTGACGATTATGATTTCCCATTCGTGAGTATACTAACAGTTCAGTAAATCTTGACGATAATGTTGACAACGATTGTCAATATTACTGACAGTGATGCTTTGTTTCGTCAGTGAATATCATATATTTTACCGACGATTTTTTGTATTTTTTAAAACATTTTTTGAAAATCCCAACATTAAATTTTATTTCATAATCTTATGTTTAATGCATAATTTTGACAGTTATGAATTATTTATGCATAATATTTTGATTTGTTTAAACAAAAAGTTGATTAATGATATAAAGTTAAAATTAATGATATAAAGTTAAAATTATCTTAGTTGATAATAAAAACATTAAATTATACATAATAAGTATTTGTAATTCAAATGAAATGACTACAAGTACACTATTGTCCTGTTGATCACGGATGCTTTGAGCTGTTACCCCTCTCTTTCAACTCATCCACCTCATGACGGAGCTACGCTATGTACTTCATCAATGTCTGCACTGTGCTCCAAAGCTTATTGACTTCATTGATTGTCGAATGTCTACTAGATGTTGCATTAGATGTGAAGGATTGTGAATAACATATGTTCGCAAATGAACCTAACCCGAAGATCCTTCCATGACAGTCCCTACCATCCACTACATCAAGATATGTCTGACTCTCATTAACAGCTTGTTCGTACTGAGTCTTTCGCTGAATGCTTTCTTGTATTTGGTCATATTAGGAGACAATGTTTATATTAGTAAGTGATAATTATTAAGAATTAATATTAAAGCATAAATTTCACATATATTAAGTTCTCTACATCGGGTATTGACGAATATCACACCATCATGCTTCTTAGTGAGTGTGCAAAAAGAGTTGACGGGATGTAGGTCTCATGCCTATAGACTTTTCCGCATAAGAATAAAATGCTATAAGAGAACTAGAATTTATAAAAATTTCAGCAAAGTTTTCCCTATTTTTATGATATTTACCCCATGTTGAACAATGAAAATAACTCAACACAGCCATATATGGCACCAAACATTTATATCATTATCATTATCCATAATACACATATTTTCATTCCAAAATTTACATATCAATTTAAATTGAAATACAGTAAAGTAAAACAATTAGAATATAAGTGTAAAGTTTAGATACTTACAAGTTTCTTTGCATGCTCGTGTTGGGTAATAGATCCTTCCGTATGTACGGGAAGACTATCTCCCCCATCCTCCACGTCTATTGGTTGAATTATGCTCTAAAATAAACATTGCCTCAGGTGATGTCTAATACTGCTGCTAACGACTCCATATTTGCTCAGAAATATAAGGCGGTCGTACACCAGCCTTGTGTATTAAACCAACAAAGTCCCGATAACGTGTATGTGCTCCTCTCTCCCATACTTTATGTATGAGAGTCAAATTCAAAATCCCAAAAAAATTCTTTTTGAAATAAAAGGAAAAAAATTTGATAAATAAATATAATGTAATAATATTTATCTAATTAATGTCCACAAATCAATTAAAAAAGAAAATAATTTTTATTATTCCTCAAACTCCTGGGAGTAAAATTCCTTTATGGCCTAAGAGATATTCTTCCACACATAACCCTCAAGATCAATCTTCTCCTTAAATTTGTATGTGATGTTTCTAGATCACGGTCCAGATGGAATCAACTTAATATAAAAAATAATTTTATACCATTCTTAAAATTTAAACCTATAACTTAATTATAAACATATAGTGTTTCATATATTTTCACTTATAGATTATTGACAATTGTGATGTAAGTTCTTCCATCAGGTCCCTCAGCTCCAAGCTGGCAGCCACCTCCTTCGTTCGCATCATTTATCCCTGATATCTCTATCGCTATAGGGGTAGTAGATAATGTTGGGGTGGTGGATGGCATAACATCAGGTATGTAACATCCCATCTCCTATAGAAAAGGGTATTTTGGTAAATTGAGACAGGTTAGGAATATTGAATTATATCTCGGCATGCACCTACAGCATTTAGCCTCTATGATTAATGGTTGGTTGCACATGCACATAGTATAGATGCATTCATGACATTTTCCGGCTTAGGTTTCAATTGAGATTCTTTGTGAAATTTGTGGGATAATGGTATTTGGAAAATTATTCCGAGTGCGCCATAAATTGTTTTACATTTTTAGGGATTTATGGAAATTTTTTTGGAATTTTTCGAGGTTCGTGCCCAGACCGGAAAATTCCAGCTGACTGACTGAGTGGGCCTTTTTTTTGTACTGAAAAGGATTGCCTAATGGCATGGGATTAGTGGATAAATGATGTTAGGAAATTATTTTAGTGCCATGATTAGAGCTTAATTGGGATTAGCATTTAATTACATAGGATTAGCTTAAGTTTTGTCTTATCCTTATTTTATTGTTTTTCTTTGATAAATGCCAAGTGTCCAACGAAATTATGGCTTTTGTATTTTGTTATCCACCATCTACGACTTTCTCCTCCTTGTTATACTTTAAAAAAAACTCATTTTGGAAAGCTAGTTTCCTTCTCATCCGAAACTTGTCATCTTCCTCAATTGTGATTTCCTTCTTTGGCTCTTTCTTTTTTTCTTCCATATAGTTCCACTTGTTCTTTTGCTTGCTCTCCCTCCTTCTTCGTTCCTTCTAAAAAGGGCCAAGCATACACTCCTTTCTCTTTTGGCATGATGATGTTCATGTATGGTGTGAAAAAGTAGGGAGAGTTTTGAAGACTTGGAGATTGATAGCTTGTAACTTGTTTAAGGTAAGAGTTGAGTTTGTATTCATTCTTTTGATTGTTAAAAGCATTTATGGGAATCATTAATGTATGTATTTGATTATGGAAGTAGTAGGTTAGAATGGGTTTAATGCATGTTTGTGTAAGGGAATTGGTTATGGTAGTTTAAATAGGTGATAAGTAAGGTTATTAATGATGTTTATGATGTCTAATTCATGGAAATAAAGTATGGGAATTGTATATATGTGTGCTGCCATTTTTGTGTTATTATAGAAGAGTTTGTTGTGATGAGGTTGTGGTTGAATTAGAAGTAGAAATGGATGCTTAGGGATGTGTTATTGATGTTAGAGGTGATAGAAGTTAAGTTGTTGATGAAATCTGGAAATTGAGTTTTTGACCTATTGGAATGTTTTGATCATAACTAATTATGTAGGAATGCAAATGAGGTGAGGTTTGTGGCCACTTAAACTTTGGGATGTTGGCTTCAATTTAGTGTGAAATAGGTATTGTTAAATTTTAATGTTAGAAGGTCGAAAATTTCCATGGAAAATGTCTGTTTTGGGGTCTGTGAACAGTACTCGTATTTATGACCTAATTAGTTTGGTGATTCTTCTGAATTAATTGATATGGAATTTGGACAAATGGTCTTCATGAAAGTTGTAGCATATTGAGTTAGCTTTCCATTTCCACTGATCTTGCTATTTTTCGAGTTGTATATTAGGAGTTATGGCCTGATAACTATTGACTGTTTTTATGTATTGAGTGAAACCTAACTGGATTAGCAAATTTGGAGTACATTCTGTTTTGGAGAAATTTTAGTAATTTTTGTGAACTGAACTGGTTTTAGGGATCTACTGAAGAGTTCTAGATGACACATTGATCTTGAAATTGGTGTATGGCATGTAATTTTTGGGAATCATATGTGGGAGATATGGAATTTCAAAAGCTGAACCTACATTGTGGTTTTAAGTGTTGATTAGGTCAGTAACTTGCATAACAGATTTGAAATTGTTAGAAATCGAATTGGAGATTGAGTTCTTCATGAAACTTGAAGTTTGAGGAGTTATCTGTTCAGGGACATAAAGTTTGGATTTTTCTGACTTGTGTACAGGGAGATATGTTTGTTATACGTTTACTGTTCAAATTGCATGGTTTCAGGGACAGTAACATTGAGGGAATTAATTGACTTGTTTAGCAATGGAATTTGATTTTGGGTTGTTCATGAAAATTGTAGATGACATTGTGAACTTATTGATCATATTTATGTGGTAATTTTTAGCTGAATAATCAGTGAGTTCTTGCATTTGTAAGTTACTGTCCTGTGTTGATGAGTTTTGAGTAGGCAGTAGCTTGGATGGGATTTTTGACACCCTTAGAGGTGGAATTACTTTTTGTGGTCTTCTTGAGAATTGTAGAGGGTTTCATAAGCTTTCCAATGAGGTATAGTTTGTATTTTCTAAATTCTGTGCTAAGAATTATGGTTGTTGGAAATTCAGATTGACAATAGGAAAAGAAAGGGAAGGAAGAGAGGTAGAATTTATTATTGTTTTATTTTATTTGGCATTAAGTGACCTAATGGTTTCTTTTGTCAATTTCTTTTCCGTCCGACGTCCGATTGACCTGATTCTTGAGGCATCGGATTTGTGACACATTGAATTTCATTTGTGAGAAATTGGGAATTTTAGACGGAAATTGACGTAGTCCCGTAATGAACATTTAATTACTGTTTTGTTTAATTGGGGACTTATAGAGGTCCGAATTGTGCACCGTCAGCGCCAATAAGTTTCTAAATTTAGATGGAATTTTTATGACAGGAAAATTTTGGATTAGGGCCGAGAATGTCATGAACATGCATTATACACGTTTTAATCATTCCATGTGCATTATTTGGTCACTCTAACTATACAGTTAGTAATGTTTGCCTATTTTAATTGCTATAGAGGCTCAGTTGGACCGTAGATCCACGGACTTGGTAGAGACTTCCCGGCAATAGCTCGGAAGTTATTAGGTGAGTAACCTAGATGGTTTCTCAATTTTATGTGTTTAATATCTCATGATTATGCCATGTGGAGATAATGGATGGGAACATGTGTGTTTGATTTTGATTGATTTCGGACCATGGGTGTCGAAATATTTGGAATGAGATATCGAAGTGCTGGAATTGATTTTCATGTGACTACTTGGGATAGACATATGTGAATATGTTAAATAGGAATCGGTTATGGTGTGGATTTGGATATTTACATTCATACATAATTGCATGATCGATCGAATGGCGGTTGTGACCGAGTATAACGAGCTTTAAGCTCAACGGATTGGGCCTTGAGTCCACAGTGATTTAGAGCCTATGGCTCACCGATTATCGCGCCTTTAAGGGACAGTTTCAGCGCCATCACAACAACAAATTAAATTGAAAGCGCCTCATACACATTTCATGTGCATTTGAATCGGATTCTTTCACCGATAACGTGATAATCATGTGGTACTTCGAATGTGTTTGAGTGATATAGCTATGTGAATCTGAATATGCATGAATTGGGTGAACCATCGATGATGGTTCCTCACCGAGTTCGCAAACTCACCCAAAATTGTAAATTATTTTTCAGACCGGAGAGTAGACTTATAGCTCAGAGGACTTTTCGCCGTAGATTGAGTTGGCAAGAGAAGTCATGGCAA
Organism: Erythroxylum novogranatense; assembly: GCA_029891385.1. Taxonomy (NCBI): domain Eukaryota; kingdom Viridiplantae; phylum Streptophyta; class Magnoliopsida; order Malpighiales; family Erythroxylaceae; genus Erythroxylum; species Erythroxylum novogranatense. The sequence continues at coordinate 15,557,500 of CM057225.1, read as the reverse complement.
AAAAGTCGGCCACCGGCACTTTTGAAGGATGACCTAGCTAGCTCTTTTGTTGGATTTTCTTTTGGACCATTGTACGAGAAAATAATAGTTGTGTAAATTCTTGTTTTGAGGTTATGAAATGAAAATCTTATGGTTTAAAAAATTAGTGGATTCTATAGTAATGCTTTATGATTTTGATGTCATGTGGAGTGTTAGTGATTGATCGTAGCGCACCCTTATCGTAGGGTGTGTGTCGGAATGATCTACGGGCGTCCCGATACATATCCTAAGGTAAGGGGGTGCTACATGGAAGATGATGCCTCATTTGCAACTGTAGTAGTTGGAGGGGGGAGGAGGTGATTCAGTTGCAGCTGCACAATGTGATGATTCTCCTTTATAATAAGTACCTCCGAATCGTTGTCTGACCCTAGGTTGCATTATATCATATTGTCTCTGTGGTGGCATATTTCAATCTAAAATTCATATTTGATTGAATTTTCTAGAAATATAAGAATTTCAATTCAATATTTTACACAATATATTAAAAAGGAAACAATTGATTTGTTGAATATAATATTCAAGTACAAACTTTGAATTAGAAGGTTAACAATTGTTATAGTCATATAACAAGAACAATAAGAGTCCACACTCAATAGTACGCAGCTTGACTCCTAACTAATAAAGAGTTTGTTTGATAAATTCTTACAGATACAACAAAAAATCAACTTTGAAGCTGAGTCTAGTTGATTTCTTCGATAAATGAAAATGATATAATTATTTTTTGGATTCCAAGTGACATGAGAGTCAGTAAAGGTAAATGAGTTCCCGATGTTTGGATTCTCGAGAAAGGTCTTAACATGTTCGAAGGCACTAATTGAAATTGTAACATCTCGTCACCGATGGGATGGGTACAGTTCATCTCATACGTATTTTGCATACCTATTTTTGCATATGCATTCATAGCCTCTACATTAGTGATAAATGTTCACAATTGCATAAGCATATGTATGTACATGCATGTATGACAGATTTCGACTTGACTGTGAAATTGGAGATTTTGTGATTAAGGTTAACTGTGCTTTGCTTAGTGAATTGGAGTATAAAATTGAATTTAGGAATTGAGAATAGAAAATTTGAGTATGTGATTAGATGTTTTCTAATTTTGAGAATTTATAGGAATTTTTTCGGGATTTTAGAGTAACAGGTCCGGACCGGAAAAATGGCTTAGTGACTGATTAATTTTGATTCCGGTTCCGAATGTGATTGAAAATTTATATGAGGTAATCGAATTATGATTTGAGGAATTAGGGTAGGAACCATTGGAATTCGGGAGACATTAGAATTAGATTGGATTGAGGTTGTTCGGATTGGACTTGTGGCAAATGAATTTGCCAAACAAGCCTTAAGGTCCTTAGGTTTATAAACCTTTCTCCTTTGAAAATCTTGCTCCACGATGCTCTCTTATATTTTGAAAGAAATTTGGTTCTTCTTCCTCCTTCCATCATCGTGGATTCTCCTTAGACTTAATTCTTCTTGATTTTTCTTCTTGCTCTTGGCTTCATCTTCCACCCTTGAATCTATCATCTAGTTTGGTGTTTAAGATGATGAGGATATGCTTAGCTTTGGGTGTTGCCGTGGGTGGTGATTGAGGTGGAAGTTGGAGATTTGGAGTGATTCTCAAAGGTTTAAAGCTTTAATCAAGTAAGTTTCTACTCCTTTGTGTTTTGCATAGTTTGATTTAAGCATGGAATTAAGGTATAAATTGTTTGAGGATTTAGAAATTTTCGGATGAGATAGGTTTTAGGGAAAATGTGGATTTTGATTTGGGTAATTGTGGAATAATGGTTATTTGGTGGATTTAAGGTTAGGAATGAGTTGTGTTAAGTGTATAATGTTGTTTTGGAGTGTTTAGAATGGATTTGGGTGGATTTATATAAGAGAATCTGGGAATTTCTGGGTTTCGGGCGTGTTTCTGGGTTTGCACGCCGCGATGTGTTCGTCACACGTCGCGGCGAGCAATCTCGATCAGACGCCAATGAGCGAACGCACGCCGCAATGAAGGTCTCCCGCTTCGCACACCGCAATGCGGGGTCAACCAGCACGCCATGGCATCTGCTCTCGTCACGCCGCGACGTATGCGAGAGGAGGGAGTTTCGTCGCGACGAGGACGCCTCTTTAGGCCGATTGCGATTGTGATTCTTTTATGTTTTAAATGATTTTTTAGGTTTAATTATTATGATTGGTGAGTGATTAATTGACTGTGATTTAGAGACTACGAATTTTAATTTAGGAGATAGGGATTCCGGAAATTTAATTCGGTGGTTTTCGAAATCGGATGGCAATTGCATAGTGAATTTGATTCCGATCTAAAGAAAATTCATATGTAGTGGAATTTGACCTTGGAAGATATAGAACTTAGCCAATTGACTTATGGAATTAGACATTGCTATGGATTAGTGTGAGAATGCGGAATTGAGATAAATCGGTATTAGGGTCGGAAATATCATAACATGCATAGTACAACATTCATTTGAGACATCAGCACTTCTGATTATTGAAATTGATACAATTAGTAATATTCGGATATTCTGATTTTATAGAGGCTCAAGTGGAACGTCGATCCTCTGACGCAGCAGAGACTTCCCGGTAGTAGCTCGGAAGTTTAGAGGTGAGTAACCTAGTTGGTTCCTCAATCTCTGGTGTGTTAATTGCTTGTGTGATCTATCTGTGCATATGATTACGTGTTTCGCATGAGTATGTTATTATGAATTGTGAATGCATGCTAGGCATGAATAGAAATCGGTAATTGATAGTTATGACTGGAGCACATTCTGATCGGAGCTATATGCTCATCTATTATGAAATTGTGAAAAGGAAATAGTGCATACCCGGAAGGCTCTCCTATCCCTAGTTTGCGTGGGCAGTAGTGCATACCCAGAGGGCTCTCCTACCCCCGAAAACGCGATTTCTGTGTGATGTGTGATGTGCCCAGAAATGGGATATCGACGCCTTGATCCAACACTAAAATGAAATGGAAATCATTATGCATTCAGTATGTGATTGTGCTGTGAGTTTGCAATTGGTTAACGACAAATGTGTGATAATTGTTGAGTAAATTTATGACTGTGATTCTGAATATGATATTGTGTTGTTTTGTACGCAATTTTGCGTAATGCATGAATTGAGTGAACCATCGATGATGGTTACTCATTGAGTTCGCAAACTCACCAAAATTGCAACTATTTTTCAGGACAGTGATAGTGTGACTCCTAGCTCCAGATAGTGAAACTTTTTCTCGCCGCAAGGTGCCGACGAGAGGAGCATGGCCCATGTGTCGGTCATTGGGATCTTTGGGATATTTTGTGGATGACCTATCTAGGAGTTGTGTTAGTTCTTTTGGATCTGTACAGTTGTAATTATGACAGAGTTATGTACTTGTGGTTTCTACGAAATGAAATGTGAAGTCTTTTGGTTTTAAAATTTAGTGAATGTGATCTTACTGCTTTATTATATTGATGCCATGAGGTGTATAATTTGATCGTATCGTAGTGCACCCTCATCGTAAGGTATGTATCGGTATGACCTACGGGCGTCCCGGTGTATACTCTACGGTAAGGGGGCGCTACATTGGTGGTATCAGAGCATGGTTTGGCATCTTTTGGGCATAGAGTGTCTTAGGCTTGAATCCTTATAAGAAAAGCATAAATTGATCAAGTTTGCGGTTTTGTTGTAGGTCATCCGTCTTTGGTGATCAGGTAGATCACTCAGCTGACCAAGGATCAGTCGGAGCGAGTAGGGAGTCTTCTGTGCCTTTGTATGAGGAGCAGCCTCCTATAGTTCCCATGAGACGGGAGAGGAGGTATGATCGTCTGCGTAAGCAGGGAACTGTGGATTTCTATGGCAGCCTGAGACCTGAGGCCGAGGATGGTTAGAGAGGACTGAGAGAGTCCTAGATCAGATGGACTGTGACCCCGATGAGCGTTTTGATTATGCTGTCTCGTTGCTTCAGGTTTAGCTTATCAGTGGTGGAAGACTGTCCCGGATAGTTCCACCAGACCTTGTGTTTTGACTTTGGCAGATTTTCTAAGAGCTTTTCGGGATAATTATATGCCCAAGGTATATATGGAGATGAAGATGCAGGAGTTCTTAGATTTGAAACAGGGGTCCATGGCAGTGGCCGATTATGAGGTCAGGTTCAATGAGCTGTCGGCATATGCTTCTGTTTTGATTTCCTCTGAGGCAGATAGGTGCCGGAGATTTGAGGGAGGGCTTAATGGAGATTGCATACGCTTAGTTAGCCCACCATGGATCTCGATATGGGCACCTTACCCCGCTGACACGGAGTATGTCTATCAGGAGCCGAGAGCAACATGAGGATTGAGCAACTCTTGGCAGTCGGGTTGAGGGGACGGGGATCTAGGGCACCTTTGGAGCCGAGAGCAACAAGTGGAGGATCGAAAACTCTCGAGGCGGGTCGGGTCGGACCGGATCTAGGAGCAAGAGATCTAGTGAGAATCGAGGCGGCTCTGTAGGAGTTTTAGCGACGCGCGAGGTAGGTTCAGATTTTCGGGAGGTCCCAGGCAGTCTGGTTCTGCTGAAGGGGAGATTTGGCGATCTGGTAGTAGTAGTGGCAGTGGTAGAAGTTCTGGCCAGCTTCTTCGTTGTGTGAGTTTTGTGAGAGGAGGCATAGTGGAGAGTGTTGGAGGTTTAATGGAGCTTGTTTGAGATGTAGCTCTATGGAGCATCAGATCCGGCACTGTCCAAAGATTTTGGGAGCTCAGTCTGCTTCGAGTGGGAGAGCCGGTAGTAGCACGACAGTGTAGCAGAGCCGCGGTGGTGGACCTGGATTCAGGGGCCGAGGTAGAGCCGAGATTCCTTTGTGGATCCGAGAGTCGAGCGATCCACAGTCCCAGTGCTGGTCTATGCCATGACTAGGGTGAGGCCCAATTCTCTGATGTGGTTCTGTGTTTGCTTCTGATCTCTGGCTTTGAGGTTTATGCATTAATAGATCCAGGGTCCACGCATTTTTTTATCGCACCGCATGTGACATGTAGATTGCATGTGGATAGGGAGATGTTGCAGTGTGGGCTAGAGGTGAGTACACCTCTAGGTAGTACTACAGTTCTGGGAGAGGTCTGCAAGAGGTGTCCGATCATGATTGATCAGTCGGAGTTGAGTGCAGACCTGATTGTGTTGCCCCTTCGAGAGATAGATTTGATTTTGGGGATGGACTGGCTCACTGCCCATAAGGCTATCATGGATTGTTATACCAAGGAGGTCGTGTTAGAGTCTCCTGGTCAGCCGAGGGCTATTTTTCGAGGTGTTAGTTAGGCAGTGCCAGCCAGGATGATCTCGTTTATGAGTTCTCTGAGGTTGATGCGAGGGGTTGTGAGGCCTATTTGGCGCATGTAGTGGATTCCAGAGTGCAACAGATTTTGCAGGAGGTTCCCGTGATCAGGGAATTTCCAGATGTGTTTTCCGAGGAGTTACCGGGTTTGCCGCCGGATCGGGAGACAGAGTTTGAGATAGACCTCGTTTCAGGTACCGCTCCTATATCGATACCTCCGTATAGGATGGCACCGTGGAACCGAGGGAGCAAGGCTCACCAGCAGAATTGTTGGATAAGGGGTTCATCGAGCCGAGTGTTTCATCGTGGGAGCTCCGGTGTTGTTTGTGAAGAAGAAGGACGGGACTATGAGGCTGTGCATCGATTATAGGCAGCTGAATCGGGTTCTGATTAAGAATAAGTACCCACCGCCTAGGATCGATGATCTTTTGATCGATTCTGAGGAGCTCTGTGTTTACCAAGTTAGATTTGAGATCCGGATACTATCAGTTGAGGATCGCAGAGGTCGATGTGCTTAAGAGTGCTTTCAGGTGCAGGTATGGGCATTTCGAGTTCTTAGTGATGCCGTTCGGGTTGACTAATGCCCCGGCAGCCTTCATGGCTTTGATGAATAGAGTCTTTCAGTCCTACTGGATCGATTTGTTATCAGGTTTATCAATGATATTTTGGTATACTCGAGGTAGTAGGGGAGATATCGCGAGCACCTGAGGATAGTGCTGCAGGTTATGAGGGATAGGCGGTTGTATGCCAAATTCACTAAGTGTGAATTTTGGCTGGATGAGGTGGTGTTTCTAGGCCATATCGTGTCTGGTGAGGGTATCCGGGTGGATCCTCACAAGATTGAGGCAGTGAGAAGTTGGGAGATTCTGAGAAATGTGTCAGAGTTGAGAAGTTTCCTCGGTCTAGCAGGATATTACCGGAGGTTTGTCAAGAGGTTTTCTGTGATCTCAGCCCCTTTGACGAAACTTCTGAGGAAGAGTGTGGCCTTCAGATGGACAGATGAGTGCCAGAGGAGTTTTGAGGAGTTGATACATCGTTTGACTACGGCGCCGGTGTTAGCCCTGCCATCTGGAGTAAGAGGTTTCGAGGTCTTCAATGATGCTTCGCAGCAGGGTTTAGGCTGTGTGCTGATGCAGCATGGGAGAGTTATAGCGTATGCCTCGAGATAGTTGAGAGCACATGAGATTAATTATCCCGTGCATGACTTGGAGTTAGCGGTTAGCCAGTGTTTGCTTTGAAGATCTGGAGACATTATTTGTATGGGAGACGTTCCAGATCTTCACCGATCATAAGAGCTTGAGGTACTTGTTGAGTCAGCGGGAGCTGAATCTGAGACAGAGGAGATGGTTAGAGTTGCTTAAGGATTACGACTGCACTATCGAGTACCACCCCGGGAAGGCCAATGTGGTGGCTGACGCATTGAGTAGGAGATCGCATGGTAGTGTAGCTCAGATTCAGGTTTCGAGGTTGCCGTGCTTGGTTCAGTTGAGAGGTCTTAATGTGCAGATGGATTTGAGTCAGGATGGAGCTCTGATTGCGACTTTGAGGCTTAGGCCGGTGTTGCATGATCGGATTAGGAGAGTGCAGGATCGGGATCCAGTGATGGTGAGATTGATTGATAGGGTCAGATCTGGATGGCTGTCTGAGTTTGAGCTGAGAGATGGTACTCTTTGGATGGGCCAGAGGTTATGTGTTCCAAATGTAGATGATCTGAGGCAGAAGATTCTAGAGGAGGCTCATTTGGCTGCTTATGTCATGCATCCTGGTGTCACCAAGATGTATCGCACTCTTAAGTTGCATTTCTGGTGGCCAGGTATGAAGAGGTAGGTGGCGGAGTATGTTTCTCGGTATCTGACGTGCCAGCAGGTTAAGGCTGAGCACCAGGCCCCAGTTGGGAGATTGCATTCGTTGCCCATTCCGGAGTAGAAATGGGAGCAAATTACGATGGATTTTATTATGGGGTTGCCTAAAACTCCGAGACAGTGTGATGCTATCTAGGTCATAGTGGACCGGTTGACTAAATCGGCTCACTTCTTGCCAGTGAGGGAGAGCAATACCCTCGATCAGTTAGCCCAGAAGTATGTGGCAGAGATAGTTCGACTGCACGGGGTCCCAGTATCGATAGTGTCAGATAGGGATCTCAGGTTTACTTCGAGGTTCTGGAGGAGTTTGCAGTCGACTATGGGTACGAGATTGAACTTCAGCACATCGTTTCATCCTCAGATAGATGGACAGTGTGAGAGGACTATTCAGACTATTGAGGATATGTTGAGAGCCTGTGTATTGGAGTTCCGAGGTGCATGGGATCAGTATTTACCTCTGGTAGAGTTTGCTTATAATAATCAGTACCAGAGTAGCATTGGTATGGCATCGTATGAGGCGTTATATGGACGACAGTGCAGATCCCCTCTTTATTGGGATGAAGAGGGTATGAGGATGTTAGAGGATCCCGAGTTGATCCAGGACACTGTGGATAAGGTACAGCTGATTCGGAGACGCATCAAGGCGGCTCAAGATAGACAGAAGAGATATGTGGATCAACATCGGAGAGAGATAGAGTATGCTGTAGGTGATAGGGTGTTCCTCAGAGTATCTCCGTGGAGAGGAGTTCTCAGATTTGGCCGTAAGGGCAAGTTGAGTCCTCGGTAAATCAGTCCGTATGAGATTGCTGAGAGGATTGGACCGTTGGCCTACAGATTAGCTTTGCCGAGTGAGATGTCCCAGTTGCACGATGTGTATCATGTGAGCATGCTCCGGAGATATCGATCAGACCCGACTCATGTGATTCTGGCTCAAGAGATTGAGATAGCTAGTGATTTGAGTTATGTTGAGGAGCTGGTGCAGATTATTGTATCGCGGGTCAAGCAATTGCGGAGCAGGGTGATTCCATTGGTGAAAGTCCTTTGGAAGAACCACTCATCAGAGGAGGCGACTTGGGAGACTGAGGAGCACATGAGGAGACAGTATCCTCACTTGTTCGATCAGTCAGGTAAGAAAATTTCGAGACAAAATTTTTATTAGGAGGGGAGAATTGTAACATTCCGTCACCGATGGGATGGGTACAGTTCATCTCATACGTATTTTGCATACGTATTTTTGCATATGCATTCATAGCCTCTACATTAGTGATAAATGTTCGCAATTGCATAAGCATATGTATGTATATGCATGTATGACAGATTTCCAACTTGACTGTGAAATTGGAGATTTTGTGATTAAGGTTAACTGTGCTTTGCTTAGTGAATTGGAGTATAAAATTGAATTTAGGAATTGAGAATAGAAAATTTGAGTATGTGATTAGATGTTTTCTAATTTTGAGAATTTATAGGAATTTTTCCTGGATTTTTAGAGTAACATGTCCGAACCGAAAAAATGGCTTAGTGACTGATTAATTTTGATTCCGGTTCCGAATGTGATTGAAAATTTATATGAGGTAATCGAATTATGATTTGAGGAATTAGGATCGGAACCATTGGAATTCGGGAGACATTAGAATTAGATTGGATTGAGGTTGTTCGGATTGGACTTGTGGCAAATGAATTTACCAAACAAGCCTTAAGGTCCTTAGGTTTATAAACCTTTCTCCTTTGAAAATCTTGCTCCACGACGCTCTCTTATATTTTGAAAGAAATTTGGTTCTTCTTCCTCCTTCCATCATCGTGGATTCTCCTTAGACTTGCTTCTTCTTGATTTTTCTTCTTGCTCTTGGCTTCATCTTCCACCCTTGAATCTATCATCTAGTTTGGTGTTGAAGATGATGAGGATATGCTTAGCTTTGGGTGTTGCCGTGGGTGGTGATTGAGGTGGAAGTTGGAGATTTGGAGTGATTCTCAAAGGTTTAAAGCTTTAATCAAGTAAGTTTCTACACCTTTGTGTTTTGCATAGTTTGATTTAAGTATGGAATTAAGGTATAAATTGTTTGAGGATTTAGAAATTTTCGGATGAGATAAGTTTTAGGGAAAATGTGGATTTTGATTTGGGTAATTGTGGAATAATGGTTATTTGGTGGATTTAAGGTTAGGAATGAGTTGTGTTAAGTGTAGAATGTTGTTTTGGAGTGTTTAGAATGGATTTGGGTGGATTTATATCAGAGAATCTAGAAATTTCTGGATTTCGGGAGTGTTTATGGGTTTGTGAGCAATCCTCGATCCGCACGCCTTGACGAGCGAAACATACGCCGCAATGACGATCCTGCCGCACTCAATGAAGCGCCGGTACCAATGGAGCGAATTAGTTCCGCATCGGCCGATTTCGAACCGAGACGGCGATATTGGTACGGGTTTGAATTAGGCCGGTACCGACCTTTTCCGGCCAAGACGCCGGCATTCAAATATCGGGACCAATCTGCAAAAAATATTAAACTTCAAGGACCATTTTGCAATAAATGAAAAAAAACCCTAAAAATCTAACCCACCCGACCTTGGCTCTCCCTCTCAACTCAACTCTCACATTTCTCTCTTCTCGTTCTCCTCTCACATAGCCACCGCCCTCGCTGCCTCCCTCGCCGTACTTGCTAAATCGCCGTCACTCTCTTGCCCTCGCCTCTCTTACCTCTGTCTTGGTCTCGAGTCGTGGAGTCGTGGACGTGAGTCGTCTTCTTCAACGCCTGAAACCGTGCTGCCGCCGTTGCTTGCTACTTTCGAGATCCACCGTCTGGCGCCCACCCGACACCGCCAAGTCGCCATCTTCAATGCCCGAAGCCCTCGCCTCCCAAAGCCCTCGTCGCCGTCTTCAACGCTCGAAGCCCTCGCCGCCTGCTGAGATCCACCCCACGGCCCACCGTCCCCTCCTGCTGAGCATCCGACATTGACCCAGATTGTAAATGACCGATTGTTGTGTTTAATTTTTCTTGGCTTTTGGACAATATTTGCTTGTGTTTTTTGTGTTGGTTGGTAGATCCGTAGATGATGTTGGATTGAGAAAGATGTTGGATTTGTGGATGATCCGATGATGATGTTGAAATATTGAATGAATCCTGTTGATTGTTGCGTTGGAAAAAAAATTTTGATTGGTGATTGTAATTGAGTAGATTTTAAGGTATTAAAATTGGCATAAAATTTGATTAGAATCTGTTGTAAACTTATAATTAAAATTGGAATAAAATTTGGAATTGTACTGAAAATTAGATTTGGAAATTGGAGTTGAAAATTAGATTTTTGCATTTTGGAATTAGAAATTGTAATTGGAAATTGGAGTTGGATATTTGAATTGATAGAAAATTAATTTTGGAATGGGAATTAGAATTGGATTAAAAATTGGTTGATTAATTTTTGAATGGGAATTAGAATTGGATTGAAAATTGGTTGAATGGAAATGGAAATGGAAATGGATTGAATGGAATGGAATTAGAATTGAATGGAATTGGAATTAAATGAAATGAATGGGAATTGGAATTAAATGGAATGAATGGAATTGGAATTGGAATTGAATGAAATTGAATAGGAATGAATTGGAATTGAATTGAATTGGAATTAGAATGGAATTACAAATTGTTGGAGTATGTTTTAAATTGAAATAGAATTGTATTAAATTGGAATTGTAATTGAATTAAATTGAAATAAATTGAATTGAATTGGAATGTAATGGATTGAATTGGAATTGGAATGGAATTGGATTGGAATGAAATTGGAATTGAATTGGAATTGAATTAGATTGTAATTGAATTGGAATTGAATTGTAATTGGAATTGAATTGATATGGATTGGATTGCATTTGATTGAATTGAATTGAATTGAATTTAAATGGATTGGATAGCATTTGATTGAATTGAATTTGAATGTATTGATTGAATTGCATTGAATTGGAATTGGATTTGAATTGGAATTGGAATTGGAATTGGATTGGATTGGTATGGATTGAATTGGATTGGATTGGATTAGATTGGATTGAATTGGATTGGATTGGATTGGATTGGATTTAATTGAATTGAATTTGAATTTGAATGGATTGATTGAATTGGAATTGAATTAAATTGAATTGGATGGCATTTGATTGAATTGAATTGAATTCAATTTGAATGGATTGATTGAATTGCAATTGAATTGTATTGGATTGAATTGAATTGAATTGGATTGGATTGAATTGGAATTGGAATTAGAATTGAATTGAATTGAATTGAATTGAATTGGATTGGATTGGATTGGATTGGATTGGATTGGATTGGATTGGATTGAATTGTATTTGATTGAATTGAATTTGATTGAATTGGATTGAATTGGATTGGATTGGATTGGATTGGATTGAATTGTATTTGATTGAATTGAATTGGATTGAATTGAATTGAATTGTATTTGATTGAATTGAATTTGATTGAATTGAATTGGATTGGATTGAATTGAATTGAATTGTCATTATGTACTGAAATTATGTGTTATTCATTTTTGTGTACAGATAAATGGAAGGAAGTTCAAATACTCCCGATCAATCTAGTTTAGGAAGATACAATGATCCAACTTGGGCTCATGCTGGTGCGGTTCCGGTCCAAAAGAATCATACCATTTGCTTGTTTTGTAACAAGCATTTGAAAGGTGGAGGAATCACCCGATTGAAAAGGCATTTAGCTGGGGTTAAAGGAGATGTGGAAGCTTGTAAAAAAGTCACTCATGATGTGAAGTGGCAGATGAAAACATTGCTTGATGAACATCAATTTGAGAAAGATAGAAGGGTAAGATTGAATCTTGAAATTGGTAGTGGAAGTTCATTTCCGGTTTAGTGGTGATTATGGAGATGTTGAAGGTGGAAGTGGTAGTGGTAGTGGTACCGGTAGTGTTCCATCTCACCTCGTGGATCTGCGCAGAATCTGAAATGAGGAAGAGAAGAAGGCGCCATCTAGTTTCTTTGCACCACGAACAACTCAGGAGCTCAACCTTCAATTCAGTGATGCAATGCAAACAAGAGATGCGACTCACAATGTTGATATGGCAGTAGCTAGATGGTGGTATGATACAGGTTCGTCATTTAATGCTTCTCAATCATATTATTGTCAACCTATGATAGATGCCATAGCCTTTTATGGTCCAAGATACAAAGGGTCATCGGTTGATGACTTAAGAGGTAAACTTTTGAGTTGTCTTTGTGTGAAATGAGAGCTTATTTGGCTGAAAGAAGAGTGAATTGGGGTATTAATGGATGCTCAATTATGTGTGATGGTTGGACGAATAGGAGACAAGAGCCTATTATAAATTTTTTGGTTTATTGTTTTAATGGCTCTATGTTTTTAAAATCGATTGATGCATCTGGCATGATTAGAAATGCTGATAATTTGTTTCAGATATTTGATGAAGTTGTGAATGAAGTAGGGGTAGAAAACATTGTTCAGTTTATTACTGACAATGATTCCGCTTATAAAGCGGCAGGGATGAGGTTGCAGAGAACCTATAATTCATTCTTTTGGACTCCTTGTGTTGCACATTGCATTGACTTAATACTGGAGGATATAGGAAATCCTAGGTATTTTCTTGTTTTTGATGAGACCATGCAGAAGGCAAAAAAGGTGACAAAATTTATTTATAATCGTGCATGGGTTTTAAATTTGATGAGAAGGGAATTTACCAATGGTAGGAATTTGTGTCGCCCTGCTGTGACAAGATTTGCAACAAATTTCTTATCACTTCAGTCTTTTCTTTCGTTGAGGAAGGAGTTAAGACAAATGTTTACAAGTGATAAGTGGGTTACATCTCAGCATGCTAGGTCTAATGCTTGAATGGAGGTCTCAGAGTATCATATTGGAAGATAGGAATTTTGGTCGCAATGTCAATTCGTTATCCGAGTTTGTGAGCCTTTGGTGAGGGTGCTTGGTTGGTGATAGTGAAGAAAAGCCAACAATGGGTTATATTTTGATCTATGGAGAGAGCAACTAAGCAATCAAGGCCAATCAAACATAGCCTTCTTTATACTAACCATTTATCTCAATCATTAATGATAGAAGGAGAAACAACTTTCTTCGCCATTGTTTGTAGTCGGGCTTTTTGAATCCTAATGTGTATTTTAGACCTAATCCTAAAAGCAAGTCAAGTTAGTAGAGGAATGCTTATGAGCGAGCTACAACAATTGTTCCTCGTGACTCAATGCAAGTTGTTTTAACCATCAAATGGAGGCTTATAAATACTCTTATGAAGATTTTGGAATGTCGATTAGCTATTCAACAAAGAGGACTTCTTTCTCCGGTATTATTTATTTCCTATTTCTTATTTGTTGAAATTTATTTATCACTTTATTTTGTTTATAACACTACTTTTGTTTTCTTATAACTTGCGATTGCTTGGTGGGATCTTTTGGATGTAGTGTTCCGTAATTGAGAAAGTTTGCAATTCAATTTTAAGTCAATGTGTGAGTGCAACTAGGTGTGAACGAAATGGAGCACATTTGAATTTATCCATTCCAAGAAAAGGAATAGATTGGAGCATAAGAGGTTGAATGACTTGGTTTATGTTCGTTACAATTTGAAGCTTCGGGAAAGGTACGTTATTTTCATTATTAATTTTGATATAATTTCTTATAATTTTCTAATAATTAAATGTAATTGTTTACTAGGACTCTTAGTAGCACAAGTTCTTCAAATGATCCAATTGCAATTGATAATATTGATATTTTGACGGATTGGGTTTCTGAAGAACCCAATTTGGTTGATGTGAGTGATTTGAATGTGGAGGATGATCTTGGATGGGAAAGCATTGACATGTCATTTGGTGCATTAAATTTGAATGATGATGATGATGAAGCTCCTCTCAATGTTGAGGATTTTGTACCAAATGATCAGTGGGGTCAGTGCAGTTCAAGCGGGTATCCGCCCATTGACGATTGAACTTCAGGTTTTAATTTTTCCTCTTCTTTTAATTTTACTTGTATTTGATCATTGATGTTTATGTTAAATTATATGTATGTAATGTCAATGTAATATTTTGTTTCAGTTCAAATTCTACTTGATTGCTTATTCGTCATCAACTCTTTTGTAATATTTATTGTTCTTTTATCGGATGTTTTGAATCTTTTGATGTAAATATGTAATATTATTTATTGTAATGATGAAATTGTATGATTGTAATATTTTAAATGCTTTGTATTATTCTTAGTTTTATAATTGTATGATAATGATTGTTTTTATTTATATTAATTGTGGTTATTATTTATATGTAAAATATTTAAAAATTATTGTTATTTCAAATTAATTGTCATTATTATCTATTATTAAGATTTTTTAAAGTATGGTTGATGTAAACAGTAAAATGGTAAAGTATACAGTACAGTTGTATAATATATCAATATGGACTATTTTGCAATTTTTAAAAAGTTTAGGGACTATTTTATAAATTTAAAAATATCCCAAATCTAAGATTTGGCATCGAATGCTGCACCAATGCACTGCCTGCCTCGTTCGAGCCCAATCCGCATCGAGTCCGCACGATTTTCATAACATTGGCTAGTACGCTGCGTCGGCGAGAGTCACCAGCACGCCATGAGGCGCGCTCGCATACGCGACGATGTAGAGGAGGGAGTCTCGCCACATGAGGATCAAAGCGCCGCGACGAGGACGCCTCTTTAGGCCGATTGCGATTGTGATTCTTTTATGTTTTAAATGATTTTTTAGGTTTAATTATTATGATTGGTGAGTGATTAATTGACTGTGATTTAGAGACTACGAATTTTAATTTAGGAGATAGGGATTCCGGAAATTTAATTCGGTGGTTCTCGAAATCGAATGGCAATTGCATAGTGAATTTGATTCCGATCTAAAGAAAATTCATATGTAGTGGAATTTGACCTTGGAAGATATAGAACTTAGCCAATTGACTTATGGAATTAGAAATTGCTATGGATTAGTGTGAGAATGCGGAATTGAGATAAATCGGTATTAGGGTCGGAAATGTCATAACATGCATAGTATAGCATTCATTTGAGACATCAGCACTTCTGATTATTGAAATTGATACAATTAGTAATATTTGGATATTCTGATTTTATAGAGGCTCAAGTGGAGCGTCGATCCTCGATGCAAGAGAGAATTCCGTGATGAGCTTCGAAGTTTAGAGGTGAGTAACCTAGTTGGTTCCTCAATCTACGTGTGTTAATTGTCAGTGATCTATCCGCATATGATTAAGTGTTTCGCATGAGTATGTTATTATGAATTGTGAATGCATGCTAGGCATGAATAGAAATCGGTAATTGACAGTTGTGACTGGGGCACATTCTGATCGGAGCTATATGCTCATCTATTGTGAAATTGTAAAAAGGAAATAGTGCATACCCGGAGGGCTTTCCTATCCCTAGTGCGCGTGGGCAATAGTGCATACCCAAAGGGCTCTCCACGCAGTAGTGCATACCCAGAGGGCTCTCCTACCCCCGAAAACGCGATTTCTGTGTGATGTGTGATGTGCCCAGAAATGGGATAATACTGACGCCCAGTCACAACACTAAAATGAAATGGAAATCATTATGCATTCAGTATGTGATTGTGCTGTGAGTTTGCAATTGGTTAACGGAAAATGTGTGATAATTGTTGAGTAAATTTATGACTGTGATTCTGAATATGATATTGTGTTGTTTTGTACGTAATTTTGCATAATGCATGAATTGAGTGAACCATCGATGATGGTTACTCATTGAGTTCGCAAACTCACCCAAAATTGCAACTATTTTTCAGGACAGTGATAGTGTGACTCCTAGCTCCAGATAGTGAGACTTTTTCTCACTGTGGGTGCCAGCGAGAGAGCATGGCCCATGTCGGTCACCGGGATCTTTTGAGATATTTTGTGGATGACCTATCTAGGAGTTGTGTTAGTTCTTTTGGATCTGTACAGTTGTAATTATGACATAGTTATGTACTTGTGGTTTCTACAAAATGAAATGAGAAGTCTTTTTGTTTTAAAATTTAGTGAATGTGATCTTACTGCTTTATTATATTGATGCCATGAGGTGTATAATTTGATCGTATCGTAGTGCACTCTCATCGTAGGGTATGTATCGGTATGACCTACGGGCATCCCGGTGTATACTCTATGGTAAGGGGGCGCTACAGAAATAGTAATAGTTCTGTCCTCAGGTGTAGGGTTTTCACACCTACTTACAACAACGTTTCCACTATAACTAAACTTGTAGAGGATACAATAAATGAGTTTCTAGATTTAGTATGGAAGACAAACTCTTCAGATGAACTACTAGTACGAAACGGTTTACCTAAAATACAATCAGTATAGAACTTAGATATTGTCAGATTAGTAAACTATTAAATGAACCAAAATTAAAGTGATATGCATACGTGAATGTCCAGATGAAGTATGTGGAATTGAAGAATTTTCCAAAACAACTAATTTCCCTAATCCTTTACAGACTATTGTGAAATCGCTCCCACTTCTATGGGCATACATGTCATCTTCAAGATTCAAGGACGCTTAAAACAACATGTAGTATATACCATCAAATGTGAATATATATAGTAGCTTCATAAAAGGAAAGGAGATGTACATAATTAAGAAAGTGACGTTGTTCATATGATACTAAATACCTTGAAGTAGAAGATCGACCATGGAAGGCAATCGATCATTAGTGTATGAAATGGAGATATTTTTGCATTGTTTATTCCTTCAGTAGGAACAATTTTGTAACATTTCTCCCAATGGAATGAATTAGTACCATTCAGAACTAGTCACCATGTCGACATTCCTTGATTAATAATGTTAAGAGTTATATTATGCAAATGTCGATTTAGAATCAAATGATAATTTGTTCAACTACAATTTTGATGATAAGTGAAAGTAGTCCAGTTTATTACTTATACATCTTAAATATGCGTAATGATATGAATTAATCTATCCACTCTAAACATCATTTAGTAATATTTGATTGAATTTTCTAGAAATATAAGAATTTGAATTCAATATTTTACACAATATATTAAAAAATAATTGATTTGTTCAATATAATATTCAATTGCAAGCATAAATTAATCGTTATCATCGCTTAATTGTAAATTATAACCACCTTCTTTTTCTGAAGAATAAGAATCAAACTCAAGCTTCTCTTCAGATCTGTGGCCCTCGTCACCCTCTCCAGATGAAATTTCCAACATATTCATTAGATGGATCGTTCAAAAGTTTATTATTGTCATATATGACAAATGCATTTATTTCATAAACATCTTCCTGAAATGCTTCACTTTCAATTCTTTGTTCTCCTTTTCTAAGTGATTCAAAAATATCTCTAGGTTTAACTTTGCAAATGACCAACCAATCTGACTTATCTCATCATAAGTTGGGAAAAAGGACATAATACACCTGAATCGCTTGCATTGCCAACACGAAAGTTCAAATTGTTTCAATCTTCTTCGGTTGTTGATTTAAGCTAAATTGCATCGGCTATGCACTTTTGTACTAATATTTGGAGTCAGATCAAACCAGTTACACTTAAATATCACACTTTGCTTTGTTGGCAATGCAGGGCACTCAATTTCAAGTATCTCAATAATTTTATGATAGTAATACATCAATTCTACCTGTATACAAACTCCATTATTTATTGTGTCATGCTATGACCATGATATTCTGTATGATATTTGTATCCATTAATGAAATATATTAGATACAATTTAACCATTTGCAGAGGTCCCTTCGTAAGATTACATATGAACTTGTTTTCTATTGGATTTTCTAAGGCCTACATAAAAGAAATTATCATATCAAAGAGTATAATGTCATTTGAACACTTAAATCTTATAATTCAATCATTTCAATAATTGTAAGTGAAAACTTACATATTTCTCGAACCATCGAGGAAAGTGTCTTCCAACTTCAATATTTATATCATCCTATGTTTTGTCTAGTATTAGCTCGCATAACAATTCCTCGTATAATCTAAAAACATTATTATGTATTTCAATTATGAACAATACTATATTTCAAAACCTAAATAACCAGTTTCAACTTACTGCATGAAAGGTTGAACCTTTTGACAATTCAATAAAATGTAACCATGTGTAGCCTCAATTTCTTCCTCTATTAACATTCTTCTTGTTGAACGTCTATGTGCTCGTCTAGGATATATAAAAATGGATAAGTTATCATCAACATCACTCATTTCTCCCTCATCGTCATTACGAGGAACTTTTCTTTCTCTTGTGTGAGCATGCCACTCAAAATAATGTGAACAAAATATACTAGCTTCCTCCACTAAATAAGCATTACATATCAAACCTTTAACTCTAGCCTTGTTTTTGACATTTTTCTTCAAGTGATGTAAATAACTATATTAGCAAATAGGTTATTACTATTTAGTTGTTAAAACATGTTACCACGTCAATTATAATAATTTTTGTTGAATTATCTCTCAAATGGATACATCCATCAATATTGAATTGGATGACTAGTTTTGTCTCGTGCGCTAAATGCACAGGTAGATGCTCCATACAGTAAAAGAAACCTGTATATTTCTTTTATTTTCCTACTCTCACTATGAACAACCCCTCTTAAATGCTCTTCAACTTTATAATTAAAATACGAAACAACTTTAATCTTTGATTTAGATTGTAACTTACTCCTTTTTTTTAAATTCCTATCATCATTTCTTCCTTTGTCAATAATCAAACTTAAATCTAATATATATGCAAGTGTGCTAGAGACATTTTTCTTCAATTCTTTAGACTGGAGAGCATCCTTTACATTATGGTTAAAAAAAATCTCTTTTCCATACATCATTGTATCAATAAAATTCTCATATAAATTAGGCAAGAAACATATAAACTGTAGCACCCCACTCCCGCAAGACCCGAACCCGATATCGTGGGTGATATCCGAGTCCGTACCTCACGAGAGTGGTATGCTAGAGTACTCGAATACCGTCAAACATTCAGTATAAATTTTTAAAAAAGACATTCATATGCGTGAAAAACGGTAGACAATTTGTGCCCGCTTTACTATGTAAACATTTTCAGTGATAACAGTACACTCGACAGTATTTAGAAAAGCCATTTAACGTACACAGATCCATAACCAAATTGAACCCAATTTTATTCATAAACATTTCAGTGATCACATTACAATCAATAAAATTATAATAGCCCATTTGGGGCCCACTAGAACTACAACACTATTTTTCAGAAAAATGCGAATACATAATTGTATAAAAGTAAGATAACACTAATGCATGAATCTTTGCGTCGAATGCAACTCCAATATTCACTTTTAACTTACTATTTGGTCATTTGGGTTTATTCCTTCATTGGTCTTTTTTTTTCCTTTTCCCTTCCATATTGTTCATGATCCCAGTTCCTAATACCTTATGGCGAGGGTGTTTTGACCTTCTTCATCATGATATGTCTTGATCTTAGTGAAACCCTAGGAAAACTTATTAAGATCCTATGCAATGTGGAAGTTAATTTTTGCGAAGCGCAAGAAGCGAAGAGTTGAAAACTTGATTAGGTAAGTTGTTGTTTTAAGCTTTAGTTATGCATTTAATGAATGAATTGGTAGTTAGATGCATTAATTGAGAATTTTGGTGCATTAATTATGATTTATGCTGCACTAATTTCAGGAAACCTATGTTTGATTTATTGGGTATAAGCTTAAGCTTGTGTAAGAGTTAATAAGAGTGAATATGATTAGTGTGTAAATTGTGTATGTTGAAGTGATTCTAGCAATGTTAGATGATTAATATTCAAAAGAAATTGATTGAGTATGGATGCTGCAATTTTGAGGGTTTATGTTGAACTGAAGTGTTTGATGAAAGTTAGGTTGAATAGGTGGGTAAATTGAATGCTAATTGAAGTAGAATTGACAAGGGAATGAAAGGAATTGAATTGAGTATCAAAGCTGGGAATTGTCATTTGTACATGGTTTAATGTTTTTGCTATAACTAGTTGTGTGCTTAAGCAATTGAGGTGAGGTTTGTCTTAAATTAAAATTAAGACATGTGGCTACAATTTTTGTGAAGGAAGTGCTGGCCAATTTTGATTAGAAGAGTGTTGAATCTTGCTTGGAAAGTGAAGTTTAGGTACAGTATGAACATTGATTCGAGTTTGATGACCTGAACTTTTGATGAATTTTTCTAGATTGATTGAGGTTGAATTGGTGAAATTGGTCTAAATGAAAGTTGAATCCTATCTTGTTATATTTCTATTGCCAATGATTTTGCAATTTTTCGATATGTACGTTGGGAGTTATGAATTGTTAACTATTGACTGGTTATGTGTATTTTGGGTGAAACCTAGCTATAAGTGTAGGTTTTGTGAGTATTGTGATTGGGAGAAAATTTAGAGATTTCTATGATTTGAATTGGTTCAATTGATCTTCTGGAAATATGTAGAGGAAGCAATTATCTTGAAAATGGGATATACTATACTATTTTTGGATATCAAAATTGGGAGTTATGAATTTTCAAAAACTGGACCTAAGTTAGGTTATTGGCTAATGATCAGGACAGCCACTTGTATGATAGTTTTGAGTTTGTTAGAGATAGAATTGACTGTTAAGCCCTTCATAAGAAGTGTAGTATTCTGTTTTATCTTTTCATGGGTATAAAGTATGCAATTTTTTACATTTGTACAAGGAGTTATGTTTTTATAAAATTGCTGTTCATTTCGGATGATTTCAGTGGGCAGAATCGTTCATCGAATTGTCTGACCTACTTAGCAATTGAATTTGATTTCATGTTGTTCGTGAAAGTTGTATATCACATTCTGATATTTCATTTGGCATAAATCTTGTAATTTTTAGCAAAGGGAATGAGAAGTTATGGATTTTATAAAATATTGCACTGTTTTGACAAAATGTTGCATTGTTTTGAGAGGCATGGTGAAGGCAGTAACTTTGAGTGTATTTTTGACACCCTTAGAGGTGAAATTAGTTTTTGTGTCCTTCATGAAACTTGTAGAACTCTCTTTTCTCTATAAAATAGACACTAAGTTTGTCCAATTTGGAATTCGGAGCAAGGAGTTATGAATTGTGAAAGTTGGGATGTCGATGGACGTTTGTCCAGAATTGCCATTGTAGTAGCATAAGTCGACTTGCACCCTCAGATAAGTCGACGAGAACATACTGTTAGAGTAGTGCCCTGAAGGCAATCGCCTTTAGTTCATTTTGTACAAAGTTGTGTACAGTCTTTATGAATAAATAAAGAAAGGCATATTTCATTAACTTGCTGCTCATTATTTATGAATGGATATTGATCTATAAGCAAATTAATGAAGTCCATCATATATGACATAGCATGAAGGAAATTGTGATGTGATCATACTACTGAGATTCCTATCATGTGCAATTATGTCAGTATCTAAATTATCCCTAGTCATAGGATTACTGAGACTGGACATCGGTAATCCGGAGAGACTAGTACATCTCAAGCTCCTTGATTTGATCAAGCAGTGGATCTCAAAAGCTGTAAATATGAGATATTTAGGGTTGAGATGTGGATGCTTACTAAAGGTAGTGAGTACATTGGATGACCTGCTATGAGATCATCACATGGATGTCCTATTCTAATGTCAGTGATAATTTTATCATAGCAATGGTGCAAATATCCTTAGACTTGAGGTGCTCAAGGATATCTTGAATCTTGATTACGTGTTTTGACTCCATTCCTTGTTGCCTTACGTAGGTCGCTCATAGGGTGGTGATTGGGTACAGCTTGAGGTATTCGAAGGTAATTGAGTAGTCAATAGAGGATTCACCATTTCTGTGATAGCAGAAGATGATACCCATGGCCTCTTGTCAGGGTCATTACTTGGAAGTCTCTGGCCGGAGCATATATGTCATGAAGAATGTCTTCATTGACATATAAAGTAATGAGTCCCAGGACAAGAACTGAAATCACTTGGACTAGATTTGACGTAGTCAGTCTAGTAAGAGTTGACACATTGCCCATACTCATAACCAAGTGGGATATAGCATGGTGAAAGGACGAATTGCATGGTAATTGTCTATGGAAAGGTTCGTGATATGGTTCATGATGAATACATGTTCATTCGTCAAACCAATTATTTTCCGGTCAATTGGGGATCATGATGTGTTGCTAGATACCGCTCATGACTTGCTCAGATTAAGTGTTGATCTAAGTGGCCAACATAACCGGGAACCTAATGGGTCACACGCATAAGAGTGTCTCGGAGCATTTGTAAAATAGTTTTGGATGGAGTTCCAATATATGGAGAGCAATCGGATTAAATGGATCCCGATGAGATCGAGCTATGTCCCGATGAGATCACGACATCGATATTGCTGAAAAACATTTCAAGGGGTTTATCCCATACCGGAACCCGGTAGGCCGGTAGGACCGATCCTAGTATGACTGGACCACTTCAGCATTTATTTATATATATATAATTAATTAATTAATTAAAGAATTAATATATATATATATATATATATATATGTCACGTGGATGGAGGAGGAAGCTTTAAGCTTTAGCTTTATATATATATATATATATATATATATAAAGTAGCTAACGTGGGTCAATGACTCACCTTAGCATTTATTACATCTTTAATTGTTAAAGATATAAAAGGCTTAGGAAGAAAGTTTGAGAAGTATGGATGGTCGTTGGAAGAGAGAAGATAGGTTTTAAAAGGAAATAGTTTTCTCCTCTCATATCTTCATCTTCATCGAAGATCATCAACTCTCAAGCTCTTCTTCTCCTTCTTCATCATCGTTTCTCCTTAGCTCTCCAGAACAAAGGTAAGATCTAGCAGTCTTTAATTTGTTCTAGCTATTCCCGGGTCAAAGGGTTTGTCCCGCTTAGGTTTTCCGATCTCTGCGTGGATACCGTTAGAGACGGTCTCCTTTGGCCGTTATGGTTTGAGTTTGTTGTATAGACACATGGATCTTGGCTTTCGGGAAGGTCCCGGAAAAAAAAAATTTTTTCTGCACCGTGGGCATGTGATGCTCACATCGGGATTTTCCTACAGTGGTATCAGAGCCACTTGTGTCGTATATAACAATGAAACCATGACTAGGTCGGAGTTGCCTATTGCTTGTGATGATGATGCATGTTGATTGTGTGAATTTCGAATTCAGTATAGAAATGTTGTTTTTGAAATTTGCTTGCCCAGATATGTTCACAAGATGTTTTTTCATATGTCTGTGGAAGCTCGGGATTTATCAATGTGATTTGATATGGTTTTGCTAATTTATTCCCCAATGTTCTGGTTGCTGTCTTTGTGCACATTCAATGAACAGGCATGCTTATAAATTCGAGAATAAATTGTATAAAAAATGTTTTTTGGATTTGCTTTCACCAACATGTCTCTAAGATGTTTATGAATGTCTATGAGAATGGAAAAATGTTTTCTAGGTGATTTACTATTTATTTGAGAATTTATTGTGTGCTGCTGGGAATAACTGTGTTGAGGAACACAGATTCTACATTGGCTTTGTTGCTGAGGTTGAATGAGTTTTTGATGAAAATAAATCCTGAAAAAATTCATGGAGCATATTGGGAACATGTTGTAACCTCTGTAAGTTTCGCAAAATTTATTGAAATTTTTTCAATGAGTTTTTCAAGCAAAACACAGAACTTGGCAGTTTTGAGAAAGTTGCTGGAGCTGTTTTGTTTGAAATGAAAAATTATGTATTTCTCAATTCCAATGCCTTGGATCATTTTTAATGTGATTAAAAATGTGTTACATTGATGTTGCATGCTTGCCAAATTGATTTTCTTGAAATTGGGTTTCCAAACAATTTTCGGATGCCAAACGTGTCTCATTAGCGTCTCGTTAGTATATTCCCATATCTTGATTATTTTGGCCGTCACAAATTTTGTGACCAGTGCCGAAGTAGTCTTGATAAAGTGTAGACTACCTAGAGATACTTAGGGTGATAGTTTGATATTCGCAAAATTATTTAGAAATCTAAATGAATAAGAGTGTATTCATCGATTTCAAGTTTTTCATGTATAGTATGACTATATATGATAAGCATGGAACAATGAAAGTGTTTCATTGATACATCATAATAAAGGATATTATACTTGGTATTATGAATTGGAACTGCACGGATTGAGAAATTAGCCGATTAGATAGTAATTCTATATGGATAAGTCGACTAATATAGATACAAGTCGACTTGTCCGTGCACTGTAGACGCATAAGTCGACTTGCACTATGGTACAAGTCGACTTGTTTGTGCACAGCTGCATAAGTCGACTTACACATGAATAAGTCGACTTACACACTAGCATAAGTCGACTTACACATACACAAGTCAACTTGCAACATGCAAAGGTGGGATGATGGATGATTTTAGGTATAGACTCAATGTGATTGATGAATTGCCCTAAATCATTCCATATAGTCATGGTGACTATAATCCTACGGCTTGGAAGAGAAGAAGATGAGACCTGAAAACCCTCACACATCATATGAAAACTAAAGCCTTCCATTAATATGGGGAGAACCAGAGTTCTTATAGAGTTGGATTGTTGCTTAAACCCAAGCTCACTCTATACGGATATGTTCGAACCATGAAAATAAGATTTTCGGATTAATGGGTCAGTTTTCACTAGAAGCGTTGATTTGTTGAGTAAAATCAAGGTCAACGTGGACAGAGGCGAAATTGGGCAGTGTGCATCAGATGTATGCACATCAAGAGTTGATAACTCAATGTGTGTGCATACATCACAAGTTGATAGCACTAGTCGATAGTTGCATCTATGAAGCAAATGGTATGACCGATACCTGCCGATAGATCTAAGGTGGCTTGTTGGGTAAACCCAAGGTCATTTTAGTAATGTCGGATATCTATGATGCAATTGGTATGACCGATACCTACCGATTGACCTAAGGTGGCTTGATGGGTAAACCCAAGGTCATTTTAGTAATGTCAGATATCGACCCACTAGGACATTTTGTCATAATGTTTCTTGGATTCGCATCGAGGGTTATGGATTCTTTGAAACTAGTAGGAGCTATATGCATGTCATGCAAGTCCTTATGATCATGCATGTAATTCTATTCTAACATTCTTTCTCGTTTCCTATAGGTTATTGAAGATGACTTCAAAGTGTGAATTTGCGCCACTAATGGACTCCAACAAATTAATCGGACCGAATTTTCTCGATTGGCTGAGAAATCTGAGAATTGTTCTCAGGTCTGAGGAACTGGGATATGTCCTAGATGTTCCACTTCCTGATCCACTTGTTGTCGATGCTTCTGATGAGGATCGGAAAGTTTATCGTAAGCATCTCAAAGGAAGTGCAGCCAAGAAGAAAACCAAAGAGATCGCACTAAAGGAACTTGCTTCCATTGTGGCAAGACCGCCACCTGGCTTAAACCAGAAAAGTCTATCTGGAAGAATTGAAGCAGAAGAAGGCATCAGATGCCTCGACTTCTTCAAGTATGTTTGTCATTGAGGTAAATACTGTTTCTGACCATAACATATGGGTATTAGATACCGGTTGTGGCTCACACATATGCAATGATATCAGAGCCTCGTGGGACGATGAGCGATTCGTGAAGGGAGAACTAGACCTGCGTGTGGGAAATGGAGCAAGAGTTGCTGCATTAGCCGTATGCACCTACTTTTTGTCACTCCCCAGTGAGCTTGTAATTAAATTGGATGATTGTTATTTTATACCTGTGTTAACAAAGAACATATTGTCTGTTTCTTGTTTAAATAGAGCTAGTTTCCATTTGACTTTTAGTAACAATGGTTGTTCTATTAGTTTGAATGGAATGCTTTATGGTACTGGTACATTATGCAATGAAATTTACATATTAGATATGTCACATCCAATTATGAATGTCAATGACACGAAAAGACATAAACGAGATAATTTAAAATCAACTTACTTATGGCATTGTCGTCTTGGTCATATAAATGAGAGACGATAGCTAAGCTCCATAAGAGTGAAACTTTAGGTCATTTGATTATGAATCATATGACACATGCGAATCTTGTTTATTAGGCAAGATGACTAAGTTTCCTTTAAGGAAAGGGTGAGCGAATGCGATCGAGTATTAGACCTAATACATTCGGATGTATGTGGTCCGATGTCCATCCATGTCGAGGTGGTTGTCTTTACTTCATTACCTTTATCGATGATTATTCTCGATATGGGTACCTATATCGATGAGATACAAATCAAGCATTTGAAAAGTTCAAACAATTCGAAATGAAGTAAAAACCAACTTGGGAAAAGTATCAAGACATTACGATCGATCGTGGTGGGGAATACTTAGACCAAGAGTTTTAGGATTATCTCAAAGATAATGGGATTTTATCTCAATGGACTCCCTTACACACCACAAAGAAAATGGTGTGGCGAAAGGAGAAATCGAACCTTGTCAGATATGGTACGATCAATGATGGGCTTTGCAAAGTTACCAAAATCCTTTTGGGGGTATGCAATCGAGACAACTGTTTACTTACTAAACAGAGTTCCATCAAAGACAGTTGATGTTACTCCATATGAGATGTGGACTAACAAAAGACCTATCTTACTCATTTGAAAGTTTGGGGTTGTCTCGCTTATGTGAAGCGGACACGATCGAGATAAACTTGATGCAAAATCGACAAGTGTTTGTTAGTAGGATATCCTAAAGAAACAATGGGATATCAATTCTACCATGCTGAGGAACAAAAGGTGTTTGTTTCGAAGCATGCTGTCTTTTTAGAGAAAAAGTTTCTTTTACAAGAATACAGTGGGAACAAAATTGAGCTTGAAGAAGTTCAAGATGCTCGAACAGACGCAGATCAACTGCCTGAACCTGAAACTGTCACTCATACAGATGAAGTAACAATTCAACCTTCTACAACACACGAAATTCGTAGGTCACGTAGGATACGCTCTGTTTCCGAGAGATATGGATTTCTCGTGAATGAACAGAATGACGTATTGCTCATAGAAGATGATGAGCCTACTACCTATGAAGAGGTTCTGAAGAGTTCAGAGTCTGAGAAATGGCTTCATGCCATGCAGGCTGAAATAGATTCCATGTATGAAAACCAAGTATGGTCTTTGGTTGAGGCACCTGAAGGAATAAAACCCATAGGGTGTAAATGGGTTTTCAAAAAGAAAACCGACATGGATGGTAATGTAATTACCTATAAAGCAAGGCTTGTGGCTAAAGGCTTTCGTCAAAGACAAGGAGTTGACTACGACGAGACCTTGACCCGATGAGTAATGCTTAAATCCATTAGGATACTCCTAGCTATTGCCACTCATTATGATTATGAAATATGGCAAATGGATGTGAAGACATTTCCTAAATGGAAATCTAGTGAGGATGTGTATATGACACAACCTCGAGGGCTTCACCTCCTATGATGGCGAAAAGGTATACAAGCTTCAGAAATCGATCTATGGATTGAAGCAAGCATCCAGGAGTTGGAATATCCGTTTTGATGAGGTAATCAAAGAGTTTGGTTTCTCACAAAATCCAGATGAATACTGTGTGTATAAGAAGGTTAATGGGACTGCAATCGTATTTCTTGTGCTATATGTAGATGACATATTATTACTAGGAAACGATGTCTCTATGCTACAATCAGTCAAGATTTGGTTGTCTAAATAATTTTCCATGAAAGACCTTGGTGAAGCAACTTAAATCCTTGGGATAAAGATTTATAGAGATAGATCAAAAAGGTTGCTTGGTCTTTCACAATCAGCGTACATAGACAAGATGCTAAAAAGGTTTAGCATGTAGCAATCCAAGAGAGGGTACCTTCTCGTGACTCATGGGATAACACTATTGAAATCTATGTGTCCTAAGACACAAGATGAGAGGATGCGCATGAATATGATCCGTATGCATCTGCGGTAGGATCTATCATATACGCTATGCTATGTCTGAGACCCGATGTATCATATGCTCTAAGTGTTACGAGCGGATATCAATCGGATCTGGTGAGGGTCATCGAGTGGTCGTCAAGAATATCCTCAAGTACTTGCGAAGGACTAAGGATGTTTTCTTGATATATGGAGATAGAGATCTCAAAGTGGCGGATATCAGATGCCGTTTTCAATTTGATAAGGATGATTCCAAATCCCAATCAGGTTATGTATTCACATCGAATAGCGGGGCGTCGGTTGGAAGAGTTCCAAACAAGAGACGGCTCACGATTCAACGGCAGAGGCGAGTACATTGCCGCTTGAAGCGAAAAAGGCGGTTTGATCAAGAAGTTCATTCTTGAACTTGGTGTGGTTCCTAGCGATGATGGACCCGTCTGTTTGTATTGTGACAACAATGGGGCTATTACGCAGCAAAAGAACCAAGGACTCATCAACGATCCAAACACGTACTCGCAGATATCATCGATCGGGAGATCATAAGGCGAGGTGATGTCGGATCGAGAGAATTCCCACCGAAAGCGAATATTGTTGATCCGTTGACAAAGTCATTATCACAAAAGAGTTTTGATTCTCATGTACTCACCTATGGTATTAGATATCAAGGCGATTGGCTTTAGGTCAAGTGGGAGATTGTTAGAGTAGTGCCCTGAAGGCAATCACCTTTAGCTCATTTTGTACAAAGTTGTGTACAGTCTTTATGAATAAATAAAGAAAGGCATATTTCATTAACTTGCTGCTCATTATTTATGAATGGATATTGATCTATAAGCAAATTAATGAAGTCCATGATATATGACATAGCATGAAGGAAATTGTGATGTGATCATACTACTAAGATTCCTATCATGTGCAATTATGTCAGTATCTAAATTATCCCTAGTCATAGGATTAATGAGACTGGACATCGGTAATCCAGAGAGACTAGTACATCTCAAGCTCCTTGATTTGATCAAGCAGTGGATCTCAAAAGCTGTAAATATGAGATATTTAGGGTTGAGATGTGGATGCTTACTAGAGGTAGTGAGTACATTGGATGACTGCTATGAGATCATCACATGGATGTCCTATTCTAATGTCGCTGATAATCTCATCATAGAATGGTGCAGTATCCTTAGACTTGAGGTGCTCGAGGATATCTTGAATCTTGATTTTGTGTTTTGACTCCATTCCTTGTTGCCTTACAGAGGTCACTCATAGGGTGGTGATTGGAGTGCGACTTGAGGTATTGAAGGTAATTGAGTAGCCAATAGAGGATTCACCACTACGTGATAGCGTAAGATGATACCCATAGCCTCTTGTCGGGATTATTACTTGGAAGTCTCGGTCGGAGCATATATGTCATGAAGAATGTCTTCATTGACATATAAAGTAATGAGTCCTGTGACAAGAACTGAAATCACTTGGACTAGATTTGGCGTAGTCGATCTAGTAAGAGTTGACACATTGCCCATACTCATAACCAAGTGGGGTATAGCATGGTGAAAGGACGAATTGCACGGTAATTGTCTATGGAAAGGTTCGTGATATGGTTCATGATGAATACATGTTCATTCGTCAAACCAATTACTTTCCGGTCAATTGGGGGTCATGATGTGTTGCTAGATACCGCTCATGACTTGCTCAGATTAAGTGTTGATCTAAGTGGCCAACATAACCGGGAACCTAATGGGTCACACGCATAAGAGTGTCTCGAAGCATTTGTAAAATAGTTTTGGACGGAGTTCCAATATATGGAGAGCAATCGGATTAAATAGATCCCGATGAGATCGAGATATGTCCCGATGAGATCGCAACATCGATATTGCTGAAAAATATTTCCGGAGGTTTTTCCCATATCAAGACCCGGTAGGCCGGTAGGACCGACCCCAGTGTGACTGGACCACTTCAACATTTATTTATATATATATATAATTAATTAATTAAAGAATTAATTAATATATATATATATATGTGTGTGTCACGTGGATGGAGGAGGAAGCTTTAAGCTTTAGCTATATATATATATATATATATATATATATATATATATATATATATATATATATATAAAGTAGCAATGACTCACCTTAGCATTTATTACATCTTTAATTGTTAAAGATATAAAAGGCTTAGGAAGAAAGTTTGAGAAGTATGGATGGTCGTTGGAAGAGAGAAGATAGGTTTTAAAAGGAAATAGTTTTCTCCTCTCATATCTTCATCTTCATCGAAGATCATCAACTCTCAGCTCTTCTTCTCCTTCTTCATCATCGTTTCTCCTTAGCTCTCAGAAAAAGGTAAGATCTAGCAGTCTTTAATTTGTTCTAGCTATTCCGGTCAAAGGGTTTGTCCTGTTAGGTTTTCCGATCTCTGCGTGGATACCGTTAGAGACGGTCTCCTTTGGCCGTTATGGTTTGGGTTTGTTGTATAGACACATGGATCCTGGCCTTCGGGAAGGTCCCGGAAAAAAAATTTTGTTTTCCGCACCGTGGGCATGTGATGCTCACACCGGGATTTTCCTATACATACACAGTAGCATAAGTCGACTAGGAATCTCAGGCAAGTCGACTAGGATTATATACTTTCCTTCTTTTGCTTATAACTTGTCCATCCGACTTCCGATTGACCTGATTCTAAAGGCATCGGATTCGTGAATCATTTAATTTCATTTCTATGTGAAATTGGGAATTTTAGAGACGAAATTGACAGAAATGGGTTAGGTCAAAGTGATGGGATCGGATATCGATTTTTGGACCTTTTGAAGTCCGAATTGAGCGATTTTAGTGTCTATGGTTTCTTTGGACATAGGGGAACATTTTTACAATGTGATTTATGAAATGATACCGGGAATGTCACGAACATGTATTGTACGCATTTTCATTGATACATGTGTATCTTTAAATAGTTCTGCCTGTACATTTGGTAATGTGTATGCAATTGCATTGTTATAGAGACTTATTTGGAGCATCGATCCACTGACGTTATTGAGTCTTCCAAGTATTTATCTCAAGTACAAGTGAGTAATCTAGTTGGTTTCTCAATTTTTGACTGTTAAATGTTCTATACTTGGAATTCTGTGTTGAATAATGATAAATATGTGAATTATTATGTTTGAAATCTCGGACCAAAGGTCCGAGGGATTGAGTGATTGGATATGCCAATGTGATTGTTTGTGAATGAGAAAAATTATCTATGACTGAAATACCAGACCGAAGGTCCGAGAAAATGGGAATTTGACATTGAAATGTTAATTGACTGAGATTGAGAAACGTTTATGTTTCCAATATGATATGACTATTTCAATTATTGGTTTTGAGTGTATTGCAATATATTGGGCATATTGCATTTCATGCATGAATCGTGAGCAGATAATGATAGTTGTGACTGATTCGCCATCACATCGAACGAGCCTCGAGCTCGAAGGGAGTTAGTGCATACCAGAGGGCTCTCCTACTCCTAGACGCGTCTCATCGAACACCGATCACTTGTTTATGCGCTCGGTCACAACATTGAAATAAAATAGGAAAGAGTCTCATATGCATTGCATACACATTGTGATGATTGAATATAAAAATGAGAAATAGGTAAGAGTGCATGAGAATCAGAAAGCGCTATAGGTATTCAGATGTGTTATGGTGATATGTTGTACGCTATTTGCGTAATGCATGAATTGAGCGAACCATCGATGATGGTTCCTCACTGAGTTCGCAAAACTCACCCAAAATTTGCAAACATTTTTCAGGTTTTGAAGAGTACCCCGTTTGACATGGGAGTATGTCTACCGTATGCAAAGGACAAATAGAGGTCGGGATCAGTTTGCGTCTGCATTAGTGTCTCATTAGTTTTATGCCGAAATCTCTGTAAAAGAATGCTTTGTATTTATAGTGAGCCCAACGTGGTTATGGCTTTTTGTTCATTAAATGGCTTTTGTAAATTATTATTGAATGATTGTAATAACTGAAAATGTTTATTTATAAACGTGGGTTCAGATTGTTTACTGTCTATTCCACGCACATGAGTGTAATGAAAAAAAAACATATTGATACTGAGTTTCGATTGACTGATGTAGCACGCCACCCTCGCGGGGCACGGACTCGGATATCACCAACAATGTCGGGTTCGGGTCACGTGGGAGTGGGGTGTTACATAAACATTGTAACTTGATCCACTTCCTCAATTTTAATTTGAACACCTTGTAGAACTAAGATAATTTGATAAAATTACTAATATGATCTTTCTTTTGTGTACTTTATAACATCTTCAAGGTATATAAACATTGTTTTTGATATAAACGATTTGTAAATGATTTTTTCTAACACTTAATTTCATGTGATTTCTACAACAAAGTAGAAATTGTTTGGTTAACTAACTCTCTAACTACCCTATCATAGACTTAAATAATATTGTGTTGTGTGTCCTAAACAGAATCTATTCCTTTTCTGAAGCCCCTAAACTGTCTATTTTTCTTCTCGTTCTAACGTTGTTGTGCATCCCTACTGAACACGAACCACCCTTATCTTTACCTTTCATAAAGTGAAATCATTAAGTTTCTCAACATCAAACTTATAAAAAGACATTTTGACAACAAACCTTAGATTCGCAAAGACAACTCAATCTTTGATATCAATTATTACACTAATAGAAGTAATATAAAAGAAATAAAGAAGAAAAAATAAAAATTTATGTGGTTTAACCAATCTATTTGACCTACGTCTATAGTTAATTAGATAAATTCCCTATTATTTCATACTACTTTCTCGTAAAACTCTCAAAAGATATTCATAAACTAGGGTTATGTATAAAAAATGCAAGTATAATGAAACTTTATTTCTATAATAGCTTAAGAATATCAAAACTTTATTTTCATATGTTTTTGAAAATGTGTCACAAATTTGATGCCTAGCACAAGTACCACTCCAATGTTCATTTGCTTCCGTTTCTCATATTTTTCTTTCCAGTATGAAATCATTGTCGATCCCTAACCCTGTCCAATGATGATTGGCTCCTATATTTGTAATATTCAAAAAATTCAAGGCATACAGTAACAATATTGCAAACCACTATGTGGATCCAAACACCAGACCTTTAATAACTGTTCTTTTATTACTGCATTCCTAAATGCTTGCTTTTCATGTTCAGCTTTCACTATTAGTCCTTTTCTTCAATCCGAATATTTTATCAAGGAACTGTACCATATATTTGATTGCGTGATATAATCAGGTTGTCTGTAGTTTGTGTGATATTCCTGTAATTACAGTTTCTATGGTATACCAGCAGAGCAAGTTCCTCTAAGCAACAAAAAGTGAAACAGACATAATTATTACCGAGTAAACATGCCTACTCAAATTGGACGACAAAGACAAAGGATGCAGCTCTGAACCTCCTACAGAAACCGATTCTTTCTGTTTTTTAATTACAATAACTAAACGCCATGAACCCTTTATTGACTTTCGTATTATTGATTTCGGGTACTCTTCCATTAAGTGATCATAGTTTTGCAAATGCAAGCTTAATGTCACGCTCAAATTCAATGGAGCAGATTAATTGGTTTGCTTGGTAAGAGAGTTGGACATAATCGAACCAATTTCCCTTTTGGGTAATGCATAAGCAGAGCGTAGACAATGAAAATTTCAACAAACTGAAATGGTGTTGGATCGAGCCACAACAGGGAACCTTACCTCCAAGGATTTTGATGAAATCTTGGGTTTTTTTAATAAATTCATTGTATCTTCTGGGCACTGAACGACGTGATGATAGCTGTCCAAAATTGTATAACAGGATTTTTTGCATGGATCATTTTTATCGTGACAGGTTAGATCCATATACTTTTCTGTTAGTGAATGGTTATCATGTCGAAAACGGATTCTGTTAGGTAAAGGGACTTTGTCCCATATTGAAAATGAGAGAGGGAGGAGGAGAGGCTAAACAAGTATAAATAAACTCCCTCTCCCTCTTATTTATCCAATCCAAAATCAAGACAAAAATATTTACTCTTAGTAAGAGTAGTATGTAACGCCCCAAATTAGGGGTTAGAATATTAAAAGAATTTAATACGAATTATGAGTGTTATTTGCTTATTAACTTATTAACTATTGGCTTAAATTGTGCATAAGTATTTTGGCATGCATTCATGGCATTTTCCGGGTTAATTGGTTTAATGAAACTTCGGAGTGATTTGGACAATATTATTATAATTTTCGTAATTTTGTATACTTCAAATATTTTAGAAATTAATGGAGGATTAGTTTTGAGTTGCCAATTTATTTTAAGAGTCATTATTTTCTACGAATTTTGGTAAATTTTTGGAAGTTTTCTGGAATTGTTGAGTAATTATTACAACTAAGAATTCATAACAATGTTTTTGGTTATTTAGTACTATTTGGACCTATTAGTGCTTTTATTAGTTGTATCGCATCCAAACCTAAACATAACGATATAAATCGAACATTATCGTTTATTCCTCACCAAATGCCTCCTTTACCCATCTATCGGTAGAGATAGCGAAGTCATTCACTCACCACCACCGCTATTTGGCGTTTTCTTTGGAAAGTGGTAAGTAGAAATTGACGGTTAGTTTATCATACTGAAGTTATATCTTTGTTTTGTTTTGTTTAGATTTATCATGTTTGAAGATTAGGATAATTCTGATAGGTTAGAATTACTAAATAGCTTAGTTGTAAAGTGAAGAAATTGAAGGAAGGTGAAAAAAAAGAAGAAGAAGTTTCAGATTCGGAAGTCGAAGGTTGAAGACGGTGAATAGTGCAGAATAGTGAATTGTGAACAGTGTCAGTGTCGGTGAACAGTGTCTTGCTACAGTAACTATACGTATTTGTGAATAGTAACCGTACGTATTTGTAAACAGTAGTCATACGTTTTTTTACCCAAAAATATCTAACAACTAGGTATAACGACTAGGTATAACGGCTAGGTAATAACGGCTAGTTAACGGTATAAAAACGGCTAGTTTACAAAAATGCTCTATAAATAGATACCACTCCTCCATCATTTACTTCATCTCTTACCTCACAAGTGATTCTTGACGAAAACCAAATTTCAAATGTTGTCCGCTATTTCATTTTTTTGTCTATTTCTTATTATTATGTATCTTTGTTTCATTCTTAGTGTAAAGCTAAATGATTCAGCTCGCACTCTTTTTCTCTTTTTAGCATGTCCTATGATCTTTATGTCACTTATTGGCATAGCATTTGAGAATTAATGTAATTTGTACATTTTCACTTTAATTGGGAAAGACTTGCTTTCATTTGAATACTCAGATCGCTAATTTCACGAAACTTTATGGATCATTTGGTACTATGAGTTGTTGATTAATCCGGAAATTTGTCATGAACATGCATCATACTCGGTTATCATACAGAATTAAGCACAATAATAATTTGTGTCCGTGTTCCTATGATAGAGGAAAGACCATCATCGATATTATCGGGACAATAAGCGCTACTGAGCGATTTAGGTAAATGTCTGGTCGATAATTTTAGTACGTAATATAGGTAGAAAATTTCATGTAAGTACTTTAGGTACACTAGATGATGTCTAGGATTGATTTATTGGAAGTGCTATTTGCCCGCACATGAAATGACTAAAATGACCTTGTTCTGTTTTACAACTGTTAAGTCCTAGTTGTGGGTAAATAGGCATGCCTAGAAGGGTCTGCAGCTGCTCCTGTTATTTGACACTTTGGTGTCTCCTGATATCGAGACATATGTCTCTCCTGCTGATACTAATTATGGTATCTCCTGTATAAGTCCGTTACTACTTACTTCATGGATTTATAGTTTGATTTGTTACGTATTACGATATCGATTGATTATTACGATTCAAGAAAATCACGTATTCTGCTGCTTACATTTGGTATAAAAATCTGTTAAAATGCATTCTTTACATTTCCTAAAATCGGTTAATATAGATTAGTTATTACTCACTAAGCTATATGCTTATAGACGATGGATTTGCCCCGTGTAGGTTCGGAGCTAATAGATTAAGGACTGGGACAAGTCAATCGTAGTGGCCAAAAGCGTCTGAGTTTTATGTTGTGCGAAAATGTATTTTGTTTGATTTGTTTGGGCCTGTAAATATTCTTTGGATTTGTTTCTGAAATTATAAGATGTATTATATGTGTGTTACGTTTAGTTTTTAAAAATGCATATGTGAAATGTTTTGAGTTGTTTGTCCTGTCTTGGGTGGCATCCATGTATCCTCCCAGGGGGTATTTGGGTGTTACATCTTTTGGTATCAGAGCGCCTGGTTTAGGCGGTTCTGGTTTAACAAATACTTGCCTATTGTTTGCTGTTGAGTGTTTACGTTGTGTTATGGCCTAATGCGGTGTCCCATATTTTGTCTATAGTAAGCACGATGGAAGGATCTCACGAGATTGTTGACGAAGTTGCTGAGAATAATCAGCCGGAGCAAACACGTTCGGAAACACCAGGACCATCAAGGTCAATCGAGGAGAAGCCGAGGTTCCACCTCCTCCTCCAACTCGTGGAGAAGCTTTGATTAAAATCGTCCCGGGATATGATGACCTTGTTGCATCGAATGACAACACCTAAGGCTCCGATTGATCAACTGAGGAAGTATGGGGCTGAAGAATTTTCGGGGACATCTCTGGAGGAATCTGAAGGGGCCGAGTTCTGGATTGAGAAGTTGAAGAGGGTACTGGATGAGATTAGTTGTCCAACAGAGCAGATGGTTCATTTGTCTTGTTTCCGCTTCTTGAGGCGCTTATGAATGGTGGAAATTTGTTTCTGAAGTCCTCGATTCGGTGCCTCGACTTGGGAATTCTTTGCTCAAGAATTTAGAACTAAGTATGTGACGGAAGCTTACAGAAAGGATCGGTAGAAGCAATTCCTGAATCTTAAGCAGAGGAGTTTATCTGTTGCTGAGTATGATCGGGAGTTTAATCGGCTCAGTAAAAATGCCCCTGCATTTGTACTGACTGAAGAGTTCCGATGTCATCAATTCGAGGAGGGATTGCATGATTCGATCAAGGAGCATCTGGCAGCGTTTTATATGTTACAACAAGTTACTTACCATCAGTTGGTACAAGCTACAATAAAAGTAGAAAGACAAGAGACGATCAGGAAAGAAAGAAGTCAGAGAAGAGGCTTTAATAGAAGAGGTCAGTCTTCGGGGAAACGAAGTCGGGAAAGTAGTTCATCTGCACCGAGAGTTGCTCAGAGATCTGTGATGAGGGGAAAGCAACAAAACTTTTCTACACCGACTGCCTCTAGTAGGGGTTCCTCCGGGGGTCGAGGTTCTAATGCTCCAGAGTGCCCACACTGCTCTATTCACCATTGGGGTGTCTGCTGGAGAGCTAAAGGTGCATGTTTTCGTTGTGGCAGTACAGAGCATATGATTGCAAATTGCCCTCTGAGACAGTCTGGGATGGCACAAGCTAGTGGAGAGGTTTCGCATGCTTTAGTTGGGAACAGAGGTCGAGGAAGAGGCCGAGGCAGATATAATCAGAACAGGGTCAATCCGAGCTTGCACTCAGAAACTGTGAATCGACCAGCTGTGCCTTCTGCTTCAGCTCGGGCTTATGCACTGAAAGCTCGTGAGGATCATGATGCACCAGATGTCATTGCTGGTATGGTTTCTCTCTTTGGCTCTGAATTGTATGCATTAATTGATCTTGGATCTTCACATTCATATATCTGTGCTGGAGAAATGTTTGATAAGGAGATACTTATAGATCAATTAGAATATGAAATGCATGTAACTAGTCCTCTGGGCAGTAGTGTGTTGGTGAATCAGGTGGTTAGGAATTGTCTAGTTATGATTCAAGGCAGTGAGTATGCAGCAGATCTGATTAGATTACTGTTTCACGAATTCGATTTAATTCTGGGTATGGATTGGCTGTCTAAACATTAGGCAGTAATTGACTGTAAGGCTAAGATATTTTTCTTGAGGAGGCCCGACCAGTCTGAGATTGTATTTCATGGTGGTTGCACAAGTGCTTTAACTAATGTAGTATCTGCTATGCAAGCTCAAAAGCTTCTAAGAAAGGGGTGTGAAGCTTATCTGGCGTTTGTACTTGATTCCCAAAAGGAATGTGGTAAGGATAAACTGCTTGATATTCCTGTAGTGAATGAGTTTCCAGTTGTTTTTCCTGAGGAACTACCTGGGCTTCCTCCAGAGAGAGAAGTGGAGTTATCTATCGAAGTTATGCCCGTCTTTCAGATATCTAGAGCACCGTATAGAATGGCTCCTCTTGAGTTGAAGGAGTTGAAGTTCTGATTCTGAGAACTTCGAATAAGAGGTTTATTAGACCCAGTGTATCACCGTGGGGTGCGCCGGTGTTGCTCGTAAAGAAGAAGGATGGTACACTCCACATGTGCATCGATTATCGGCAGTTAAATAGGGTCCACAGTGAAGAATAGGTATCCACTGCCAAGGATTGACGATCTATTTGATCGATTGAGAGATGCAGAGTATTTTCAAGATAGATCTGGGATCGGGTATTATCGACTTGTAAAGGATGTGAATATCTTGAAGGCGCATTTAGGACCGTTATGGACATTACGAATTCCTAGTAATGCCGTTTGGGTTAACTAATGCTCAATGACATTTATGGATTTGATGAATAGAGTATTGGGCCTTATCTGGACCGGTTTGTTGTGGTATTTATTGATGATATCTGGTCTATTCAAGAATGAACATGAGCATATTGACCATCTCCGAATTGTATTACAGACCTGCGGAAAAGACAGTTGTATCTGAAGTTGAGTAAATGTGATTTACGGCTTGAAGAGGTATCATTCTTAGGGCATGTTGTCTCATCTGAAGGAATTAGAGTTGATCTAGTAAGATAGAGGGTTGTTAATTGGAAGCCACCAAAAACGTGTGGTGAGAAGTTTTACGGTGCAGTGGGTTATTACCGTCGATTTGTTAAGGAGTTTTCAGTGATAGCATCCCCTTTAACTAAACTGTTACGGAAAGGAGTGAAGTATGAATGGTCTGATAGATGTCAGAGTAGCTTTGATCGGTTGAAATGTATGCTTACTGAAGCTCTGTATTAGTTCAACCTACTTACGGTAAGGAGTATGTTACGTATCTTGATGCATCCGGGATTGGGTTAGGTTGTGTTTGATGCGGGAAGGAAGGTAGTTGCTTATGCTTCTCGACAACTAAAGACTCATGAACATAATTACCCTACTCATGATCTGGAGCTTGCGGCAGATAGTGTTTGCCTTAAAAATTTGGCGACCTATCTCGTATGGTGAAAGGTGTAGAATTTTACATATCATAAGAGTCCAAGTATCCGCTACTCGTAAGGAACTTAATTTGAGACAACGGCGTTGGTTGGAATTATTTAAAGACTATGATTGTATTGTAGACTACCATCCGGGTAAGGCTAATGTTGTAGCAGATGCCTTAAGTCGAAAGACTATCTCGGCTTTATCACTGAAGCAGATTGGATGGAAGTTGGGATCTGATGGAGCCTTGATGGATCAATTGATAGCAAGGCCCACGTTGAGACAGGAGATTTGTCATGCTCAAAGAGTTGATGATAAGTTACAACAACTTATCTTGGCTACTTAGGAAGGTAAACAGACTGATTTTTCTGTGCAGGATGATGGTGAATTGTATTATAAGGACCGGTTGTGTGTGCCAGCTAATGATGAACTGAAGAAGAAGATATTGTTTGAGGCTCATGTCTGTCTTTACTATGCATCCGGGTGGAAACAAGATGTATAAGGATTTGAAGCAGTATTACTGGTGGTCAGGTATGAAACGGGATGTTGTGGATTATATAGCAAAATGTCTGACATGCCAGCAGGTTAAGGCTGAACACCAGGTTCCATCGGGTTTGTTAAATCCTATTCCTATTCCTCAATGGAAATGGGATAACATTACCATGGACTTTGTCCTTTGGACTTCCTCTTACTCAAAGGAAACATGATGCGGTATGGGTTATTGTGGATAAGTTCACCAAATCTGCTCATTTTCTACCTGTTCGTCCTGACTATTCATTGGATAGGCTTGCAGATTTGTATGTGAATGAGATTGTAAGACTACATGGATTACCATTATCGATTATTTCTGATCGTGATCCTCGATTTACTTCGAGATTTTGGAAAAGTTTACAGGAAGCATTGGGTACTCAACTTAAGTTTAATCTTGCTTTCATCCCTGAACAGATGGGCGATGAGCGAGTTATCTGATTTTGGAAGATATGTTGAGGGTTGTGTGTTAGAGTTTCCCGGGAGTTGGGATAATTATCTGACTTTGATGGAGTTTGCTTATAACAACAGTTATCAGACGAGCATTGGCATGGCACCTTATGAAGCGTTGTATGGTAGGAAGTGTAGAACTCCGATATGTTGGACAGAGTTGAGTGAAAACAAGATGATCGGGCGGACATTGTGAAAGATCTGAAGAAAAATTCAGATAATTCAACGAGAGATTAAAAGCTGCTAGTGATCGGCAGAAATCTTATGCTGATCTAAAAAGGAAGGATATTGAGTTTCAAGTGGGTGATAAGGTGTTTCTGAAAGTGTCACCATGGAAGCATATACTTCGGTTTGGAAAGAAGGGTAAGCTTAGTCCGCGATTCATTGGTCCTTATGAAATTACGAAGAGGTTGGACCGTAGCTTATCGATTAGCTCTTCCGGAGAATTGGCGGACTACATGATGTGTTTCATGTTTCTATGTTGCGGAGATACCGATCTGACGCCTCACATAAGATTCCGGTGCAAGAGATTCAGGTACAACAGGATTTGTCATATGAAGAAGGGCCAATTTCCATATTAGCCAGAGAAGTAAAACAATTGCAGAACAAGACAGTACCATTGGTAAAAGTCCTCTGGCAACATCATGGAATTGAGGAAGCAACCTGGGAACCAGAGAAAATCATGAAGGCCCAGTATCCACAATTATTCGGATCAGGTATGAATTTCGCGAACGAAATTTCTTAAGGAGGGAAGAGTTGTAACGCCCCAAATTAGGGGTTAGAATATTAAAGGAATTTAGTACGAATTATGAGTGTTATTTGCTTATTAACTTATTATCTATTGGCTTAAATTGTGCATAAGTATTTTGGCATGCATTCATGGCATTTTCCGGGTTAATTGGTTTAATGAAACTTGGAGTGATTTGGACGAATTATTATAATTTTCGTAATTTTGTATACTTCAAATATTTTAGAAATTAATGGAGGATTAGTTTTGAGTTGCCAATTTATTTTGAGAGTCTTTATTTTCGATTTAAATTTTGGTAAATTTTTGGAAGTTTTACGGAATTGTTGGGTAATTATTACAACTAAGAATTCATAACAATGTTTTTGGTTATTTAGTACTATTTGGACCTATTAGTTGTTTATTAGTTGTATCGCATCCAAACCTAAACGCAACGATATAAATAGAACATTATCGTTGATTCCTCATCGAATGTCTCCTTTACCCATCCATCAGTAGAGATAGCGAAGTCATTCACTCACCACCACCTGCTATTGGCGTTTTCTTTGGAAAGCTGGTAAGTAGAAATTGAAGGTTAGTTTATCATACGCGAGTTATATCTTTGTTTTTGTTTTTGTTTAGATTTATCATGTTTGAAGATTAGGATAATTCTGATAGGTTAGAATTACTAAATAGGTTAGTTATAAAGTGAAGAAATTCAGGAAGGTGAAAAAAGAAGAAGTTTGAGTGGGAAGTCAAAGGTTGAAGGCGGTGAATAGTGCGAAATAGTGAATTGTGAGCGATTATCGATTAATCGGTGAGCGATGTCTTGCTCTGATGGCAAATGCGTATTTGTGAGCGATAACGTATGTATTTGTAAGCGATAGTCATCATGTATTTTTCACACAAAATGTCTAACAGCTAGGTATAACGACTAGGTATAACGGCTAGGTAATAACGGCTAGTTAACGGTACAAAAACGGCTAGTTTACAAAAATGCTCTATAAATAGATACCACTCCTCCATCATTACTTCATCTCTTACCTCACAAGTGATTCTTGACGAAAACCAAATTTCAAATGTTGTCCGCTATTTCATTTTTTTGTCTATTTCTTATTATTATGTATCTTTGTTTCATTCTTAGTGTAGAGCTAAATGATTCAGCTCGCACTCTTTTTCTCTTTTTAGCATGTCCTATGATCTTTATGTTACTTATTAGCATAGCATTTGAGAATTAATGTAATTTGTACATTTTCAGCTTTAATTGGTAAAGACTTGCTTTCACTTGAATACTCGCAGTATCGCTAATTTCCTGAAACTTCATAGATCATTTGGTACTATGAGTTGTTGATTAATCCCGGAAATTTGTCATGAACATGCATCATACTCAGTTATCATACAGTAATAAAGCACAATAATAATTTGTGTCCGTGTTCCCTATGGTAGAGGAAAGACCACTGCCAGATATTATCGGGACAATAAACACTAAGGGCGATTTAGGTCGATGTCTGGTCGATAATTTCATCGTAATATAGGTAGAAAATTTCAGTGTAAGTACTTTAGGTACACCTAGATGATGTCTAGGATTGATTTATTTGAAGTGTTATTTGCCTGCACATGAAATAACTGAAATGACCTTGTTCTGTTTTACAACTGTTAAGTCCTAGTTGTGGGTAAATAGGCATGCCTAGAAGGATCTGCAGCTGCTCCTGTTATTTGACAC
Organism: Erythroxylum novogranatense; assembly: GCA_029891385.1. Classification (NCBI taxonomy): domain Eukaryota; kingdom Viridiplantae; phylum Streptophyta; class Magnoliopsida; order Malpighiales; family Erythroxylaceae; genus Erythroxylum; species Erythroxylum novogranatense. Next base: position 15,514,787 of record CM057225.1, on the reverse strand, counting down.
TTTGGTGTCTCCTCATATCGAGACATATGTCTCTCCTGCTGATACTAATTATGGTATCTCCTGTATAAGTCCCGTTACTCACTTACATTCATGGATTTATAGTTTGATTTGTTACGTATTACGATATCGATTGATTATTCGATTACGAAGGATCTCACGTGTTACGTAGATTACGCTTAGTATAAAAATCTGTTCTAAAATGCATTCTTTTTGTTTCCTGAAATCGGTTAATATAGATTAGTTATTACTCACTAAGTTATATGTTTAGCACGGTGGATTTGCCCCGTGTAGGTTCGGAGCTAAGAGATTAAGGACTGGGACAAGTCAACCGCAGTGGCCAAAAGCGTCTGAGTTTTATGTTGTGTGAAAATGTATTTTATTTGATTTGTTTGAGCCTGTAAATATTCTTTGGATTTGTTTATGAAATTATGAGATGTATTATATGTGTGTTACGTTTAGTTTTTAAAAATGCATGTGTGAAATGTTTTGAGTTGTTTGTCCTGTCTTGGGTGGCATCCATGTATCCTCCCAGGGGGTATTTGGGTGTTACATAGTAAATTTTTGTGAGTAATTTTTGGGGTGTATTGGAGTAAGGGTTGAGAGTGTGTGAAAACACTAGTGAGTTGAGTGTTGAGTGTAAATACTTGTAAGTGTTGTTTTTCTTCCTAATAAAAAGGGTGTGCAGTAGCCCCGGAGACGTAGGCGTACTTTGGCCGAACTCCGTTATCAAATTTTGTGTTGTTTTACTGACGTTTTTTGTTGAGTGAAAATAGTTTAATTTCCTAACAATTGGTATCAGAGGCTGGGAAAAGTTAGTATGCTCTGTAGTCGCCACAGTAGTGGATCTTCTACATAAAAAAACTTTTCTTGGGGTTGTTGAAGTTTGGAGTTAGTATGCTCTGTAGTTACCACAGGAGTGGATCCTCTGCATCAGAAAACTTGCCTCAGGTTGTGATAAATACACCGTGCACGTAACTTCTGTCTAGGAGGCCGGGTTTTAAGTGGGACCGTTTGTGACCCCTCCGCCCTTTCCTAGAATTTTACGTGGAATGGTAATACTGTCTAAGGAGTCTGTTTGACGGTCTTTCCTGGGTATTACCGAATCGGTTCACTTAACTAGTTGTCTCCCTCAGAAGAAACTAGAAGTCAGTGGGAGTAATGGCGCCAGATGATATGCTCAACAAAATCGATAAGTTTGATGGCACGGATTTCGAATACTGAAGATGCATATAGAGGATTATTTGTATCAGAAGAACCAGTTTCTACCGCTCTTTGGAAAGAAGCCAGAAAACATGTCAGAAGAAGAATGAGTTATTCTTGACAGGCAGGCCCTTGGAGCAATCCGAATGACCTTATCTCGGAATATAGCCTTTAATCTGTTAAAGGCAAAAACTACAAAAGGCCTTATGGAGGAACAGACGGAGTATTATGAAAAACCGTCAGCAATAAACAAAGTACATTTGATGCGGCGTTTGTTCAACTTGAAGATGGCGGAAGGAACCTCTGTAGATCATCATATCAATGAACTCAACAAAGTCTTGAATCAGTTGAGTACAGTGAATATTGATCTTGATGATGAAATACAAGCCTTAATACTTTTATCATCCCTCCCAGAGAGTTGGAGTGCTACAGTCACATTAGTGAGTAACTCAATGGGAACCAATAAGTTGAAGTTCAAGGATGTTAGTAGCCTGATTATTAACGAGGAAACCCGAAGAAAAGAAGTAAGTGAAACCTCATCCTCCTTCTCCCTTGCCGCAGAATCAAAAGAAAGAAGTAGAGGACGTGGAAAAACTAGATACCGTGATAGATCAAAGGACAGGAGGTCCAAGTCACGGAATCCTGCTAATTCCCAAAACTAAAAAAATATTGAGTGTTGGAATTGTGGAAAGTTTGGGCACTACAGAAATCAATGCAAGAATGGTTCAACGAAGCAGGAGTCAAACAATCAGGAGGCAAATATAGCTTCCACCTCAGGTGAGGATGACGCCTTGATATGTGCCTTAGAAAACAAGCAAGAGGCATGGATATTGGACTCTGGAGCATCGTTCCATGCAACTTTTGATAAAGATCTTCTCGAGAAATATGTGCCTGGAAATCTCGACAGTGTGTATCTTGGTAATGATCAACCCTGCACGATTGTTGGTAAAGGTGTAGTTAAGCTCAAGTTGAATGGAGCCATATGGGAGCTGAAGGATGTTAGACATATCCCTGATCTGAGAAAGAACTTAATCTTAGTGGGACAATTAGCAAATGAAGGCTACATCACAACTTTCCGTAGTAATGAATGGAAGGTATCAAAGGGAGCAATGATTGTAGCACAAGGAAAGAAGAATGGTACTCTCTACTTAACAGCTAGAGCATGTTGTTCAATTACAGTTGCACAGGGAAGTGGAGATTCCAACTTGTGGCACCATAGACTTGGCCACATGAGTGAAAAAGGAATGAAGCTAATGCATTCCTATAGAAAACTATCAGGTCTACAGTCAATAGAACTTGATACGTGTGAAGACTGCATTCTTGGAAAGCAGAAGAGAGTCGACTTTCAAGCGGTGATAGAGCAAAGAAGGAGAAACTTGAGCTCGTGCATTCTGATGTTTGGGGACCAACAACTACTCCATCCATTGGTTGAAAGCACTACTTCGTGGCATTAATTGATGATCACTCCCGTAAGGTGTGGATTTACTTTCTGAGACACAAGTCAGAAGTATTTGATGCTTTCAAAACATGGAAGGCTATGGTTGAAAATGAGACGGGTCTCAAGATAAAGAAGCTCAGAACTGACAATGGTGGAGAATATGAAGACACCAAATTCAAAAAGTTCTACTATGAGCATGGAATCAGAATGGAGAGAACCGTGCCAGGAACGCCACAACATAATGGTGTAGAGGAGCGTATGAATCGAACCTTAACTGAAAGGGCTAGAAGTATGCGAATACAATTAGGTTTACCAAAGCAATTCTGGGCAGAAACAGTCAACACAACAGCTTATCTCATCAACCGAGGTCCATCAGTTCCATTGGAGTACAAGATACCAGAGGAGGTTTGGAGAGGAAAAGATATGAATCTTTCACACCTCAAGGTATTTGGCTGTACAACATATGTGCATATCAGTGATCAGGGCAGAAATCAAGTTGATCCAAAATCTAAGATATGCACATTTATTGGCTATGGCGAGGATGAGTTTGGGTGTCGCATTTGGATGAAGAAAACAAAAAAATCATTCGGAGTAGAGATGTGGTCTTTAATGAAAAGCTGATGTATAAAGATCGACATGCATCAGAGAACACCTCTCAGAGAGACCCTGTATTTGTTGATATCAGCAATATCCCAAATTTTCCAGTGAGACAAATTGAAGTAAATCCTCAATCAGAGGAAACTATTGAAGAAGAAGTTCATCTTGAATCACCACAGCCCATCTCTCATGTTCATGAGTTAAGAAGGTCTTCTCGACCTCATGTGCCAAATAGGAAATTCTTAGACTATCTATTGTTAATTGATGGAGGCGAGCCTGAGTCTTACAAAGAGGCATGCCAAATAGAAGATGCCAGCAAGTGGGAGCTTGCAATGAAAGATGAGATGAGATCTTTAATCTCCAATCAGACTTGGGAACTAACAAAGTTACCAAATGGAAAGAAGGCTCTCCACAACAAATGGGTATATCGGGTCAAAGAGGAGTTTGATGGTTCCAAAAGATACAAAGCTCGGTTAGTAGTCAAATGATTCCAGCGGAAGGAAGGAATAGACTATACCGATATTTTTTCTCGGGTGGTGAAGCTTAATACCATCAGAACGGTGTTAAGTATTGTTGCAAGTCAAGATCTCCATCTTGAGCAGCTTGATGTGAAGACATCATTTCTTCATGGAGACTTGGACGAGGAGATATTTATGCAACAGCCAGAGGGTTTCCTGGAGAAAGGAAAAGAGCATTTAGTGTGTAAGTTGAAGAAAAGCTTGTATGGTCTGAAACAAGCCCCAATGCAATGGTACAAAAAGTTTGATAACTTTATGCATAGGGAAGACTTCCAGAAGTGCAATGTCGACCACTGTTGTTATATCAAGAGATATCAGTCCAGTTATATCATTTTGCTACTTTATGTCGATGACATGTTAGTAGTGGGTTCCAATATGGATGATATCATAAATTTGAAGAAACAATTGTCAAAAGAATTTGACATGAAAGATCTGGGTCCAGCTAAGAAGATTCTTGGGATGCAGATCACCAGAAATAGGCAGAGAGGGGAATTACAGTTATCTCAAGCAAAATACATTAATCGTGTTTTGCAACGGTTTAACATGGTGAATGCTAAACCAGTCAGCACTCCCCTTGCCAGTCATTTTTGCCTATCCCAAAATCAGTCACCTCAGACAAATGAAGAGCGAGACTTGATGGCGAAAATTCCTTATGCCTCTGCTATTGGAAGCTTGATGTATGTCATGGTATGCACAAGGCCAGACATAGGCCATGCAGTGGGAGCAGTTAGTAGATTTATGGCAAATCCGGGAAAAGTCCACTGGGAAGCAGTAAAGTGGATTTTAAGATATCTTCGAGGCACTACCAAGAAATGCCTGTACTTTGGCAAAGGAGAAATAAAAGTACAAGGTTATGTAGACTTAGATTATGCAGGTGAAGTTGATAGAAAAAGGAGCACCACCGGTTACATTTTCACTGTAGGTACAACAGCTGTGAGTTGGATATCGCAAATTCAGAAGATTGTTGTCTTATTTACTACAGAATCTGAGTATATAGCAATAACTGAAGCTAACAAAGAGATGATTTGGCTTCAGAATTTGCTGTCAGAGTTGGATTTTATGCAGGAGAAGAATGTGTTGTATAGTGACAGTCAGGGTGCAATTCATCTGGCCAAGAATCCAGCATTCCACTCCAGAACCAAGCATATCGGTGTTCGTTATCATTTCATCAGGTCTTTGCTAGAAGATGAAATGTTAACACTTGAGAAGATCCTTGGAAGCAAGAATCCTACGGACATGCTAACCAAGGCGGTGACAATCGACAAACCGAAGTTGTGTACAACTTCGTTAGCTCTGAAAGAATAATAAAATCTAGGCAGTCTTGCATCAACCAGGTGTGAAGACAGATTGAAATCAGTCTTCAAGTGGGAGATTCTTAGGTAAAGGGGCTTTGTCCCACATTGAAAATGAGATAGGGAGGGGGGAGGCTAAACAAGTATAAATAAACCCCCTCCCCCTCCAAAACCAAGACAAAAATATTTACTATTAGTAAGAGTAGAAATTTTTGTGAGTAATTTTTGAGGTGTATTGGGGTAAGGGTTGAGAGTGTGTGAAAACACTAGTGAGTTGGGTGTTGAGTGTAAACACTTGTAAATGTTGTTTTTTTCCTAATAAAAAAGGTGTGCAGTAGTCCCGGAGATATAGGCGCAACTTGGCTGAACTCCGTTATCAAATTTTGTGTTATTTTACTGGCGTTTTTCGTTGCGTTGAAATAGTTTAATTTCTTACCAGATTCGAAACAAAATCATCTTCAAAAAAGTACATAGACCACATCCTTGACTTGCAAGATCTGTTGGAATATTGGAATTCAGGGATACATCTGATGGGCCTATAGTATGATCTACATCTACCCTGGCTTAACTCAGTATTCTATTCTTGGTCTGCCTATCTGATTTATAGCGTTGGATGCCCTGGAAGTTATGGCTCCAGAAAACTTTTACTTATCCCGCAATTGGAAAAGTCATGGGTCGAGAGAGACAATTAGCATTTGTCAATGCAGAAGGTGGACTCAATGAAACTGTTAAAGGACACGTTCATCTTACACATTCCGAGGCTTCCGCGCCACCCACACGGCGGAAATTGTTGCGATTTCTAGGATATTTACAATAACGTTTGTTGTTGATAAGCCTATCCTCGGGCGGTCTCCATAGGCTTGTCCGTTCTCGAGGCTCCTTATTTTTCTTTGCTTTTGGATAAGCTCCCCCTTATTCCATTTTCTTTTATTGTTATTGCTGGGGAGATTTGAAGTCGACAAGTTCGATGGGTTTATTGATTGATGAGATGGTCGAATCTTAAACATATCAAAAATGGTCCCAGTGTGTTAGTGACTTTCATTTTTGGGGATGAGACACAAGGTAGGAACTGGGTTCTTGTTACAGAGAATCCCATCTGCATTTTTGCGACACACCTACTCGAGTTCAATATAATTATTGGATTGCCCATATTTTTCAATTTGATTTTTAAAAATAAATAATAATTTAGGGGGCACTTGGTTCATAAAGGAGAATGGGAATGAGAATGAGAATGAGAATGAATATAGTAAGGAATGGGAATGGATATAATCATTATAATGATGATGGTTGGTTAAGATGAAGGAATGATTATCATTACCATTGATGGTGGTTGGTTTGTTAAAAATGTTAAGAAATAAAAATTTGTTAAAATTTTGTTTTATAGAAAATTTTAAATATATTTTAAATAATTATTTTTAATTTATACACCCTAATTATAATGACAAAATATTTAAAATAAAGTATATTGCGATTTTTCCTTTTCAATAGCTCTTGAAGAAAAAAATACAGTAGTATTTTTTTGCATCAATGTAGCGCCCCCTCATCGTAGGATACACATTGAAAAACCCGAAGGTCGCTCCGATACAAATCCCATGATGAAGGTGCACCACCAGAACATTTCCCAATAATATCCACATGGCATCGCAATAATTTAAAACCATAACATAACACAATATCAGAAACCGCTAAATTAAAATCATAATGTCAATCGACGGTCATCCAAAGAATGAATAGACAAGTCTATCGGTCCCTAAACAAAACCAAAAGGAAGCGATACAAACATCTATCCTAAGTCATCCTCAAAATCGACCCAGGTTGACCGACACATGTGCCATCGCTTCTCCTCATCAACACGCTTTCACGGGTAGGAAAAGGCTATCTCCTGAGCTAGGGTCTATTCTATCGATCTAAAAATAGGTTGCAATTTTGGGTGAGTTTGCGAACTCGGTGAAAACCATCATCGATGGTTCACTCGAAATCATGCATTACGCAAATTGCGTACAAGACGCACAAACGATAATATTCAATTAACGATTATATAACAATTTACGATGTCGGTAACAATTTACAATAGCATAGAAACGATTCACGGTGTCACATCACAATTTACTGACAAATCATGGCATCACGCGATTCGATGTCGTCACACAATTTGGCAATTCAATCACCATGTATATAATGCATATGAGACTCTTTCCGGTTATTCATGTTGTGCCCAAGTGCTCGATCGATGAACAGTGGGGACGCGCCGAGGATAAATCCCTCGGCTATGCGTCGATCGATGTGAGCTCGAGGCTCTTTTCGGTGATAATAGCAACTTGGGACACGTCCATTATCGATCATGCATTTATGCATGCAATGCGATGTTTAATGATTTGCGATATCTGGTATAAAAGCCCGATATTACGATACTCGGTAATCGGTGATATGGCTATAAAGCCCGAGATTGCATTTCTCGGTGTCATATAGTAATCCAATCAATACGGTGAAAGCATGCAATTAGAACGTATACCATTCATTAGTTCTCGATATTATCTGATGAGTCCAACCGTATTCGATAAAAGCGGGCCATTCAATCACGTACATTTGAAGAATCATGCAATTCACATTATCGATCCCATGCAATAAGAGCATGCAATTCGGTCACATACATTTCAATAAGCATACCATTCGATCATATTCTTTGCGGTAATCATACAGTTCAATCTTATACATTTCAGTAGTTATCTGATTCACATTGGCAAGTCATTCACATTAAGCATCTAGACAATCAGGAATTTGAGAAACCATCTAGGTTACTCACCTGTAACTTCCGAGCTACTGCCTGGAAGTTCCAGCAATGTCCGTGGAACGACGATCCAACGTCGCCTCTATAACAGTAAAAATACATTCCATTACTAATTGCTCAATTAAGCAATGCGATGTGCATATGTCTCAGTGAAATGATGTACAATGCATGTCCACGATTTTCCGGTGCTAAATCCCAATTTCGGTACTTTAAGCCCAATTCTATCTCCTTGTTCAATTGATCACTAATAAATGATCCATTCCTAAAATCCAGTCAATTTTCCTCAATTCGAATCACCTATAGCAATTTTTCCTATTCATCGGGTCAAAACCTCAATTGCAATTCCCAATCAAAACTCCAATAGTCTCAATTTGACATTTAGGTCACACCATAACCCATGATTGACCTTAATCTCTATAATTCATTACCAATTAAATCAATTCTAACTCCCATAATTATCCTCAATTGTAGACCTCTTTCTTTAGTTCACAATGAATCAGGAATCACCTTAATCGGAGGTCTATACCATAAGTTATGCCCAATAAACTAATACTCATCCATTCAGAAATCACCCCTTCGCCGCGACCTATTCCCTTTGCCGCGACGAAGAGAAGATCGCTCGCCGCGGCGCGCAACCCTTAGCCTCTCGCCGCGACGCCCAGCCCGCTCGTCGCGACGTGCAAATTAATTTTATTCGTCGCGACGAAGGCCTCAGCGCCTCTGCGCTCGTCGCGACGTGCGACGGTCCGATCATCTTCTCCGATCAATTTTCGCCATTACTACACTCTCAATTCAACATTTAACACTCCCATCTACTCTATCTAACTCATTAAATACCATAAATACACTAAAAGCCATTAATAACAACATTAAACACAAAAATACTTACCAATCAAACGATCGATCCATAATCACCTTAACCCTAAAAATCCTCTGAAATCAACGATCCAACAATTTCAAAGCCTTAAACCTTCACCAATCACCATAGACAAGTTAGACTAACACAATAAGGAAGAAGCCATAAGAAGAAATCGAAGGATCTCACCGTTGGGAGAAAAATCGAATCACCGTAGAGGGGAAGAACTCATATGCCTTAGGTAAACTTTTCCCCCAAATTCAAACCTAGTATTTATAGACTTAAGTCTCCTAATCACCCAAATTTCGGTCTCGAAATTTGGTGGCTCAACATATCTATTTCCTATCGAGAATTCTAATTTTTCCATTGCCATTGGACGTTCTTTCAAGATTACTATCTGGTCAATCTGGTCATCACCCCAAAACTTCCTATTCAAGGCATTTTCTTCCAAATTTCCGAAAATTTCCTATAAACCACTAAAATTACCAATCACTCGAACCAATATTAAATCACCAATTGAACCCAATTACTCTAAGTTCTCAATTAACCCCAATCCATCGATCAGGTTAGTTCATGCTCACAATCAAATCCCGAAAATCATGAATGCAAGTACCTATGAATAAATGCATATGCAATAAACCTGTTCTTCTATAATTAGAGGCCAGTAACATGCTCAGTCAATGAATGCAGTGAAATCCAATCAGTTCAACCCAATGACTAAAATACCCTTGCTAACAGTAATGGGATGTTACAATCAACATATCATTAGTTACATAATATCTTCAAAATATAGATTAATCATCCAAAATATTGTGCAATTTATCGACACAACTATAATATCCACCATTTCATTACTACAGTAAAATCAAGTAACATAATTTAATACAATTTACATTCATCGATAATACGAATGAAGTTATATTTTAAATAATTAATGAATAATATTTTAATTAATTACATTGTAATTAATTAATTAATTAATTATATTTTATTTATTTATTTAATTAATATATTTTAATTAGATTTTAATTAATCATGTAATTAATTATATTTTAATTAATTTATTAAATTTTAATTAATTATTTATTTGAATTAATTAATTAATTAATTAAATTAATTAATTAATTAATTAATTGTAATTAATTAAAATATAATTAATTATAATGAATAATTAATTTAATTTATTGTAATTAAATAAATAATTAATTAAATTTTAATTAATTGATTATATTTTAATTTCATATTAATTAATTAATTATATTTTAATTAATCATGTAATTAATTGTATTTTACTTAACTAATTAGATTTTAATTATACTTTAATTAATTAATTATATTTCAATTAATTAATGAGATTTTATGTTGATTAATTATTTTAATTAATTAATTAATTTGATTTTGTAAATTAAAGTTATTAATTAATTATATTTTATATTTTAATTAAATCTATTTTAATTAGTTACATTTTAATTATATTTAATTAAAATATTTAATTCAAAATTTTAAAAATAATTTTGGTAGGAATCAAACTCATTCCTCCCATATATGAAGGGTATGGACCATTACCTTAAACTTGGGTATGAAAAAACTATTCAATCAATCATAATAATCAACCAACCACTACCTTTCATTCCATTCCCATTGATTTTTTTCTATACCCCTTAACCAAGCATCCCTTAGTAATTACTTATTTCCATAAACTTTATAATGAACCACAAAACTCTGATTTGGGTCATTGTATTGGAACTTCAGAAGAAGAGGAGGAAGAGATAGACCCAAGTTCCGTGTGTTTCAGTTAGAGAATAAGATGTGTCATAACATCAATCATTAATGTATGGATTTCAGGTGGTAGATGAAACATCAATTCATATATTGGGTTTGACATAATTTATACAGACATTTACAATACAAGGGAATGAAATGAATTCCCCACAAGTAGCGAATCAATAATTATTTATAGGAATACTGTCCCCTCCCTCTCGACTCTTCCTGCAAAGAGTCCCAAATGCACCATAACCAGACACTGAAGTGAGACAGCCCTATCACCACCAATAAAGACGACTACAACGCCACCTCAGGCCCATCGCATCAGTTTGATATCTACTCTTCTATCACCAATACCAATATTGATGGGTTCAGTTGAAAAAATAGTTGGCTTCTGATGGACCCCATTCCCCACATGGTTGAATAGTAAAAAGTAGTGTATTATTTTATCAGTTCCAGCAGCTCTAGAGAGACATGGATGTCACTTTCAACAGGAGGGAAGGGAAGGAGTCAACATTTGATGGGATGGAGCGGCTGGGACCCATATGCTGTGAAGTTAGACCACTTAAGTCCAAGACAGTCATTAATAATTTATTCTAATTAAACCTGGAATTTTATTAACATTTTAAAACGTATGTAATCTGTGGGGTCGTTGGACTGAGACTGACCACTGGATTTTACGATGTCTTCTTGGAGCATCGGGAACAGCCCCCGCGCTGTTTTCGCGCGCCTCTCTCGCGCATCGGTACTAGGTCCCACCACCCTCCAATCGCTCAGGCTGGGTGGGTGGTCTCCAGTTCCGCCCACTCATTTTGATTTCAGTATTATTAACCCATAAATTAGGGTGGTCAGAACTCAGAACTCAGAACTCAGAACTCATCCGTTAAATAAAAAAGTATTACCTATTTATTCAACGCGTGACTCATTTTTCAGATTATTATATGAAAAAGTGTGATTATTATAAATATCAATATCATAGGTATAGTTATTGTATGAGTGCGTTTATATGCTCTTTTACACTACTGGTACTAGTACTAGTACTTGCACTTACTGCAGTCTTTGCTTCTTTTGTGTTTACTGAACTTATGTGGCAGTTCTTCGTATGGTAATGTCAGTTCAGTGCTTGTGTTCCTGTCTTTCCATGCATTTCCTTGCTCTTTCAACTCTGATTATAAATCCTACTCAGTACTAATATGAAATCGTGCTCTTTTATCCTTAGTACACCTGATTTTTTAAGACAAGCTGTCAGTAAACTTTCAACATCTTGTATGTATATAGAAAGTAATATATCTTTGGAAATTAATATAGTTCAAGTTATTGTTTTGCATGATTCAGAATTCTTTTTTCTATTGCACGGTTCAAATAATTTGTTAAATTATGCAACTTTCTGTAAAACGCATCTAATTAAAGGTCAAATTTAGATGTTAACTAATAGTCAAAAGTCAATTGATTGTATTAATTTCATACTATGTTATCAATAGCTTGTCAAGAAGAGCATTGATGAACTTTTAAGTAGTTTAATAATTTCCTTATCTGAGAAGGAGGATCGTATGTAAGGGATATATTAATCCAATTGATTTCGAGTCATCGACAATAACCTCTCTAATAGTTAAGAATAAGGCTGCGTATTGTTGGATCTTTCTATATTTTGCATATCAACGAAATTCATACCGAATACTCTTGTTGTTGTTGTTGATTACGAGTCTTCTTTAATCAAAATGCAAAATTGATACACTTTAAACATATAACATGTGAAATTTGTAGAATTATTCATTTACCATTGACTTTGTAACAAATTCAATATGGAATTGGAATTGCTTTGAATATTGCTTTATATTTTATGATTTTTGTATTCAATGGAATTTTGTAATATTTATCATATTTGATGTGAAATTTTTTAACACATTATTCAATTAATTATATCTATATCATTTCAAGTCTTATATGACTTAAAACAAGTAACTTTTTTTCATGAAGTCTAATAGATATACACTTCTTATATATATTTATAGATAGAGAGAGAAAGAGTGCCTAGAACGACATGTTTATATTATATGTGCAAATCTATAACAGCAAAATTTATCAAAAAGAGCAGTAAATAAGTTATAGAGTAATAAATTATAAGTGCCACTAATTCATTATTTTATATTTTATGATAAAAACTAGCAACTGTTTAACAATCATTATCCCGTCATGACTTCCATTCATAACTATATATGTTAGTTGAACTCAAGGATTCCATAAAGGAAACTTCAAAGAAAGTTACCTTCCGGTTTGTGCATTACTTTTAAAGAAAATGGTGCTTCATTTTGAGTTTATCCGATACAGTTGAAGCAAAATGATTGGTGTAGTATTTTCTAAAAACCCCATCAATAATATGATGACCTTGAAGTATGGAACTTTGAAACGGAAGCATGGATATGGAATGCTTGTCTTGTCTGAATGGTTCACTGCTCATTTGGAGACTTTGAGGTAATCTTCCAGAGCATCATATTTTCGTAGTTACATTCTGTATTCTTGGAAAACATGATAATTGAACTAACTAGCATAAATGTTAATTGGATTTAGTCTAATCATGCATGGACTGAGAATAGAATACCAATAAACAAACCTGGAATTTGCTATAGATTTTTTTATTGAAAGTTTGGTTGCGATTAGTTGAAATCCGTGCTGTTTGCCTACCTTTAACAATAATGAGTCACACATCCGAGGTGCAAAAAGGCAGGAGATTTGCTACTGTTACTCTCTGTTTTATAGTATATGATTTCACCTTTTATCCAAGGCATCGAAATCTAAGTACTAAGCGAGCTGTGCGTCAAAGTGCATGGACAAAACAATTATCCACGGACCATGCAGATTTGATATTTCGAAAATTATATTTTATGCGTACTTTAAACAAAAGCTTGTGTAAAGGACTTGAGAGAAGAGCTCTAATTATATAGTTACAAACGATCCATGAGAGTGGCTAGCACTAAGAGGTATTAAAAAAATCAAAAGAGCCAAAAAGTTGGCCTGTAGCTTTCGATTAGCCAGTGGTCATGATTTACATGCAAATTAATAATGGCAAGTAAAGTCGTGGTTAATGCTATATTAATTACTATATACACTTCATGACTTTTCAACGGTGAAGCAAGCTGTTTTTCACATATATTTTAATTTTCCAACCACATGTGTATATCAAAACCAAAAGTGAAGATCATATGTAAAGAAATGCCTAGTCTAAATGAATATTGCACAAGTAGAATATTATATTGCGTATCTAATATAGTTCTCATATTGAAACGGAAAATAGTAAGGAGGGGTATACACCAAACTTCACTGAAACCTCTTCCGTACCTACCACTCACTTGTAACTCAGTTGCTGTTGGCCTGTTGGTCGTTCCTCTATATGCAAACTCTTGGCTTCTCTTTCTTTGGTTCATTGTATCAATATAATTAACACAAATATTGAAGTATTAATTACTATCCGCCAGTGTTCAGGCCTACAAAAGCAGGCATTTCAATGTAAACGTTGAGCCCATGAACATTTTGCACTTGGATTTTCGTATTGCTTTTTCCCAAAAATAGAAGAATGCTCAAGAATTTTATACCTATTCTTTTGTTCAATCTACTCGTGAAATATACACTACAAAAAAAAATGTCATTTACCAACGAATATTATCAATGAAAAATCTAAACATTCCGTCGGCAAGACAATTTAGCTACGGAATTTACCTAGAGACTAAGACATCGTAGAAACGACCGTAGGTAATAATTTTTGACGAATATAACAGAAGATTCGTCGGTAAATTTACTGATGAACAATTTATGTAACTATCGGTAAATATACCAATGATTGTTTGTGCGGTCGACCCTCAGTAAATTTATGACGGTCAAAATTTGTCCGTCGATAGATTTACAAGCAGTATTGGTTATTCCATCGGTAAGTTTATTACAACATTACCGATGATTATATTTGTTTTGTCGGTGAGTATGACGACAGTTATTCTACCACAAATCTTGTCAATAAAGTTGGCAACATAATTGGTTATTTCGTTTGTTACTTACTATCAATATTACTGATAGTTTGTTGTTTTTCGTTGGTAAATACAATTGATTTTACCAATGCATTTTTATTTTTCAGACAGTAAATTATTTAAAAAATTAATTCCTTTATTAAATTTTATTTGATAATCTTATGGTTGATGCATTATTTAAACAGTTATAAATTATCATGCATAATATTTTGATTTATTTATACATTTAATTTGTTTAAGCAGAAAGTTAATTGATGATATAAAGTTAAAATTATCTTAATTGATAATAAAAACATTAAATTGTATATAATAAGTATTTGTAATTTAAATGAAATAACTATAAGTATACTATAGATTTGGTATCCACAGATGCTTTGATTTAGATTAACAATATATAAAATTTAGAGTAACAATACTTAAAATTTAAAGCCACAAACCAAAGTTTATACTACAAACAAGTTTCAACTTGTGTAGGCCATTTACAATTAAAATGCGACATGTTTAAATAGGAGATTCAAACTACAAACAAATACCTAAATTAAACCAAGTGCACAAAAACCTAGTCAATAACAAAACCCACTTACCTCAACCAACATGCAGAGAAGTCATTGAAGCACGTATAGAAATAAGATAATGGAGTTAGAGTGAGTTCACGGCCAAAGAAGATAATTAAACAAAGAAAAGAAGATAATGACAATCAAAGAAATACACAAAACACAATAACGAACAAAACTCAACAACGTCGTAAAAAACAATTAAAGAATATACTGTTACCTTAACCGGCGATTAAAGAAGGACAACAATGATGACACGCGATGGGTGAGCGACGGCGAGGAGAAAAGATGGTTAACTGTACATGAAAACAAAAGATCATCCCTAAATGATATGTTGTACATCTTCAATTTCTCATACTTTATAAAAAAAATTAGATAGGAAATCCTAAAGTAAGCTAAAATGAAGTTCCAATTGATATAATCAAAAGCTTTGAAATAAATAATTTTCATATTGTAACTTTAGTTAAGTGTTTTCTTACAGTAGTTTATGGACTTATATCATCTCATTATGATTTAAAAACCTAAAAATTTAACAAATTAACTCATAATCATGCTATATATTCTCATATTATCATAAATGAGTGATGCAACACCTAATATTAAGTATATGTAAAATGATAATTTAGCAACTATAACAATGTTAAAATGTATGGATTTTGCATAAAAGGCTTGGACATACAAGCATGGACCTTATCTCTAACCTCAACTCTAAGTAACTTTTCAATAAACTTTCAAGGGTAAAATTTAATAAGGACAAGATTTATGGAGCTTTCTAAATAGGAAAACAAATCGAACGCTCTTTCAAGAGTAAAAAGTTGATAACTTCCACTATACTTTCACACTACTTCATATGTATTTATTTAGACCAGTTAGAGTTGCTAGTCCAAGTGGTAACTTTTACGTTTTTATCATAGTTAATGACTTTAGTAGATTTACTTATGTTTTTATTCTTAGCTAAAAAAGGTGAATGTTTTGGGGAATTTCTTAAATTTGTAAAGAGGATTCAAAATGGAGAAAAAAATTCTCTATAACATCTATTAGGAGTGACTGTAGTAGGAAGTTCGAGAATGAAAGATTTGAGGCCTTTCTATGAGGATAATGGTGTCTTTCGTAACATTTCTAATAAAAGATCCCCTTACTAAAATAGGCTTGTTAATAGGACAAATAGGACTTTGCAAAAAAAAAAAATAGTTAAGACTGTGATAAATGAGTATGATCTCCCTACATATTTTTAGGCAAAAATTATGGCTACAACATGATACAGTTTAAATAGAGTTTACATAAGACCAACTTTGGATAAAACCCTTTATGAGATTTGGAATGGGAAGAAGCCAAAATTTAGTTACTTTAAAGTTTTTAGATATAAATGCTACATTTTGAATACTAAAGATAACTTTAAAAGTTTGATTCAAATGTGGATAAAGGAATTTTTTGGCTATTCCTTAACTAGCAAAGTATACAGTGTATTTAATACGAAGAGTCTTATTATTAAAGAGTCTTTACATAGTATGTATGATGAATCTAACCCTATTGTATTTAAGAAAGTTTTTAAAGATGACGATGTAGGTATATCTAAGGAGTTAGAGCAATTAGTCCTTGAAAAAAACAAGAGTGCTCACCAACACACCTTTCATGAGCATATTTTTGAACCAAATGAGGGAGATAAGAAGAATAGGAACTCCTAAAAGTTTGAAAATTTAAGAAGAATCATCCTCCATATTAAATTCTAAGTGATGTTTAGCAAGAGTAATCACTAGATATCATCTTATAGACTTATCTCATCTTGCTTTATTTCTCAAATTAAACCTTCTAAAAGAAACTCTTAGTGATGGAAGTTGGGATCTTGCTATGAATGAGGAGTTAAACTAATTTGAGATGAGTAAAACCTGGACTTTAGTACCTAGACCTAGAGATCATCAAATCATAGGTACCAAGTGGGTCCTTAAATACAAATTAAATGAATCAGGTACCATTATGAGAAATAAAGCTATATTGGTGGCAAAAGGGTACAATCAAGAGGGCATAGGCTTTAAGGAAAATTTTGTTCTAATGGTTAAGTTAGAAACTATTAGGCTCTTACTTACATTTGTTTCCTATATGAAGTTCAAATTATTTAAGATATATGTTAAAAGTGTTTTTATAAATGTTTCTATTCAAGAAGAAGTTTATGTTGATCAACCTCTCAGGTTTGAAAAACATAATGCACTTAACTATGTTTACAAACTTTCAAAGGCTCTATATGAGTTGAAACAAGTTCCTAAAGCTTTATATGATAAGTTAAGTGTATTTTTTAAAAATGATTTCTTTATAAGTAAAGTTGACACTACACTCTTTACTAAAACACACAAGCATGATATTTTAATTGTTCAAATTTATGTTTAAATCACATTATTTTTTGTGCCACCAATAAGAGTATATGGAAAGATTTGTCCAAATGTATAAGTAAGAAATTTGGAAAGTATGATAGGAGAGTTTAACTTCTTTCTTGAACTCTAAATCAAATAAAAAAAGAAAGGTATTAAATTAAGCAAAGAATCCTTAAAAATTACTCAAATGCTTCATAATAGATCAAGCTAAACGATAAGGGACATCTATGAATATCACAAAATTGAATACAAATGAAAAGGGCAAGCTAGTTGATGTGAAGTTCTATTGAGATATGATTGATAGTTTGCTTTATCTTATCATAAGTAGGCCAAATATAATACTTTATCAATAGGGCAGTTATACCGTCGAAAATTTATTGATAGAATATAGATCTGTCGGTAAATCTTGGACAATAGTTTATTGCGGCAAGCGTTTCCGCCTAATTTATCAACGAGTGTGATTTTTTCGTTGTTATATTCTATCGAAAATTTGTTGGGATATTTTTCTTCTACCTTTAGCGACAAAAATTTTATCCGTCGTAAAATGAAATTTTTTACGATAGTGTTATTAACGAATATTGATTTTCTTTCTCTAATTAGTTACAATATTTATTTCGTCAGTAATTTTCTGCCAATAATTTATGATTTTTTTGTTGTGATATTTGTCTCCACATGATTCTTTGGAAACTTTTAAAGCTAAATTCTCTCAAGATTAGAGAATCTACAGTCTAACAGTCTTTGAAAGTGCGACAAGTGCCATTTAGCATTTGTCCAGGCTCTTGTCACAGAGCAGAATCAGTAGTAAGGCATATTATTATTCTTAACTGTATCCATAAGATCATACAGTTTAAAAACGAATTGATCACTAATTAAAGTCGTGCTTACAACTTGTAGCAAGCACAAATTGCTCTTTATAGCCTCTGGGAAAAGGGCACCGCTCCTTCTGCCTGCTTCTTCTCCAAATTAACAAAAAGACAAGGTCGTGGTAGTAGTTGCCTATGGCATCTAGCTAAAAAGCAGCTTTTTAGATAAAAATGGTGAACAGTCGCTCTGCACATAGACACAGGGACAATGCGGAAAACAGTCTTACTTTTCTTTCCCATCTTGAATATCTTTCTAAAATTTCTGCATCTCAATCAAATCAGCATCTTCATGCTTTTTTCTACCCAAACAAAATAAAAAATTGATGGTATTTGCTAAGCTTGAATTAGTGCCTCAGCCTGTATCTAATCATGAGTAAATACTCAGTGCTCCTAATAGTGTTCCCTTATTTAATTCAGACTAAGCCATCCATGATCCATTTTTTCCTTTTAGAGAGGAACCCTTTATTGACTGAAAATACTTACGACATCTTAACCTCTTTCTTTGTTCATTTGTCACAAAGAGAGGAACGCTTCACCTGATAAAGCAAATGACAGTTGTTTTAACTTGGCTTTTTTCTGTTAACTAGATTTAAAAAATGCTAAGCAGCTGGAAGGAGGATTATAGCTCAATTATCTCATTAGCTTTCAGAATCTCTCACAGTTCTTGGATAATAAGATTCCACGTAATTGCAGCACTGTTGATGAACATATCACACGCCATTTTCCATGCCCATTGGATTCTTGTGATTATTGTTATAAGATATCATTAAGATACTAAACGGTGGTCTACTTTGTCCCAGTCCCACACGCCAAAGTTATAATGTGGAATTTTGTGACAACATTATTGTAACGTGACTTGTAAGAGATCAGCCAATGGGACGCTTCTTCAAATCTAGTTTTATTTATTATTGTTAAAAGTATGTGATTGCATTAATTAGAACAATCTTAAATTAGTTAAAAAATTAAGCATTAACTGGCCCCGATGCTTTACAAAAACAGCAGCGTGCATTCATGAGAAACCCCATTTCAGGTATGGGTTCTTTTCGGGTTCTGTAAATTCTCGTTAAATCAAGATGCAGGTCCAAAAAAAAAGTTTAGAAATTTAACAACATGAGCACAAGATTAGATTAAAACTATGGAGAGCTTGTGTCAGCTCACCTCACATTACCCAATTCAACGCAAAATGCCCATGGTTATTAATGTTCTGCGAATACCAAACATGTTATGCTGTGGGTAACCAAACTACAAATAGGTGACATGACAAGAACAGCTCATTGAAATGATGATTGAAGATGATGATTTGACTGGGAAAAGGGCAGCATCAATAATGGACATATGAGCCGTTGAGAAAGATCAATTGCACAAGTATCCTTCATTTCCATCTCATTAGGTTTAATGGACATCACGGAATGAGACTTCACATCAATAGACCAAGAAAACAAAATGAAACTCTGTTAGTTTCATAGCCCGAGTTCCATGGTACAATCATCACCTACTTCGTTTAAAATCCCAAATCTTCACCAGCCCACCATGTCTCATGCAGATTTAAAGACTTGGAATCAGTTAGCTAGGCGGGAATAACAGCAAAAGAGAGAGTGTTGGGAAATAATGTGGATGATGGAAGTTATCATCAACAATACACATAAATCAAACTGCATAAGTGGCGACGACGAGCGATACTTGGCTGGAGCGGGTGACAACCGATTATGGGTGAGGGGTAGCTGAAAGTGAATGACCAGTAGTACTCTGATCTTGCTGTCCGTGAGTTGTAGGTGTCCAATCATGCGCAGAGAAAAGAAAAGAAAAAGGAAAAAGGACTGGTTGATTCTGTTTATCTGAAAGCAAATGACATCTCTTCTCATGATCTGGACCCTCACAAGCCAAAATCCTTTTGTAGCGCGCGACTATCGGGGGTGGGTAAGCCCTGTGGCTGTAGCTGGGGGGTCTTTTGAGGAAGAGAAAGGATGTGGAACCAATCTTGGTCATAGCCGCCAGCTATACCTCGTTGCAGAGCCAAACCTACAGAGCCCATTCATATCTTTCTCTATGTCTGTTTGTCTCTCCCTCTCTAAGTTTTCTTCTCTTCTCATCTCCAGGTCCATGCGTACATCACACGTGGTTTTCCTGCAGCAGGTTATTGCAAACAGTACAACTGTGGTCAGAGTGAGGTGACACTGTTTAGTGTTTACAGTTGAAATTTCGTACTTCTTGTAACATGGAATTAATAATTGGATACTCCGTATCCAGTAGGATGTCAATACATGTGAAGTAATCTTCTTTTTCTATCTACCCCTTTCATTTGGAAGGACGTAAACACGAAATAATAATTTATTTTTTAATTTTAATTTAATTCTTAATATTAATCGAAATAGCTATTTTAATTTTTATTCAAATAATTAATTGAAAAGATTAAGCAACTCCTGATATATTTATAAGTTATTGACAAAATATTCAAATGAGATTATATACCTCAATATTTTATATTGCAATGTAAAATAAAACCTAATACGTTCTAACGATGGTATTCATTAAACATGCATGATGATCATAATTGTTATTGTCTTACAATTTCAAATCATTGAACTATACATTAATAAACAGTGATATCATCTTGCCAAGGATAATGATTATGTTGATATCAGTAAGTACAAACATGTATAGATCAGGAATAAATATCATGGAAGAAGCATAAGCATTACCTTTTGCCATAGAACCAATGCATTAATTATGTTTAACGGTTACTTTCTTATGATAACTTTTGGCTTTTGGTTTTTATGATATTCTAAAACCAAGAGATTGAGTTTACATCTCTTTTCAACTATTATATATATATGTTTCTATGCCCTTTAAAATCAGCTGGTCACAACGTAAGAATTAATTCAACCGTGAAAGGCAAAAGATGAAAGCAGAAAAAGAAAAAATTGCTTTTCCCAACACTAAACTAATTAATGCAATAATTGCCATTTTAGTCATTTTTTTCAAACTCACCAAAAATTTCAAACTTCCACATTTGCAAGGCACAAGTGAATAAGAACATTTGGCCTAGTCAATACTTGAATTGCTCTATGTTGTCAACTAAGTGATGTTTAACAAGGAATTTTGTGCTTTTTTTTTGTGAGTCTCCTGTCAAAACTTACATTAAAGTAACGTTTAAGAAACTTCCTCTAACTACACTAATGTTTGAAGGTATGGTGCCTTACTACAAGCTTTTAACTAGGAACACAATGCTTTGGTCCATCTTGTATTAAATGAATTATGTTTTAGTACTAATTTACTACTGTAATCATGATCCAAAGCTCAATATCCTGTATACGTTCATGGAATTGTTTTCTTCTTTTAAATTTGTAAAGCATTAATCTTTACCTAATTTATTTATCCAATCGTGTTCCTTGGGGCTTTATCAGAATTATCACTTCCTTCCCGCAAACCTGCAGCTTGTATAATATTGACGCGACGCCAGTTCAAGGTCGATCCTCATAGTCAATCAACACCTCCTTACATGGAAGATGTTTTAAGACCTCTTGAATCGTACAAGTCCTTTAAAGTGTACATCTCTTAATTGATTAGTAAATTATATCTTCTTCCAAAACTTTGCTTCTGAGTTTTTCTTCATTCTAAGAGCTCTGATAAATCTTTTGGCATTGTTATCATGAGAAGTAGTATTCAATTTTTTACCATGTGTACTAAAGAATTTATCATGGAAACTACATTTCAGCAATATCATTTCGACCAAGACCAGGACAACTTGTGTTGCGTGCACCTTTAGAAAACGTTGTTAAGCTTGTCTTGTATCGCAATATAATTACTTGATATTGTGACGTAAGAGAAGAGATGTCAGGAACTAAAATTATAAGATTCTGATTTCAAATTTTTACTCGAATGGGATGCAAAAGCAAAGGTACCCTAGATCTATTATGTAATTCATTTTGAATTTCGACTTAAAATTTGGAATGCTGAAAACGTTGAAAAATTTTCCAAGTTTATGCACTAACACAATAATAGATGATACGTGTCACACCAGCCCAGCTTATATCTGAAGTATTAAGAGTATCACTGCCACAAAGGAATTATTTTAAATTAAATCCCGTACAAAGGCTAGTTTGTGAGGTCCAGTGATTCAGACAAATAAGAAATAATTAATTCTGGTAAAAATTTACTCGTAAGTTTGTTAATCCAATTCAAGTAGGATGCATGTCAATCAACGGAATAAATGTTGAAACAGTTTTAAGCAATAGCCGATTAGAATGTTAACAACTTTCAAAAGGCTATAAATAGCCTTCGATTAGGTTGGTGGCACGTCTCATGGCAAGAGGAACAAGAACCTGTAAAATAGGTTTTACCCGAAAATAGAAAAGAAAATAAGAGACTCACTAGCTAGGTGTCCTTCACTTCTTAAAGGGTCGTACGATAGGGTAAAAAGGGTAAGAAAGTCCATCAAGGAAAGGGTAATAATCATAATAAATGAGAGCCAGTGCATGAAAAAGAAGTTGGTAAGTATAAAGTATTATTTCTAAACATAATAACATAAATATATGAAAAGAATCTGTTAGACTAATGCATCGATGAACAGTTGGATCGATTAGTGGGGATATACTCCTAAAGTTTATTTTAAAATTATAACTAGCAATACTATCTACATTTGGAGTTAAAAGATCCTAGCTATATAATTTTAATAAAGAGACTGTTTTCGAATAATAAAAGAGTTTAAAATTATAACTCATAGATATCAAATATTGGTAGCTAATAAACTAAAAGTTTTAATAATAAAATGATGATTTTGCCAATATAATTTGATTTTTTGTTCCAATTTAAGTTTCAACTTTACTTGTTCCAATAGTTTCAAGTAAAATTCCCAATAGGATTAAAGGTTATGAATGTATTTGCAATAAATAAAGAAAGGTATGTGACACAAAGAGGAGAGAGATAAAAAAATCTTCAATCTAGTTGCCTTATCTCTTGGCCATCTTTGCCTTTATATTTATCAAATATTTCTTTATTAATCAATCAAGGAAAGGTGGTCTCTTGTCACCCACTCAAGAATCGCAGCCTCTGTGTCAGTTCCGGCTCAAGCTTAGCCTCTTCTGACCTTCGCCTTCTGCCTTTTACACCCATCTTAAGATATCTATCTCCTTTCCTATATTTGTTCCCTTCGATTTTCTACTTGTCACCTTGTTGACTTAGCATGTTTATGTCTCGGTGCAACTTAGCCTTGAAAAATCCAACGTTTCCTTCCTAGATTTAATCACTTACATGCAATTTGATAAGGAAGCCGGAGTTTTCACAGGCATGCTCTCTGTATCTTGCAATAGATGAGTAGGTGCCTAAACTCTCTAGGGTTTCTTTATATAGGCCTTACCTTAGGGTTTTGGGCTTTACTTGGTTTCTGTTTTGGTGGAGTGCTGCTTGTGGAGTTGTTCGCAGATGGAGGAGTATAACCAAATGAATGAGAATACAACTCCGAGGGCAAATTTCTTGTACGCTTCGCCGATTCTCGCCCCCAGTTCTTCTCCTTACGGAAGAACAAGCAGTGGCTCTAACGTTGGCAATCAACAGACCCAGATGCCTTTAAGTCCATTCCATCTTCAATCTAGTGAGTGTTTCCAATCTGATGCACATCCTATTATTGTGAAGACTGAAGCCAGTACTTCACATCATCATGCTCATAAATTTCACTACCCTCTATTGAGAGGGCATCATACAGTTAACAACCAACAGCAACAAGGGAGTGAAAGCTCCAGTGAAGTTGAAGCCATCAAGGCCAAGATCATAGCTCATCCCAAATACTGTAACATTTTGGAAGCTTACCTGGATTGTCAAAAGGTACACGTATATGTCCAAAAAGATGATCATCTGTAAATATTGTTTCGATCACTGAAAAGCTTAACGTTGTTTCGGCGATGATCCTTTCTTTCTCTTGCTCTTTGCTATATTTTAAGGTCGGAGCTCCACCTGAAATCGTTGCTAGGCTTGTGGCCGCTAGACAGGAGTTTGAATCAAGACAACCGTCTTCAGTCTATTCGAGGGAAGCTGCTAAAGACCCCGAACTAGATCAGTTCATGGTGAATTTTACCCTATAATCTGTTGTATGGTCTTTTGAGTATCTTCCTTATAATATATCAATTTTCTTATCTGGGTTCATAAAGTTTCGTTATCTAAACATGTGGAACAACAAACACAGGAAGCTTACCACGATATGTTAGTGAAGTACCGTGAAGAGCTTACAAGACCCATACAAGAAGCCATGGATTTCATGCGTAGGATCGAAACGCAGTTAAACGTGATCTGCAATGGTCCTTTACGGATCTTTAACTCTGGTACGCTGACCTTCTAGATCTTACAATCTAAAAACTCATACCTGATAATTGTACTGGTATTTAGCAGAAGAAACAAAATGCGTGTTCGCTAACGGAGAAAGAGGAAGAAGGCTTTGCCAAATCCCTAGAGTTTCGCTATGAGATCTAACTCAAATTTAATTGGTACAGTGCAGAAACTCATAACAAATCCAAACATCCATTGATTCATAGGGAAAATCCAAAGACTGTATGTCCGTATCTCCTTCAGTCAGTAGTCATTTTCTCCATTTCATAGTGAAGCATAGATTGGCAGAGATTTCGCTTTCCAATAACTAGCGCATTACTCCCTGTGAGAAAGAAAGGAGACAGTGAATCAGCGACTCAACTACCCAACATTCACTAGTGATTAACAAACCCTAATCATGAGCCTATACCAGAGGACCTTGGAGACCTGGAATTGTTAAACTTTGTCTTAAATCTACAACGAAGCTACAGACAAAAAGTATTGAACGATTATATCTCTTACATGTGTTATCCTTTAATTGGTTTTCGATTCTTGGAACAGTTAATTCTTGTTAGGGTAGTAGTTCTGATAAATCTGAATCTATATACGAGTTTGTGTAATACAGTATACACACTTCGAGAATGATGGCGTTATTAGTGTTTGTCATTTTCCTAGTTTTTTAGTGCAAATTTTGATTTGTTTTGCACAAATGAAGAACCTAGGATGCTGTTCAAATCTAAGCTACGACAGGTAGTCTGTACGACATGTCAGAATATGGACGTGTTCTTTATGAACTTCTGTAGTTTAGGCTTTTTTTTTTTCCTGTCTCTCTCTCTCTCTCGCACTTCTCACTTATACATTTAGTTTCCCTTTATTTCCTCTTATTCAATCATTTTGCCATTGTTACATGAGCACTGGAGCATTCTATGCATTAGCACACATAATTAGATACTAGTAATGTAAAGATAGAGAGAGGGATTTTTTATGTGGCCGGTAGGAGGCTCCTGACCGGGATCTACTTTTTGAGTCGGGAAAGATGAAGGTAGAGTTTATGCTCTTCATCATAATAAGCAACGGGTGAGTTCAATTTGTTTGCTGGCGTCAAGAACAATGTTAGATCCCTTGTTGCTTAGAAAGATTTTAATTTTTTGAGGTTAGTGCAGATATTGGTTGTACTGGGTCGATTGAAGGAGATTAATTTGGAGATATAAGATTTTTAAAAGCCTCAACACCGCGTTGATATGACTTAATTCTTTTCCTTTATTTGATTTTCCAATTGGGCAATTAGTTTTTTAGTTCATCTATATGCTGGAATTTAAGTAGAGAAGTGTCTTGGAAATGAAAGAACACTCACTCACACATTAATGAGGAGAGGCTGTAGAGTTAGGAAGCAACAAAATGATGACGTTATGGTGAGTCGCGGAGTAGACCCTGTCTTATCTCTTACATGCTTAAATTAATCTATATATCAATGAATACGTTAGTGGTCATTCTAATTATTTTTGTATCCTGTCAAAGAGAGCTTCTTTTAGAACCTTTTTATTCTTTTCAAATTGGCTACAAACATTATAATTATGCATAGGAATGTTTATAGATGCAACTTACGATGTTCCTGCTTTAGCTGTGATCCTTTGCAGCTCTATAAAGGTTTTCATTGTGTGATACTGAAATGGACGTATTTTTTAACCTATAACATGGTTAATAGCTTAGTGTATTTGGATTTATTATATATATCATTATTAAATGTTGTTTCAATTATTCTTTTGGTATATCTGAAGCCATAAGAATTTTACTAAAATATAAATATGCAGGAGCTGAAATTGGACCCCTTTGTTGGTATTATTATTGTCAATTTGAAAACTTCAATTTTGTTGTTGCTTTGACTTTATAAAGATTTGATGACAGATGAATATATGGTTTACTCGCATGCATACTTTATTTGTTTTACTTCTGGATATCTCCGCTGAGTTATATGTGGCATATGATTTTGCTGAATCAGAGTTCCAATCTTTATATTGTGAAGAAATGACAAGCAACTAAACTATCAAGTGTTATCTGATTTCTCTACCACTTAATATTTCCACTGGCCTTGAATTATGCTTGTCATCAATATTTATTTTTCATCAAAAGATCTTTTTAGTTAGTGCACACCATTTAAGGATTTATAGTCATTTAATCCTTTTAGTTGCTTGTCCTAAAAGGGTGAACCATCGGGTTTTCCATAGACTTGTTATCGTATCGTCGTTTGCAAATGTACCTCTTCTAAGCGATCCATTCAAGTTTACCATTTTTATCCTGACTATTAGGATCCCTATGTCGCTTGACTTTACTATTTCATACTCTTAAGTCTCAGAACTATATACTTCCCAAGTCTTTGTGCCTCTGCCCTCTTCGAGTACTCGATCATTCTGCGTATCTCAATGTGGACAAATTATGTTCGAAAGTCTGGCAGGTAAAGAATGAGCTCTACTGACAAAGTGAGTGTTCACTTTGAGGAATTGTCCAGACAAGCATGATATAGTGCTTGGTCTTCGGAGTTTAAGGTGGTACAGCGATGAGACTGAGGGCCGACAGAGCATACTATATCTATGTACTTGATTAATCGGATGAATTGTTCGTACTTAGTTCCCTGGCATCGTGTAGAATAATCAACTCTTTCTCATCTACGGAAGTCATTCTTTATTTTGATTACTGCCAACTCCGTTTTAAGGTCCTTTCAGGATTATTAATTGTGAGTTCAACATGTTATGATCAAAAGCAGATATTCTAAAGAATGGATTATTCGTGATTGAATGTGCAGACGAGAAATCCGAGGGCCTTGGCTCATCTGAGGAGGACCAGGAGAATAGCGGCGGAGAAACGGAACTGCCTGAGATTGATCCTCGAGCTGAAGACCGAGAGCTCAAGAACCACCTCTTAAAGAAGTATAGTGGTTATTTAAGTAGTCTTAAGCAAGAACTATCTAAGAAGAAGAAAAAGGGAAAGCTGCCCAAAGAGGCTAGGCAGAAACTACTAAGTTGGTGGGAGCTACACTATAAGTGGCCATATCCTTCAGTAAGTGTCACTCTTTTCCTTTTTATTATCTCTTAGCTGCTAATATAACATACATTTGGATAATTATAGATGGCGAAAAAAAAAACTCAAAACATTAAAAACTACAGTTTAATGTTTGGAGATATTAATGCTTTCCTGGAATGTAACTAACAGGAGACAGAAAAGGTGGCATTGGCGGAATCAACTGGCTTAGACCAGAAACAAATAAATAACTGGTTCATTAATCAAAGGAAAAGGCATTGGAAACCATCTGAAGATATGCAATTTATGGTGATGGATGGTCTACACCCACAAAATGCAGCTCTTTATATGGATGGCCACTACATGGGTGATGGTCCATATCGTCTAGGGCCATGAGCTCTACATGTTAAGACCCTCAGGTTAGACAGTAGGGGTTAGTTCCGATTTCTAAGGCTTTAGCATGAAAAAACACTCATTCATGCACCCTGTAATATTAATTCCGAGACTAATTAGGTAATGTGTCATAAGCCATATTTAAAACCATACTATTTTTCTTCTTATCACAACAAAAATGCCCATTACCATATAACCTTTGTTGTTTGTATGTCGTGTAATCCATAAGGGTGGATGGTGGTTGTCGTCTGCCTTGTGTTAAGATTGAAACATATCTTTTTAGTTTTTGTTTTGGCATTATAGGACTCGAAGGTATGGTCCGTAGCTTTCCTATGGGTTTGAATGCAAGCAAAGGAAGGAATAATGCAAAAGAGAGTTTGTAATTTTGGCTAAACATGATGTATTTCCATTCTGTATGTGCACTACTATGTACTGCTTTGCTGCTAATTGTATATAGTGAGAAACTACAATGGGATTGCCATGCTTACTATAATATATAATTCTCCCTTTTAAATGTGCAATCGACGATGTTTAATGCTGAGGGAATATTGATCATTCATTACGAGGGATATCATTTAAAATCAAGAATTTTGATTAATGTTATAAGGTATTTATATTTATATAAATTTATCATGTCAAATTTAACATTTTAACTTAGCATGATGGTCTAAATTGGTGAGGTCAATCGAATGAAATCGTCCTACGGATCTATACTGGTATTTGCTGAAAATACACAACGATGTTTTAATCAAAACTGCAATTATGTGTAACTACAATTTAAAATTTTGTCAGGTTGAGTAGAGAACCGATTTAGTTATTGACTGTTGAAAGTTTTAAATAAAAGTTACTAATAAAGATGTCATATTGCAAAACAAAAAAAAGGCAGATAAAGACGTGTAAATTTCTATTTACAGAGATGTTGCATTACAAAAAAAACTTTGTAAAGAATTCTAAAAACGCAATATCCCTTACTTTATAAATATATTCTTAAAAGGAAAAATACTGTAAACAAAAATAAAATTTACAATTTAAGTTGAAAATGCAATCAAATAAAATGAATTAATTATTTCTCTCAAATATAGTATTACGCTAATTGAAAGAATTTATCTTGCGACTCCATGGAACTTGTTATCTTCATTGGCTGTTTTTGTATATAAGCATAATTCTACACATTTGAGTCAACAATTATTACTATTAATATTTTAAATATGAATCCATAATCATTATTCTTTAGATACATTTGTAAATCTTTAATGGAAATATGTAGTAGCCTGTCGACAATGTATTTTGAGCAAGTCACTTGATGAGTCAATAACTTGGAATCAATCAATATGATCGATCTAATAAGTCAGCAATAGAATTTAGTGCAGAGCACACTTACATTAATTAGCATAATGTTTATGAGTAACTCCTCCTCACAAAAGTCTCAAAGAGATGTAATTCATAACCTCATATAGTGGAGACTCTTTGGAAATCCCCCTTATGTTAGGCTTTTAAATTCAAATGACAAAATTATGTGAATGTTGGTGAATCTTCATCAATATTTAATCCATGGGTTGCCATAAAGATGACATATCAATAGGGGAACAATGAAAAGTCTTATGAGTAGGCAAGGCAAATTTGTGATGCTAACACAATTTTGAGAGTTAACTAGAGTTGACATTTGTTGGTGTGTAGTCTTTGGTAGAAATCTTTGCCGATAGACAAGATTTGAATGTAAAATCAAAGATAATTGGCATAACCAACTCATGCTAAGTCAAATACATGCAAAGACACTTAATATTGACAAAGAAGTCTAAAAGTATGAAAACAAGTAAGGTTTATTATACAAGTGAGGTTTCTTATACAAGTGATTCATATTTTTGCAAACTTAATCATAGACTAATGTGACTACACAGTGGTGTGCTTTGATAATGATAGATGATGTACTAAGATGGCTTAGGATGACTAATCGTAGGCTCACCAAGGCAACTGTTGGTTCAGGAGGCATGATATGGTGACACATGATAATAATATGAATAGTGATTGTAACATCTCATGTTCGGGACTAGACTCCAAAATAGTGAACTGAGAGTACAGTGAGAAATTAGTAGTGCATTACATGCTCATGCATCATAGCATATTCACACACATGAGAATATTTATTTTTAATAAATTAAAATAATTGTTCATGCATTCATTAACATTTTTCTGAGTATAAATGATTTTTAATGTGATTAAACTGTGAATTTTGGATTAATTGTGTTATAAAATTTATTTGGTGATAATAGTTATTATTTCAAAATTTTGGTGAATTTTAGAAAAATTTGTCAAAAACTTGAGGTAGTTTAGACTAGGAAAAATATTAAAATAAGAGACAAAAAGAAGTGTGACAATTGTATTAGAAACTAGTTGACAAATGGACAAATTATGGAGTGACAAATGGATAAAATCATGTGTGACATGTGGATCTATAGCTATGAGACAAATGGTAGCTCATCTAGTTGACAAATGGAAGACATGCGATGAAAACATGTGTTAAAGCATTAATGAAACACCTAGGCATTAGGAAAAATATTTCTACAACTCTTTTCCTTGGTTTCACCGAAACCATCTACACCATCTTCCTTCTTATTTGCTCTCCCCATTTCTAGAATTTCTACTAAGGAGTTGAAGTGTGAATCAAGTAAGTAATGCTTTAAGTTTTATGATAGTGTACATGATTTCTATTTTAATGTTTGTAACTAAATGCATACATGAATGGTGTATATTTTCATGCTTGTGGTGTGTTTATACATGTGTGGGTGGTGAAAGAAGAAGCAAATTTGGTGATATGATTAACAAGATGAAGGATTATAGTCATTGGAATATGATATATGCAATATTTTACTAAACATATATCTGTATTTAGGGTGTAACTTGACTTGTGAATATCCAAATTGGATTACGTTTAATTTAGAGTAAACTAGAGACATATAACTACATTTTTCATGAAGGAATTGAATTCAAAATATGTCCTTAAGAGTCTAGAAATTTGGCTTGAAGTTGAAATTGGTGTTCTGTCAAGGTATGAAAATAATATGTGGATTTTTTATTATAACTTGCAGGATACTGAACTAAAATGCATGATATTGGAGTCATTAGACTTTCAAAACATTGAGGAACATTTGATTAGTAGAAGATTTTGCCTAAATACCCCATTGTCAAGGTCAAAGTGGTTATGCAAATCAGACCCGAAATTTGCTTAAGAAAAAAATCTAAAAAATTGATAGGTTTATGCTTGTTTTTATTGAATATGCTTTGGTATTTTAATGATATCTTGATCTGTAGATGTATAAATGAGATGATTCATGGTTCATATTAAATTAGAGACATATTTCTACAACTTTCTTGAAGAAGTTAAATTTTAATTCTGTCTCTAAGATTTTCAAAAATGGCATGAAATTGAGTCTTGGATTAGGCTGTAGCACTACAAGGGACAGAAATCATATCTTGATTTTATTGAATAAACTGTATTAATGTAGTCTAAATTAGGCTAAGGTGTCTTCACCAAAGTTGTAGGTGTTCTCTTAGCTTTAAATTGGTATAAATTTTGTAATTTTTAGATATTGGAATTGAGAGATATGGATTGTAAAACTTGAATGCATGACCATATTCTAGCCAAAATTTCAAATGTACATAGTTTGTGGTATTTTGAGTATAACTCATTGAATAATAAATTAAATTGTATGATTTTAGTATCATTAGAAACTTAAGACACTGAGAAACAATTGTCTAGAAGAGAGTGTTATATAAATACATCATTTTCTTAGTCTTATTGATTATGCAAAGTTGACCTGAATAAGGTGCTTCCACCAAAAGCTAGAATAGTAATTGAATGTATGAATTTAGGAACTTTTGAAGTACAATTAATGCTGACATCAGTTTAGTAAAGAAATATACCCAAGAATTTGTCATGAACATCCATCATTCATATTTACTATACACAAATGAATTCTTAATTATGCACAATAGTGATTTGTATATATGTTAAATGTTATAGAGGAACGTATAAAGCGGCGACTTTCAGATATTGTCGGGACTTCGAGACAATAAACAATAAGGGAGCTTTTGGTGAGTAATCTTAGATGATTACACCTTACTTTGTTATACTTGTTGAATTTGATTTATGCTGATTGTGTTCTGAATTTCGAATAATGATTATTCGAGACGTTTGATGCATGATTATATTATTGGAAGTGCTACTTGCATATGAATATGATTGACTACTTACTTTGCACATGAAATGTCTTAAATGATTTTGTTTTGTTTTAAAACTATTGAGTCCTAGTTGTGGGTAAGTATGCATACCTAGAAGGGTCTGCAGTTGCTCCTGTGGCACTTCGGTGTCGAGACTTCGGTCTCTCCTGTGATACTTCGGTGTTGAGACTTCAATCTCTCCTGTATAAATCCTGTTACCCACTTCTGTAAATGGCTTAGTAGTCATATGATTTTGTGTTCTAATATATATTTGATTCTGACATAAACAAATTGTGTTCTGATTCTGAAGGGTTTATACCCTCTTAAGATATTCAGCTTTGTTAACTATAAAATTTGTTTTGAAATGCATTATGTCTAATTTATTGTTTAAACAATCTATTAATGGCATGCTTATGCTATTACATGATTTAGTATGATGAGTTATCACTTTATGTATGGATTCGTTATTATTCACTAAGCTATATACTTAGCACGGTAGATTTACCCCATGTAGGTTCAGAACGAGGATTATAAAGACTGGGACGAGTCAACTGCAATGGCCAATAGAGTCTGAGTTTTGTTTTGATAAAAATGTATTTTGAGTTTATCTTGGCTTGTATGTAGAGTGTATGACTCTGAATTGTTGTAAGTTTTTGTAATAATTATGTTTCAAGTTGGTTTCAATTTTTGGAACAAATTTGTATTATGTTCATGTGATATAACATATGTATGTTTTGAACAAGTTTGGAATGATTTGTAGTGTATGTTTGCTTTGCATTGGTTTATGGAAGACATCGAATGCTTGGGATTGTTTGTACTAATTTATGTGGCGTCTATATGTGAGTGTCACAGTGATCGTAGAAAGTGGAAGCATTACCTTAAAAAGTGAGAGCAATTGGATGTTGAATCAGAAATGGTTGACATAGTCAAGTCATGCTAGTTCAAGTATGTGCAAAGGAACTTAACTTTGACAAATAAGTATAAAAGTATGAAAACAAGCAAGGCTTCTTATACAAATAACTCATATTGTTGGTTATATTAATCATAGAATAATGTGGCTACATTAAGGTGTGCTTTGATAGATGATGCACCATAGCTTAGGATGGCTAACTGTAGGCTCACCAAGGCATGGAAGCATTAACTTAGAAAGTGAGAACAATTCTTCAAGACACGAAAAGTGGGTTGATAATGTGACAACAAATTAGGACATCTTCTAGGACCATATTCTTTATGATCTTAGTGGAGTAATTAGGGTAAAGGTGATGACTGCTTATTATTTAAGTGGAGTTAGAGGAAAAAATATACAACTTCATACTAACTTAGTGGGCTAGTAGTAAAAGTGTATAGTTTCTGTTACTTAGTCCTTAAGATCTTGTAAGCCTATATAAAAACATCTTATGTAAGTTATTTTAGTATGAGATATACATCCAATCATCTGCTTGGAGAGAATTTGAGAGCTTTATGAGAAAGTCTCATTATAAAGAGTTTTGAGTTAGGAGTTCTTGAGTGTTCTTATTAGCATTCTTCAATAAAGAATGTCTTAAATTTTCTTTGTATTCTCTAAAGTTGACTTTATTGTATCTGTCTCATGTATCCTTTAATTTGTTTGGATTATGTATGCACTTATGTAATTAAGTGTGTGGGAAAGACCTAGACATGAGTGTTAGTAAGGCATTTAAAAAATTATATATATGTTATTCGAATATCATAGAGGAAGGCTATATTAAGCTTTTGAAGACTTAAACTTAATTGTTGTATAAGGAATTCAGTTTATTTTAGTCTCATTATATTGAAATTGAAAATTTTTTCGTAATAGCTAGTACTAGAGCTCAATGAGGAGTTCTTCATTGATCACTATCAAAATTCAAAAGTGGGTGGAAGCAATCTTGTAGAGAAGGTTGCTAAATTAGAGGCTAGTATTAGTCCTCTAGTCTTAATGAATAAAGGTATGGTTCTTTTCTTGAAAAAGTTTGAATCTTTAGTGTAGGATCTTTAAAAAATTAGACAAGCACTTGAAGGGCAATGAAAAATCATGAGGAGATGAACTATAATTTGTTGATGCTATACGTAATATGATTATACCTAAAATGGAGTTTAATTGGAGACCAGTTCGATAAAGAAAAAAGTTACAAGTTTTTTTAAATGGTAAGTAGAGTACTAAGAAATCAAAAACAATTTAGTGGGATGTAGAATAATACTTTACAGATCAAAAGTGTTCAATTTGGAAAAGATATCAATCACGATTATTTATATGATGGATGATGTTAAGTTAAGGTAAAGGACATTGACCTATAACCACATCAATATATGTAGTTCTTTTATTGATATTTGGGAGAAAACAAAGGAGCTAATGAACCGGCTCCTCCTTAATAACATTTATTGACTCATGAGAAAATCTTTGAAAAAATAAAGTCAAGACAATTTGATGAGGGTGTATATGAAATAATCTATATCATTAAACTTCGACATTCATAATATGTCTAAAGAGGACAAGTTATTTAAATTCTTAATAACTTGTAAGGTTAGGTACAAATGGAGCTTTAGAGGCAAAATGTGAATGACCTCTTTAGTGTTATTGCAATTATAAATACCTTAATAGATCTTTACAATCAGAATCAATAGGGATAACTAGAGGAAAGGTAGAGCACAAAAAAAATCCAAAAAAGATAAAAAGAAGATAATGAAGTTTTCTTCATGTAAAGTAAAGAAGAAATAAACAAAAAATTGATGTTACTTTCTTCTTTTTTTAGGGACCATACTTTACTTGTAGATGCCCAAAATTAATGTGTAAATCAGTTATAAAATCACGAAGTGCCAGGAAAGAGAGATAAGGGTTCAACAAAAGAAGTTTGCCTCAATTTCTGCCTCAATTTATCTTTATTGGAGGAAATGGACCTTAAGAAGGAGCATCTAGACAAAAGCAAGCTATCTAATAGAAATGGTGGATGGTATGTAGGTGATGTGCCAGTGGAAAAGAAGACTCGATCATATTTTAAGGTTCTACTTAGGAGTCTTTAAAAGAATCACTCATGCATAAGTGCCCACAATTATTTTGACATCAAATTCTTTTGGTGGAAGTGATAGGTTAAATTTCTAAGTCTAAATGGAATAATAGTCTAAGTGTTAGAGAGCTTTAGCTAATTCTTAACACATAGGTTGGCATGAAAATCGCATGTCAACTAAGGAATAATATAAAGTCTTATGAATAGATAAGACAAATATTTAATATCGATGAAATCATGAAAATAGGTGAGAGTTAGAATGTTTTGGTGTAAATTAGTGAAAACATTCAATAATAAATGAGATTTAGATGATGAATTGAAGCTGATTGACATAACTAAATTGTTTGAGGTTATAGGGTCAAGGAAGTAAATTGATTTCATGAAGAAAGTTCAAAAGTATAAAAACTTACAAGGTTTTATACAAATGTAGTTTAGATTATTGGCAAACTTAGTTATAAAGTAATGTCACTATATCATGAGTGTACTAAGATGACCATGCACTAAGATGGCTTAGGATGACTAAAAAAAGAACTTGCCAAAATACCTATTAGTTCAAAAGGCAATGACATGGTAACACGTGTCAAAAATATGGAGTAGTGAGCTTAGGAAATAGAAGCACTTCTTCATGATATGGAAAGTGGATTGTTAATGTGATAATAGAGTGGATCATCTTTTATTTATCCCTAATATTTTTAGGCATTCCTTAAACACTTCTACTCTTGCTCTCTCTCTGCAACGATCTTTGTTCAATTTATATTGCCACTTTCTCTTCTTCATTTTACCACATGTAGACAATATACCAAAGACAACCTTATGACATCTCAAACTTGGATTTTTTTTGCCCCAATGTGCCACATTTAAAAAGTTTACTTGTATAAGCCAAATAGGTAACTTCCATGTTAGGTGTTAAAGGAGACTTTGAGCAAAATTATTTTGCCATATTACTCATTAGTGGGTTGAATTAGAAGAGACAAAAATGGGAGAGTTAAGATCAAATGTAATGAAGATGGTGTTTTGCTTATTGAAGTTGAAGCTACTTATGTTATTAATGACATTTATTCAAACTACACATCTAGCTTAGACATTCTTAAACATGTTCTAAAGATCATATTTTTTATGATGTCTCTTCATTCCTTTATTAGCGGCTTAGGTATCGAGCCAATCTCTTATTAAGATTGAGAAATCAATTCCTTCTTTGTTCTTTTTTCTTAGCTTTTTTAGGATACATGTACTTGAATTAAAATGTGGTAAAAAAAAATGTACTGGCATTGGCATTCTTCATATGGTGTTAGATGCATAAATTATACATCTGTTCATCAATTCATGGTCCAACATAGCATATGAAATCCACATCAAAATCAAGTCCTATATTGATTAGCCTTACTCATCGATTAATAATAGATAGAGAACATTGTAAACAGTAGAAGTTTCTAAAAGGCAACGGAAAAACTTAAGAGAATGACAAATTATCATTTTTTAGTATGTGCTATTATTAAGTCTAAACTAAGAGCCAGATAGCATGTTTAAGTGTCTCTATTCACATACTTCATTACCTACATCAGTAAAATATTAATGGAAGTAATGTTTTGAATTAGATGGTTTGATTTATAAAACCTATAAAAGTAACAAGTTTAAATAATTAGATACGGAACATAAAAAAATCCCAAAATATTTGATATTTGTAAATTTGTTAGCTCTTTACTTTAATGTGGGATATACGTTCAATTATTTGTATATGTAGAGTTTAATGACCTTGTGAAAAAGAAATTACTGTAAAGAGTTTCAAACATAAATTTTTAGTGCTTTAAAGAAAAGTATCTTAAACTTTTTTATTCCATATATTTTATCTTATCTCTCTTATCTCCTTTGTTCAATTGAATTGTACATACACTTATATAATTTTAATAGAATCATTTGAATGTAAGTGTGAATGAGACATTTGAACCACTTATATGAAAAGTTGTCAAACATTATGAAAAAAAATTAAATTGAACTTTTGCCAAACTTAAATTTAACTACTTTGTTCTTATTCGACTGTGTATGGAAAATTTTACATGACACGAGACCACCTAATGACCGAGTCAATAAATTATTGCGAAACCCTCATACTAGACTTCATAATTCAGTAGTGGACTAATTAATGGCTTAGATTATAGTGGTAATTGTCAAGACCATGGGAGAACGATAGAAGCAGGAGAATGGAAGAGAAAGTTCTCTATTTTCATTAAGCAGAAAGAAGACTCTGTAAACGGTTTTTATACAAGTGAAGGAAAAAGGAAAAAACAAAAAAATTGTAAGAATCGTAACTAATTGTCTTTTCGTTATACACGCTATGCATGGTGGCTGTGTATTTGTGTTGCTGCGTTTGTTGTGGTAGGTTCCGACAATCCCTCCACAAGTTAGGTCGTGTTAACAAGTCCTAACTTGTAAATAAGATGAGACAAAATCGGAATAGCCAAAGGCTTAGTGAAGGGATCAGCAAGCTTCACCAAGCCAGAGCTTGGATGAAATGTGAGAGGAGTTGAGAAAGCCTTCCTTAACTGCATCACGGACGAGATGGCAATCAATGTCGAGGTGCTTAGTCCACTCGTGGAAGACCGGATTCTTTGAAATGTCGATGGCTGCAGTGTTGTCGCATTTTAATGGAATTGGTAAGGTAATTGGTAATTGCAGATCACGACAGAGATAAGTAAGCCAGCGAAGCTCACAGAGAGTACTGGCCATGCTGTGATACTCGGCCTCGTCAGAGGAGCGGCTAACGGTGCTCTATTTTTTGGTCTTCCACAAGAGTAAGGAGTTACCAAGGAAGACACAATAACCAGTGAAGGAGTGGTGAGAGAAGGTGCACCTCGCCTAGTCTGGATCTGAATATGCGTGGAGTTGCAACTTATCGGGTTGACGTGGGTAGAGTAATCCTTGAGAGATGGAAACCTTTAGATATCTCAACACATGAACTAAAGCATGGTAATGTTGTTGCCGTGGTGCACGAGCAAATTGGCTTAATTGTTGGATGGTGAAGGTAATGTCTGGTCGGGTGAAGTTGAGATACAGAAGTTGGATGATGATTTAGCGATAACGTTTTGGATTAGGTACAAAGCAACGTTGTCCATTGTCAACTTCCTGCCTTGTGGCATAGGAATGGTGGATGGTTTGACCTATAAGAATATCGGAGATATATTTCCGCTGCAAAAGGAGCATGCCATCAGGTAGGGTAAGGACTTCAACATCAATAAAATATTTCACATGTACCATGTCTTTAATAGTAAACTCACGGTGGAGGAAACTCTTCACGGTAGTGATCAATGATTCAGAGGGGTCAGTGATTAACACATCGTCCACGTAAATGAGCAAAGCAAGAAAGGTTGGACCAATACCTTTGGTAAAGAGATAAGCATCAGAAGTGGACTAGAGAAAACCAAATTTGGTTAACTTTGTGGTGATTTCATAATCCATTGTCACCCAACCTACTTGAGACCACACAAGGATTTATGAAGTTTCAAAACTTGGCCAGGTAAAATGTTGTGGTATCCAGGAGATGGATGCAAGTAGAGCTCCTCGTCGATGTGCCCATGCAAGTAGGTGTTGTTTATGTCACAATGATAGACTAACCAGTTAGAGGATGTTGCGACGACAAGGAGTAGCCGGACCGAATTGATCTTAGCAACAAGAGAGAATACTGTGGAATAGTCGATCCCAGCAGTTTGATTGAAGTCTTTAACTCCTAATCGGGCTTTGCATCTATCCACAAAATCGTCACACTTTATTTTAAAACCCATTTGGTGGATAAAGCCTTTTTGCTAGGTACGATTGAGTTCCAGGACGGTGAGTTCAGCTTCCATCGGTGCGACCCATAAGGGATCCCTACTAACACTTTCATAGGACAGTGGTTCATAGGCAACAGAAACATGAGCAAGGAAAGAAGTGTAAGAGTCAGAAACGGGAGGTACCTGGACTGAGGATGTGGTGGCATGAGATGCAGGAGAAGACGTGGCGTGGACAGAGGAGACGTAGTCATCAAGGTAAGGTGGTCAAAATTTTGGTCTAGTGCTAATGCGAAGAGGGTTCGGTGGTGGGTAATCAGTAGCGATGGTAGGTGGAGAGGGTGGGCGATTGTTTGTATAGGTATGGTAAGGGGAGGTATTAGCTGAGGTGGAGCTAGATGGGTATAAGGATTGGAGGCTAATATTAGGATATGAGGAATGGAGTCTAATATTTTTGTAGTGGGGGAAATGGTAGGGTGGTCGGTAGCGTGGTTTGGGAATTGGGCTTGTTGGTCAAAGTGTATGTATATCTGTTGTTTGGATGTAGGTGGGGCTGGGTTGGTGGGTGGTAGGAATTTTATCTCATGAAAGACAACATCTTTATTTATGAAGATGCATTTTAAAGTTAAATCTTCGACCTTGTAACCTTGTTTATCGGACGCGTATCTAAGAAAAATGCACCTGATGGCTCTGGAATCTAATTTTTCTTTACGAGGTTTGGTATTTGTGGCATAACAGATGCATCCAAAAATTTTCTTGTGATCGTATGTGGAGCTTTATGGTATAATTTTTCAGAGGGGGAGATCCAAGATAAAATTTTGGTGGGTAGTAGATTTATGATATAGGTTGAGGTCAATAAGGCTTCCCCCCAATAATGTTTGGGTAATTTGGATTGGTATAAGAGGGCCCGAGTAATTTGTAGCAAGTGTTTGTGTTTTCGTTCCATAACCCCGTTTTATTGAGATGTATAAACACATGTTTTTTGGTGAATTATTCCTTTGGATTTGAGGTACTCGCGACGCGAAGTATTTACGAACTCACTACCATTATCGGTTTTTATCACAAGGATGGGGGTAGAGAATTGGTTTTCAATAATGATTATAAAATTAATTAAGGCACTTAGAGTTTGGGTTTTTGTTTTTATCAAGATGGTCCATGTGGCCTAGGAAAATCATCTAAAAAAATAACGAAGTATTCAGACCCATCTAAATTTGGTATATTGTAGGGGCCCCGGAGGTTGACATGTAACAATTTAAAAGGTCTTTGGGTATGTATGGGATGTGTTTTAAAGGGTTTTCTAGCTTGTTTAGCAAGGGGACAGATGTCACAAAAGGATTTAAACTTAGGGTTTTTTTATGCTAGAAATATACATAATTGTTTTCTTGGATACATGTCCTAAACGTAAATGCCAAATGTCAACATCACTGGTGACATTACAAACAACAGAATTGTTCAAGTAAAAATGCAACGAAGAACCTTTTAGTGTTTTGGCTGGTAGGAAGTGTTGTGGCGTGAGTTTGTAAATGCTTGCCTCCTCCTTGCAAATGGCCACCACATAAGCAATCCATGGGTCCTGCAAATATAATTTATCAGAAATGAAGATAGCTGCTAAGTTGTTTTATGATGCTAACTTGTGTAGAAATATTAAATTATTGTTGGACCCCGATCTTTCAGTGGAAATTAGAAATATGAAAATGAAAATTTGATAAGAGTTTTTGTATATGAATGGAGTTATAGATATTTTTGCCTTAAGGAAATTGATGAGAAAAGATTTGTTTGATTAGATAACTTTGGGTTTCAAATAGATTTGTATGGATTATGAAAGTTCAAGTGGATTGAAATGGAAGTTGAAATTAAGAAATAGAAAGTGAAAGTGTAAGATTTTGAAGAAATTAGAAAGCAAAGACAATTTGTTTGGTTATGCATGTGGTGTTTTAAGTTAGATTATTGTAAGAATAAGATTTCAGTCATATGTGGAGAATGATGGAGTTTTGTATCTTTTGTACTTGGACTTGAATCTCGATGTTGTAGCATGGCTTAGAATGCCATTTAATTTTATAAACATTTATCTTATGATGTTAATGAGACATGGATTTATATATGGATATGAAAGATCAATTGTGTAAGAATATCAATTGTGTATAGATTTGTGTGTTTTGTGTTTGAGAGGATTTAGTTGAAGAGCTTGTGGTGATGTGTTGATATGTGAAGTTGATGTGTTAGAATGGGGTTTAGAAACTTCAATGGCAAATCTGTATTGATCTAGAGATATTTGGCCAAAGTGGTCTTAATGAAAGTTGTAGTTCATGTTGCCAGCTTTCTAACGCCATAAAGTATGCAATTTTTCGATATCGGGGCAAGAAGTTATGATAAATTGAAGTTTGGATATTGCTTAGGTGATTGCTAAACGGGCAAAAACTTTGATTGAAAAATTGACTTAACTAGAGGTTGAAGTTACTTTGGAGTTCTTTATGAACATTGTAGAGGATTTTTTATCTTTCCATTGATATAAAACATGAAAATATTGGACAAGAGAGTAGAAAGAGTGATCTTGGTATGAGTTGTGATAAGGAAAGATTTGGAGACAAGATTGGTAGTGATCTGAAAAATGTTTACTGAATATGCTTCAGTATTTTAACCATAACGTTTTCTCTAGTAATCCAAAAGAGATGATTTTTAATTTGGATTAAACTAGAGACATATGGCTACATTTTGTAAGAAGACATCGAAATTCAATTATGTGCCTAAGAGTCTCAAATATTGTCATGAAGTTAAGAATTGGGTGCAGTGTTGGTGCAGGAATGAAAGTCTTATCTTCTGACTTTAGGGGCAATTTTGGAATTGATAAAGATAGATTTTGGCAAAATTTCCTTCTGGAAAGTAGTAGATTTTTCTCTTAGCTTTCCAACGAATCAAACCGTGTCTAATTTGGAGTTCGAGGAGAAAGTTATGATCTTTCTAAGTGTGGATGTTACGGAGAAGGGGTCGACGAAATTTTAAATGCTGTCTTTGAAGTCGTCACAGACGAATTTTTGCGTCTGTGCTGACGTCATCACAGATGAAGTTTTGCGTCTATGCTGACATTACCACAGACGAATTTTGCGTCTGTGCTGACGTCACCACAGACGAAGTTTTGCGTCTGTCTTGGCGTCACCACGAACAATTTTATGCGTCATGTTGACGTCACTACGATTTAATTTTTGCGTCATCTTGACGCCATCATGCATTTAACTTGCGTCTATGCTGACATCATCGTCTGCTTTTGTGTTT
Organism: Erythroxylum novogranatense; assembly: GCA_029891385.1. Lineage (NCBI taxonomy): Eukaryota > Viridiplantae > Streptophyta > Magnoliopsida > Malpighiales > Erythroxylaceae > Erythroxylum > Erythroxylum novogranatense. The sequence continues at coordinate 15,472,579 of CM057225.1, read as the reverse complement.
TTGACCCCTCTTTCTTCTTTTGGCCATAACTTTTTGTGTAGACCTCCGATTGAGTCGATTTTCGAAGCGTTGGATTCCTAAGATATTTTTCTATCTTTTCATACTACATAGATCAGTTTTGAAATTAAATGGAGAAAGATAGCTCGGATTTTCGTGAACTGATCGGTTATAAAAGTTTGAACAGTGTTCAGTGTTTTAGAGGTATCTTGATCAGTAGAGCTCCGATCGATTTGATTCTTTTTGCAAATGAAAATAGAGACATGGGAATACAAATGTTATGAAGGAGCCGATTGACAATGTAGCCTCTAAGACTTCCAAAATCGGGTCGGAAGTTAGGTGTAGTGTTCAGCCTCGGATCTGAAGAACAGACTTCAGCATTTTGGAGATATCTTGAGTTATAGAACTCCGATTGATCCGATTCTTGAAGGGTTGGATTCGTAAGACATAGAGGAACATTTCTCTAGAAGAAAGTTTTATCAAATGGATTCATTTACCTAATCGAAATAATCAGACAAGATGTCAGTTTTAAAGACCAATGGAGGGGTAATTTTGGAAGTTTACTTAAAGGGTTAAGTTTATAGGCTTAAATGGAGGGACTTATGAGTCATTCCTCATTCATTAAATGTCATGGCACTATAAAAGCAAGTGAGCTGTGGTTTTTATCAAGGGAAGCAAGACATTTGAACAAAGAAAAGAACAAAAGAGAGAAGAGAGAAGGGAGAGCAAGTTTCGGTGGAGAAAAAGGGGAGAAAGCTAGGGCTCGATTTTTCTAACACTTGAAGAGAGATCTTAATGTCATTCCAAGAGAGAAAAAGGTGGAGGATGAAGAGAGCTTCCCCTTGAACCAAGAAAATCCGAAAATGGAGGAGAAATGAGGTAAGAGCAATTTTTAAGATTTGAGTTTCTCTTGAAGTTTTGGTTTAGAATCATGGAAAATAGAATGGGTTTGTGGAGTATGAAGTAAATTTTGATGATTGCTAAGTACTATGGGTTTAATTTTGGATGGAAATTAATTAGGGTTTATGCCCAAATTTGGAATTTGGGAATTTTGGAAATTTGTGATTTAGATAGCTTGAATATGAGAGGAATTGATATTTCCTAAGTTCAATTTGAGAAATTAAGTTAATTATGATATTGAATTTGATTGGATTGGTTTAGGTTCAATTTGTAATTTGGGGGTTTTTGAAATTAGTGATGTAACTATCTTGGAATTAGTAAGAATTGATGACTTATGCATCAAATTGAAGGATTAAGTTATTTATGAGATTAAATTTTGATGAAATTGATTTAGGGAATTTTCAATTGGAAGGAAGAAAGGAGAAAAGGTCAAATTGAAGCATTGGACAAGATGCTAGCATGGATATGAGGTGGGTAGTCTATTTATTTATTGAATTATAAGCTAAATGTGAATTTTTTTGAAAATTAAGGAAAGCAAAATTTGATTTTTGATAAATTATTATTGATAAAAATGTTTGAAAAAGGATGTAAATGTTTGAAATTATGATTTCAAAGGAGTAAAATGAGTTTTAGAAAATGCAAGACTTATGAATTTCATGGTTTTCAAATTATGTGATTTATGATTTGAATGATTTAAAGAATTAGTGCATATATTGTGATGCATATGTGATTTACGTGAATTGCATTAGATTGATTATGTGCAATTATGTGGATATATGCTTGTGTCATTTATGACACAATTTGATGTTATGAGTTGAAAAGGGTAAAAAAATCAATCAAGATTTTCGAAAAGTGCCTTCAGGCAATCTGAATTCCGTTTTTGTTATGTGTTAAGTGGGTTTGGTCAGGTCCTTTAGTGAGTCAGCGCTGTCTCTACCTGTTATAGCCTTCTCCCTACCCGCTAGTGGCATAGGAGTTTCGATCTCGGACTCCCCTGCTTCCTGCCGCATGAAGCTTATCGCGGGAATGTGTAGTACGTCCTGTTAGGACCGAACCAAACCAATTCTGATGTGTTATGTGTTTTTAATTTGACTATGATGTGATGCATACATGTTTAAGACTGTGCATGTTTTGAAAAAGGTTTGAGATTTTGAGAAGCGAGAAAGTAAATTTTCAAGCATGAAATTCTGGCTGGATTTAAATGTTTTGAAACAAATGAAAATTTTGAGAAAATCTTAGAAAGTGTTGATGAAATTGAAAAGTTTGAAAATGAGTTTTGGAGAAATTCTTAAATGGGAAATGTTTGAAAAGTTAAAAAAATAAAAGATTTTTCCGCTTATTGTTCAGTTTATAAATGTATTATCTACGAGCTTAGAGCTCACTTCTTTCATCCTCATCTCGTGTTTTTACAGGAGATCGGATGGAAGACGAGTATGATGTCAACCCGATAGTTTTGTATGCTTTGTTTTATGTGTAATGTTGGAGTTTAGTTTTGAAGTTGTGAAAAGGTTTATGGATTATGTATTGTTTTTGTTTATGGCTTGAAAAGTCATTATGTAAATTATGATGTATTTCAGTTATGAGTTATGTATGATTGTGGAATAGATTTTGTACGTAACCTTGAATTGAGATGTATTATGGATTGGAATGATGAAGTGTTTAGAACTAAGATTGGGTTTACATTGGTGTTTGGATGCGGACGGGAGGTCCGATGATTCTGCATTGTGTTTGGACATTTTAGAAGTGTTTTGACTCTTTGCAAATTTTTGAAATGTCAAAATACAGTAGTTATCTTTAAAATTTCGGTTAAATTTCGTAAAATGGGTTTAAAGAAATGAGTTTGAGGATTTATATGATTGTATAAGAAATGATTAAGATGAATTAAGTGAATTGAAATTGGTGAGGATGAGTTTCCAAAAAGAGAATTGTATGGAATGGTTATAATTTGAATGAGATTGATTCAAGAGAAAAGGAATGAATAAAGAGGAAAAAAAATTATACCGGATTTGAAATGTCTTAGGGTTTTCAACGCGACAGTGATTCCTAAAAGATTTGTTCACGGGTGTCAGAATTTGTGTTTCAATTCGATTGGATCGTTTGTTTGGTTTGTCTTCGAGCTAATTCGATTTATTCTATTTGAATCCGCTTTGTTTCCTTCGTTTTCGTTCCTGCTTTCCGGTTGGGATCTGGTGTTCCGGATCGGGTCCCAACAATTATGATGGAACGTTGGCACATGTAAGATGTTGTTGAGGGTGACTTTTGAGTTTAGGGTGACACTACCATGATAGTTACAGGGTTGGTGTTTCCATCAGGGGTTACAGAACTAAACAGACTAAAAGATTTTATGTGAGAGTAATGGTTTATATCTGAACACATGTGAGAAGATGTCCGTGAGTCTACTATCCATGAACCTTTATCATACGAGACAGTATTCGATTCATGTAGAGAAAAGTTCTTACCCGCAAAGTTGCTAAAAACAATATGGTTGATTTTTGCATTACCTTTACCTCTCATGCACTTCATTAATTCATTTACTTATTGAGCAAGCACGTTGATATCCACCTCCTTTTTCAGTTGATTCTATGCTCACTGGTTTGTTTTCAACAGGTGTCTCCATCATGGTAGCAGAATGGTGGCCCCTTTCTCCAACCTGTTTCTCCTTTAGCTCCTTGAACCAATTTGGTATTCTGTGTATTTTGAAGCAGGTGTCGATGGTGTGTCCCTTTTCATGACAATGGTCACAGTATTTGTCCTCTTTTCTGGAGTTAAGTTTCCTCATGTAGTTGCTTGTATTACCACTATCTCTACCCTCAGCTCTCTTGTAACTGCCCTACTTAGCCATTAATGCTATATTCATGTTGTCTCCTTCTCCACGGTGTTGAAATATGCTTTTCTGCCTTTCTATCTTCAAAATCATGGAGTAGGCTCTACTCATAGGTGGTAGCGGGTCATTTAGCATAATTTGTCCAACCGCATGGCTATAGTCTTCGCTTAACCCCATCAAAAATTGGACAAGCTTCATATTATTATCCAAAGACCTGTTTGTATTGTTGGCTTCACAAGCACATCTCGCAAAAGGCATTAGACAGTTCAAATCATCCCACAGTTTTTTTAACTTCGTGAAATATGCAATCATTGACCCATTCCCTAGCATCAAATTTCCTATTTCTTGCATTAGCTGATAAATATGTGACCCATCACTTTCCTCGTATCTAGATTTTAATTCCTCCCATAAGTCTCTAGCGGACGTGACTATTAGAAAGGATTCAACAATTTCTTTACTAACGGAATTTATGATCCAAGAGGTTACCATTTTGACTGCAGTGCGCCATTTTCGGAGGAGTAATAGGTTGTTCTCTGGTTTGTCTTTAGCTCCCAATGCAATACTCATGGATCGGCTCCATGATAGGTAATTATTTCCATCAAACAATGAGGTCACCAAGATGCTCCTTGGGTTTTCAGATGCCGTGATGGAGTAGGAGTCAAGCTCAGCATCATTTTTTAGTGTGTTAATATCATTGTCATTCTCATCGTTTTGAGACATGTTGTGAGTAACGTTAATAAATCAAGGGTATATCATGCTCTGATACCATGTCAAAACCATGGGAGAATGACAGAAGCAAGAGAATGGAAGAGAAAGTTCTCTATTTTCATTAAGCAGAAAGAAGATGTTGTACATGGTTTTTATACAAGTGAAGGAAAAAAGGGAAAAAAATCGTAAGAATCGTAACTAATTGTCCTTTCGCTGTACAGGCTGCGCATGGTGGCTGTGTATTTGCGTTGTTGCGTTTATTGTGGCAGGAAACATCAAGCTTTGTAAAGGAAATAGACAACATAGTGAGTCTCCAACATAGTGAGCCCACGTTTTGGTACTTTGAAATTTCAATCTCGAGCCCAGCTATACCTGTGAACTTGTGATCTTATATCTGATATGACATCAGATAATTATTCTTCTTCTAAATGAATATGAAATTGGAAGTCTTAGCAACTTCATAATATAATTAATGATTATAATTAGATCAAAGCTTGGTATGAGAGGACAGTCAGTGGCTATTATGAACTCTGATAGGACGTGGTAAGAGTTCTAACAAGATCAGACCTATTCCCTTTTTGTAGCACCATCAATAAAAAATTTTAATCAGTCAACAAATTAGTTTCATCTTATAATATAATGTTTATCCTGGTAATTGATAATTTGTCCCTCTTACGTTATAAGCTCGAATGTTCGTGCTGCTTTAGAATATCTATATACATGTATACGCGTATGTTGGATAATAATATATAGCGTATTCAACAACAAGAACAAACAACATCAAAACGAGAGACCGAACATATAGCTAATGGATATATCCGTGTTTCTCTTATTGAGATACAACAACATATTGCTAGAGTCAGACATTCAAACCATAAGTAACCAAGGTTATTGTAGGGGTAGCAACAAGACAGTAATGTTGCTAATGTTAATTACGTGTTGTCTACAAGGTTGGGTGTTTGTTTATAGCTTTCGTAGATGTACTCCAGGTAGGTAGGTCCTTATTAATGTTGACGGGCCAACATCTCAGACGATGTCTGACATTTGGTTGTATGTAACATGTATTATCTATTGTATGGTAACCATCATCATCTTGATGAGAGTTTCTGAGAATCGTTTTTCTCGTGTCTTTTGCACAACTCGACTTGATATTATATAATTAATCAATTAAATTTAACCCTGAAAGACCCGCAATAAAATGTCACTAACTGGCTAATTACAATTCTACAATATACTCATACACCGACCTTCCTTCAAGTCAAGGGTTATCATTAATTGTTGACCTCACCAATTACAATTCGGCTATGATTTCTACTTCTAGGTTTAATATTTCTTCACAAGTATTACTATAAAGCCTTGGTCTCGTATAGATTCTTGGATTAAAATAAAATCCATAAAAATTAGTATAAAGAATAAATGAATTCAATCACCTTCAGAAGGTGTATGAAACAATGAGTAACGTAAATTGTGAAATGTACGGTTTTCTAGAGAAAGAAGAAAAGTGATAATGAAGTTCGGAGAACATTATTATCTCGATAACTTCATTGGTAAATCCTTAATCGTGAAGTAATCATTCACACCAGCTTGAATGATCGGTCTATAGAAGCAAAAAGGCCAAAAAAGAAAGTTGTTAGGACTGCAAGTATCATATTAATATGGGTTTATAATGTATACTCAACGATTCTAATAGCACATGCACATCCATGAATAAGCACTCTATTAACCGCTGAGTTTAGAAAATAAAAATAGAAATTCTATCACTTGCAATAACAACTAGAATCAAACTCTATAAAATATGCGCTTTTCTAAAATTATTTAATTTTTTTGTTTTACTTATTATTTTAATTTTAAAAGTATTTAATATTTATTTTAAAAATCAATTGTGATTTTTATAAATGGATATTAGTTTTTGACTTTATGTCATGTTTTAAATGTTACACAGAAATTTTAATATTTTCAAATTTTAAAATCAAATATACATTTGTATATTCTATAAATGTGAAGAATAATTACAATAATCTTATCATATGTATTTATTTTAAATAAATATGATAAAGTTTATATTAATTTATATTTAAAATATTTTATAGAGTAAACAAATTTATAAAATTTAAGCTTTTATAAATAATAATTGCTTTTACAGTAATATAACATATTTTTAATTAAGTTACTTTAATATTCTTTAAAATGTTGACATATTAGAATTAAAAACAGATTTTGAAAATTTATACAAAAAAAATGCATGTCCAATATTATCTATTGTATAGATATAAAATATAAAATGAAGAAGTTTAAATCAATGTTGATTTCTTTCGATATGTGTATAGATAAAACAAATATATTTATCTAAATATTGCTTATATATGTATTTACACATACACTAAACATGTAATTAATTAAAAATTGTGAAGAAGTTTATACATAGCAGTAGATTAAATGTAAATTAATATCTAGGTAGGTTTCAAGTAAAATTCATCTTTAAAAGAAAATTATTTTGTACGTTTACACTATAGGTTAATTTTTTAATAAAAGTTTAATACTTTATAAATTTACAGCTAGATCCACTTTTATAATACATACATATTTCGAAAATGGTTATAAAAAATTCTTATAAGTATGATTTCTTTGAGTTATTAAATCCTTGTATTGCATTTGGCATAGAATAGGAAGCTAAAAACATTATATATATAATTGGTTTTATTTGATTTCACATATTTTATATTTATCATTATACTCTCTTTAATGACATATAATACAATTTTCATTAACATATATAAAATTTTACTCATATTTATTTATTTATTATTCTGTTTATAAACACATTGATATAGATAGAATTATAATTTATCTTGATTTTATAATTTATTTATTTAGGATTTTCTAAAGATATTAATAAACTCATGTTGTATCTTTATTTTATGAACACATTTACTTAACATAATTTATATTCTGCCTCGATTTTTAAATTTATTTGGAATAAATATATAGTCAAGAAATATAAGACATTAATTGTATTCTGAATCTTATTTAAATATATTCATTATTATATTTTTAAATGAAACTGATCAGATTTATACATTAGTATATAAATCAACTTTAATTTAGTATCTATTTAATTTTGCTTCATCTTTACAAAAGCTTTATATATTATATCTTGATGACATAAATGTACTTATTTAGAGCAGCCAATATTTTTATGATTTTTTTGTAAACATTAATTTCGTAGAAACATAAAATTGGAGTATTTTTTAATCAGAATGTGCCCGTGTCAAATCCTTGTTGCTCTATATATAGACAGAAAGATAATTTTATGGAAATCATAACTCTTAATTGTTTCTTAGTCCATAAAATTTGTAAACAACTTTCAGAATTTTAATATTTTAGTAGGAAACAAGTACTCCTATTCTGATTAGTGCTGCGTATTAGAATCTTAATTACTTATAAATCTGTAATATGAAGTGAGTGTAAAGGTTGGTACAGACTATTATTCCCTATCTCGAGACAAAATTTCATGCATCTAATTAAGAACACAGTCATCAGACTCAAGCAATACGAAATTCTCCATCAAACCATTTACGTAATGGATTGTTGAAGAGAATAGCATCGATCAACTTGTATTCAAAGATAACAAAAATTAGCTAAACATTTAAAGATACACCAATATAAAATTCGTTAATAAAATATTGAGGTGCGAGTTTTAGTACAGATCATTACTAGCTAGAAAAACTACTTAATTAGCTGAATTTTGCTAAGAATTTACAATCATGAAGGGAAAAAGAGAGAGGAAGAGATTTACAAACTATGTTTACTTGTATGACACAAGAAGCCACGAACGAAAATATGGTGTTGAGGCCTCGATCAGCGGTTGCCAAATTAACATGGTGTGGATTGGTGGGTGATGGGATCGTAAAAAGGAGGTCTTGTCCCAACAATACTGAAAGTACTCGCAGAAGAACCGCCGCCGCCGCCGCCGCTGCCTATCTTCTCACAAGAAGGGCACATAGTGAGGGTGGCTGCCGGAAGCTGCATATACAAGGGCCCGGCAAGTTTCAACGATTTAAGCTCTTGTAGTTCCTTTTGGAGCCTCTTATTCTCTTCTGTTAACGTTTCACAACACTTCTTTAGTAACTCGCAATCTACTTCAGTTTGTTTCAGCTTAGTCCTACAGAAGGTTAGAATTGATAGTTACAATTAAAGGGCTAACGGCTCAATTACTCAATCCATCTGATACTCTTTGGACAATATTGGGTTGGGAACAGAATGAAGAGTTTATATATTACTTATTACAGTACAAACTATAAGTGGTTGGATGTGAAACCTGGCTCTCCTGTTTTGGAACCACACCTCCACTTGTCGTGGCCTTAGATTCAGCTGCTCTGCCAAGGCTTGCTTTTGCTTCTGATAATTATCATCCGGAAGATAAAATCAGATGTGACACAAATAGCATATATATGCTATTCAACAAGAAATATACGAGGAAATGGACAAAAAGGAAAGGATGTGCAATCACAGGATTGAGTGTGCTGTGTTCTTTGAAGCTGTCCTCTAAAATGATCGATTGTTCTTTGGAAAGTCTAAGTTTCTTCCTGGGACTGGCTTCTTCATCATCATCACAAGCCCTTGATGAGACTCTCTCTGCATCTACCTCTTCCCCGTAACAAGACTCTCTTTCCTTCTTGACACTGGAGTTAGAAAACGAGGATACTGGACTGAGAGAAGAGGCCTGTCGATGCACATCTCGATCGATCTTTGTAACTGATTGGAACGTCTCTTCTGGTAGGCCTAAAGTAAGACACGGGACCAAGTGATCGTACTTCAATGACGGCTTCTTCTTTTCATGCAGATTATCTGATTGAGAACAAGTTTCTTGCTCTTTATTGTAGCCCAGGCCTAGGCCAAGGCTTGCGTTACAAACCCCATGGATATTTCCAAAAACCATGTCGCAAGAGTGAGACCAATTGCTAGCAAAATAGAAACTCCAGCTTTGGAGTTACTCTTCAAACTATAAATGGAGGCTGGGGGCTTCTTTTTCTTGAGAGAAACGCGAAAAGGGTTTCAAATGTGTAAATAGTTTGGGGTTTGGGCAAGGATGGTGGGGACTAATAATTAGTGGAAGAAAGGAAATGGGTGCAAGTATGTAGACGAATCTGGTTTATGGTATGTTAGAATTCCCATCTCTCTTTGTCCAATAATCTCCTCTCTATTCAAGTGTACAACGTATAGAGTTAATATGTCGTACGTGTAATCACATGGCAGGTGGATGTAACGTTATCGCACTTGGGAAAATTATTCGATGCTTCTTATCCGATTCTCCTTATGTATCACTTTTTCAAAACCAAGTACTGTGGTTATACGTACGACCTTTCGCTGCACAAAACTTTACGATGATCTTCCACTTCACATATGCATACTTTGCTCCACTTAAATATTATAGAAAAATCGAGCTTTTTCTCGTATAAACAAACATCAAGGAAAGCTACTGAAGTCATACTATAAGAGAGGGATGAATTCAGCACCGATTCAACGTTTGCAGGTTTAGAGAGTGGGCAGAGACAACAAATAGCATACTAATGTTGCTTAGTTATATGCTAGAAGTATTTTCCCATTTCGTCCTTTTTAATAGAGAATCACTCCCAAGGCGGAAAGTACTTAACACATGCTTCATTCTCAACCACAAACACTAATAAAACTGGAAAGATGAACAAAATGCAGTTGGATTTATCAGTTTATGCCCATACAGCTAATCATTTAGATGAAAGTTGATGTATGACATTATTATTTATTAATAAAAAAAGCATTCTTTATCTTTTGTATTATGTTAATTATATTTGATATTTTAATGCTGATGATAAAATCCCTGGAATAATTACTGTGTAATTGAAATTATGATGAGATCATAATTATAAGATTCCATTTATATTTATGTATTAGTCCTAAATGTTCTTAGTTGTAGTTTTATCAAAATGAGATAATGTTGAAATGGTAAAACTGACACACGTTATGTTTCTTTCTTATGAAGAAAGTAATTGATTTCATAAATTAAAGTATGAAGATACTTAAACTGATGTGTAGGCAATTGTTAGATAATAAGTCACTAAATTGACCTGACTATGAGATTCTCAAATAGAATATTACTTATGTGTTTGTGGATTTTTCTCATAATGATAGTTATATAATTAACCCTTAGACTTGAGATTATCAAGGCATCTCTTGTGGGAATTACTGTGTTTTAATGCAACTTACGAAATGTCCTAGAATAATTAAGTTGTAGTACTTAAATGCAGTATGAATCATATAGAGATAGTTGAGTAAGTCAACAAAGAATTCATCACTATAAAGTAACTAGAGAGAATGTTCTACTGTTCTTGACTAGTAATGATTTATTGAATTATCTGGCTAGAGTGAATTGATATTCGAAAATGAGTTTTCAAATTTCAATTATAAATCAATTACTAATTAATAAGAACGAATGTTATTGGATCAAAAGAGCAGATATTATATTCATACTCTGTCCAATTGGAATATTAGATGATGACGAATTAAATTATACACCATAACCATGCATGGACAAGCTAAGTCAAACCACTTTAACATTCATGATATTTAGATGATCAGACATGCTATTAGACGTCAATCTTGATCTATGATTATAAATTGTTTAATTGGAGAATTAAAGATAAATTAAAAGGAGTTTTAATTCATCTAATTGTAGTTGTGAATTAGAATTAGAATTTATAATCATTGTCAATATATTAGGAACTAATGGGTCACACATCAAAGAATAATTTGTGAAACAAAAATTAATTTAATTAAGTTGGACTTAATTATAAAGTTTTAGAAACTTTATGAACCAAATATGAGATATTTGATTTTATTAAAATAAAAATAATTAGATTTTAAAATTATAATTTTAATAAAATTAAAAATTCCTAATGATTTTTCTATTAATTGGAAGAACAAATAAATAAGCTAGCACTTCTTGTTCTTTCTCTCAAAAGTTGAGAAATTGTTTTGGTGAATACTGTTAGAGACCGAACAATTGAACAATTTATCGTTGAAGTGAAGAACTTGTCAAAAGGTTTCAACAGGAAACGTGATTCAAGAATAATTCATATTTTACAATTTGTGTTTTTATTCAAATTATATAATTATCGAGATTCGATTGAAATTCGTTAAAAAATTATTTTCCTTTGCGTTTGTAAGTTGATCATTGTTAGATTCCAATAGTGGTATTAGAGCCTACATTAATTGTTTAATTTGAATTATCTGCTCGATTGTTGTTTTTGATAAATATTAAGGTTTTTCATTACTGTTTTTGTCTTGCTTAATTCGGGACTAATCTTTTGCATGCATCTGGATTTTTATTGATGCTTATATACTTGTTCGTGAATCAGTGGCATGCGATGACTTGTTGTGTCTAGATTATTAAATTAGAACTTGTATCTAGAAATTGTTTCCATGACTGTTCACATGTGTGTATGTTTTGTTTTTTTGCATATGGAAATTGTAAAAATCAGATTGCCTTGTGTGTATACGAAGGTTCTAGAAAATCATTTTCTATCACTTGTGCATGTTGCCTTTTGATAACTTGATTTGTTTTTGCATTTTTCATGCCTTGTGTTTGCTCCATGTATATGCGAAACTATGCATGATTTTTAGATTTGAAAAATTGTTTTTCCTCTGCGATGTTTTGCCTACATTTTCTGCCTTCTACGTTTACTGGTTCATATGGATGTTTATCTCCCTTATGTGCAAATAGCCATTGCCTGCATCAGCTATGAATCACTGGCGACAACAACGGTTGCCTGCTACACCAATGGGTCGACGACAATGCCAATGGATGGTGTCGATGGGGCGATTAATGTCATTTGAAAGAGGGACATGACAACAGTTGAAGTGTTTAAGAAGAGGAAGCGTTCGAGGCATTGGAGCGTTGAAGACCATGAAGAGTTTGACATTTCTGGAGAAAGAGAACAATGGGCACGTGTGCGGGCACACAGGACTTCCAAAATAAGAAAAGTTGATAGCACGTGCTAATCAATGTCCCATTGCACGCGCCCATATAGAAGCAAGCAGGCTTCTGGCACGTGCTAATCAATGTCCCGTCGCACGCGCCCATATAGAAGCAAGCAGGCTTCTGGCACGTGCTCCGCACACGCCAGACAACCTCTCTTCCTTGTTATTTTGTTTTTAACATTTTTAAAAAAAATCTTAATCTCTATTAAATTTTGTTAATGGAGATTGAATTTGTACATATTCCTAATAATATTGAAATTTTGTTTTCTAAATTTTGAAAAATTGTTTTCAAAGGGTATTTTTATTATGAATATTTTTGTATTTAATTTAATCATTTAAAAGTTAAATTATTAAATTAAATAAGTTATGAAATTGATAATTTGAATCAAGTAAAGGTTTTGAATAATTTCTTTCATAATTAGATTATTTTAAAATTATAAATATAATGAGATTATATTATTTTAATGAGACCAAAAAATTTTAATTTAAAATCCCTTTATTAAATATTAAGTACAAATTAGGAATGTGATAGTTGCCTTTTATTATTTAAGAATAAAATCAGAATTCTGTTTATTGCTTGGCTTGTAAAGTAAACCTAAGGCCACCTTAACCCTAATATGTTTTATCTTAAATTGATGAGTCATATTTAACTAAATTTGTGTGATTTGGATTAGCAAACTCATGATTCTATCAATTTATAGGCAAGGTTATGAATAATATATATGATATATTTTGATAAAGAGTTGTCACCTAATGTATATAGGAGTCACATGAGATGTGATTGCTATAGTTGTTATCTACCTAATTTAAATTTAGTTGGTTAGTTGAGCAAATTCAAAATCAGTTAATTTTAAATGGGATCCTAGTCCATTAAGAAATTATTTGATAAATTTTCAATTTAATAGTGAGGGCTATTATTTTGAATAAAATAGTGGGAGTAATCAAATATTTTAAAGTCCTTATTTTATTTTATTTTGGATATAAACTAGTACTAGCTCCCTCTTATGTTTTTCGTTTATCAAAATAGAAGATGCAATTTGACATGAAGGAGCATCATGGATGCTAATAAGCTGACTGGATCTTACTTTGTGGATTGGTTTAGAAACCTGATAATAGTTCTCAGGAAAGAAAAGAAATTTTATGTTTTTGAAACTCCTACTCCATAAGAGCCTAGTTCAGAAGCGACTGATCAGGTTTGGTAAAGATATCCATGTTATATTGATGACGTTGATCCACTACAAGAAAATAACCAATCCGCGATGTTTAAAAAATGTCACAAAATGTCAAAAAAACGTCACAGAATATAATTTGCGACGTTTTCAAAAACGTCACAAAAAACGTCGCGGAATGTAATGTAGGTAAACAGTTTTTGTGACGTTTCTTGTCAAACGTCACGGAAAATACGAACATTTTGCGACGTTTAAAAAAACGTCACTAAAAGATTAGTCTTTCTGCGACGTTTTTTGAAAACGTCACGGAAGACATTTCGTGACGTTTTTTGAAAACGTCGCGGAAGACATTCCGCGACGTTTCCGCAAAAACGTCACGGAATGTCTTCCACGACATTTTCAAAAACGTCACGGAATGTCTTCCGTGACGTTTTTATTATTATTTACATTTTTTAATTATTATTTTTTCCATTTTTGAAAATTTTTAATTTTATAATTTTTTAATTTTAATAATTATTTTTTAAAATACAAATTTTTAACTCTTATTTGTTTAATAACTTTTGCAAACTCAAAAAATTAGTACAAATATTGCTTCGAATTAGACCTGTAATGTCATAGGTGGATACGAATTATGTCAGAATTTCTCGGAAAATGAAAAACAAGAAAATAAGTCTTTAACATTACTGATGATACTGAGGAGCTGCATCGATTGTTATAGACCAAAGAATTTGACATTTTATTCATCACATTTAAAATTTTGACACTCCCTCAAAATGCCAAGCATGCCTGAATAACCAAAAGAGAAAAAGATAAACATTCCCCACCCACATGAAACAACTGAATACTACCACACCATTCACTATACTATATACACCATCTCTGACCAGTAGTGAGACTACATCACCCACGAAATTAGCAAAAAGAAAAACTATGTTGTTGTCAAACAGCTCCTCAAATTGCTCAATGAGGAAATCAAGACACCTTAAGATTAGGCTGCGAGAACTATGATCACGATGAGAAGTACAATTCCAAAGATATCCATAAGCAAGCAAGTCTGCAAAAAAACACAAAGAATAAGTCGCAAAATTTTAAATCCAAAAAACTCAAGAGACTTTAACTTATTGTAAATATAAAACATATTTCTCTTATCAACACTACTAGTCATTTTTGCAGAGGCAATACCACAACACTGAAGTCTGAAAACATGCATAACTTAACTAGGAAAATAAGAAAGCTATGGACCTTGGAATTAATTAAGAATTTCTAAAAAATTAATTCCTGAAAAATTAAGAATTAATTAGATACACAGCCTCATTTAATAAATATTTGAAGACACAAAGAATCCAAGGAAAAAAAGAATCATTTGTTAAAAAAAATGTGGGTATCAAACAACGAAGGAGTATTTTCGACCATTCCCCAAGTGCAGTACACCAAACACTAAAGCAACCAACAAGACACTCTTCCAATCCATTCCAAATAGTGGTTGCAGTGCACCACGGAAAAGGAGTTCCTGCACAGTCCATGCATTTTCTGAACTAGTGCATTTTGCTTGTAACTGACAAAGAAAATGATTGAAGTGCCAAGGAAAAAAAGAAGATGATTGAAGTTCTGCAGTCTTTTTTACCTCGCTAACCCCAGGAAAAAGTGAAACAATTACGTAATCCACAGGTTGAAGTGAAGTAAGAACCTGCATTACTTAGAAACCGGATTTCTATTAGAAGAAACAGAAAGATTTCCCAGACTTTACGACCCAAGGATAGTTAAAAGAGCTCCATTTCGTGACTACAAAACAATGTCTTTGAGATTCTCATCATTCAGCAAAAAACTAATAATCGTTCAATTAATAGTAAGAATCGTTAAATGCCTGAAACCATAAAAGCCAATAATCCACCTCCCGGAGTTCAATGAAGCTCATTAAAGCTACCTGTTTATTAGTTGCTTCTGTAGATTCAGCAAAATCTGGCCGTGTCCTTAGTAGCAAGTATCGGGATGATGATATCAGTATAACCGATGCCATAATTAACTCAAAATGCCACATTTCAATACCGACTGCCAATCAAAGAGGAAAAAGGTTTTTTTAAGAAGTAAAGAGTTGTCTAAAACTGGAGCAGTCAATCTTGTTTGCCTCAAATTTTTTAAGTTGTAAACGGCCGAGTAGAAACAGAAAAAGTATAATAGAAAAAATCAAAGTCATACTTCATCATCAACAGTTGCCAGGCATCAAATACTTTATTCTGTCCGTATTAATCCACTTACCAGAAACAATGCAAATGCTATTATGGCTGAATGAGGCCTTTCATTACAGAACTTGACAACTTCTTACATACAAACTCAAGATTATGTTGATAATCTAATAAAATAATGTCTTTCAGTGTGGAATTATCTAAAACCTTCAGGATAATGCCTTTAGTCCTGGAACACAAGAAAAAGATGTCAAATAACTCTAAATGAAAATTCCATATACGGGATCAGTGGCATTATTTCGATTAAAAATTATAGGAAAGGCATTTAGAAATTTGAAACAAATGATCAATCGGTCATTAGCCAAAATATCATGCTTATATTGAAACTTCTTTACAGCTGAAGCTGAAATTGTTTTCGGTTTCAAGAGAAACTTTCATAACATTACGTTGAACACACAAAAACTTATCTAGAGCTAAATCCATTGACCCCCACAAATCGCAACCTAACACAAATCTACAAATAAGGACCCCAAATCAGGGAATCGAATCCAATCCCTAGATCATAAGCACACCAATCTCTCTAGATCCAATCAAATATCATAACAGTCGATTGGATTCAACTAAATCTCACACAAAATTCAAGATAAATAAAAAAAAAGCGAAGGGAGAAAAACCGGATGGAGAAAGATCGAAGCTTATCTTTAGGTGATGGGACAGTGATGAGATGAAGTAGAAACTAAGCCAAACAGAGAAGATTGTTCTCTTTGCGATTCTTCACGTTGCGTTGGAGCGATGAAAAGAGGAGTTGATTTTGAAGAGAGAAATGTATAAATGGGAAGACTTAAGACACCGTAAACTTAGGGTTTATATAGTGGAGGATTGTGTGATGTTTTGAAATTCAAATAAAATTTGGACTAAATTTGGGCAACATCACACACTTCCTTTTCTTCCAAAAAGTTTCTTAGAATTTTTGGAATCAAAAGAAGAAGACGAGGAACTCACGGTAATACAACAGATTCCCACGAAAAACCTTGCCGATTTTTCACATCACTTACAAGCGATTCTGCTTCCTCTCCAGTAGAATACTCAACCTACAAGAAAACAAAAACCCTAAAAGAACTAAAGAGAAAACATAACTAAAAGTTGACAATTCATGAAAACCTCAATAACACCTGTAAAAAGTTGACTTGTTTTCTGTGACAAGGGAGCAATGGTTGATTAGAGAAAATGGGTATCTTGGTATTGAGACGAGAAGATATTTTGAATGATGGGTTTTGGTCGTGAAAAGCGTATAACAGAGAGAGCTTAGGCGGGCATGGTATGTTTTAAGAAAACCAAAAGCCAGAACATTTTAAGTAACCTTTCCACGACGTTTTCTTTGAAAAAACATAGGGTTTTTTATTTTGCGACGATTTATCAATAAAACGTCGTAAAAAGTACTATAAATTTACGATGTTTAAGTAAAACGTTGCAAAAAATTAGCATTTTTTATGACGTTTTTTAAACGTCATAAAAAGTTTAAACAATTTGTGACGTTTTATCAATAAAACGTCACAAATTGTATATATTTTTTGTAGTGTGAGCAAGTCATATGTGTGATGTTAGCAATCATGTCTCCTGAGCTGCAAAGGCAACATGAGAACATGGATGCACCTTCCATGATTTGGCATCTCTAGGAGTTATTTGGTTCATATAGTAGGGTGGAGAGGCATCAAATCTCCAAGGCACTATTTCAATTCAAGATGACAAAAGGATCTTCAGTCAACCTACATGTGTTGAAGATGATTAAGAATATTGAAAAATTAACTTGATTAGGTTTTGTCATGGACCATGAGTTAAGCGCTGATTTGGTGTTGTAGTCAATAAGTTTGAGTTTTTCACCCTTGGTCATGAACTTCAACATGAACCAGAAGGACATGACATTGCCTAAACTATTAAATATGCTTAATACTGCAAAAGAGTGCCTTAAGAAAGTACACAGTTCTATACTTGTTGTGAATTCTTCTAAAGGCAAGAAAAAAGACTCTAAAAAGAATAAGAATAAGAAACAGAAGGCTTCTACTAGTGTAGTAAACCCCAAAGGAGGTGTCATGAAGAAGAGCAATGACAAGGGTACATGTTTTCAGTGTGGAGTCAACAAACACTGGAAGAGGAAATGCTCATCTTATCTTACTTTCCTAAAAGATAAGAAGCTAAAGGAAATTGTCTCTCCAGGTATGTTTATAATTGAAATCAATCTTTCTACTTCTGTTCCACATACTTAGGTATTAGATAATGG
This sequence comes from Erythroxylum novogranatense, assembly GCA_029891385.1. Classification (NCBI taxonomy): domain Eukaryota; kingdom Viridiplantae; phylum Streptophyta; class Magnoliopsida; order Malpighiales; family Erythroxylaceae; genus Erythroxylum; species Erythroxylum novogranatense. The sequence goes on along the minus strand of CM057225.1, from coordinate 15,454,504 downwards.
ATATGGTTCTCATATATGTAATAACATGCATATGTTAACATAGAGTAGATCATTGAAGAAAGGTGAAGTTGACTTGTGAGTTGGCAATGGAGCAAGAGTTGCTGCATTAGCTGTAGGAACTTATAGTTTAGCTTTGTCTTCTGGCCTTATATTAGAACTTAATAATAGTTATTATGTCCCTATTATTATAAGAAACATCATTTCTCTTTCTTCTTTGGATTTGATTGGATTTGTCTTTATTATTAAGAATAACAATTGTTCTTTATATAAAGATGATGTTTATTATGGATCTGGATTACTTACAAATAGTTTGTATGAGTTAGATCTTTAAAGGTCGATTTTTAACATAAATAGCAAGAAAATAAAGTTAAGTGAACAAAATCCATCTTATTTATGACATTGTAAGTTAAGTCATATCAATGAAACTAGAATCACAAAGTTACATAAAGAAGGATATCTGGATCCTTTTGATTATGAATCATATGAAACTTGTGAATCTTATTTATTAGGAAAGATGACCAAACTAACCTTTAATGGAAAGAGGCAATGTGCTAGTGAGTTACTAGAAGTAATACATTCAGATATGTGTGGACCTATGTCTACTAGTGCTCGAGGTGGACGCTCATATTTCATTACATTCATAGAAGATCATTCGAGATATGGTTATGTGTACTTAATGAAACAAAAGTTTGAATCTTTTGAAAAGTTCAAGAAATTTAGACTTAAGGTTAAGGAACGAACTAGTAAAAGTACTAAAATACTTAGGTCAGTCTCCACAACATAATGGAGTTTTTGAGAGGATAAATCATACACTATTAGATATGGTATGTTCCATGATATGCAGTCCTTCCTTTATCCTTTTGCAAAATGCCATTGAAACCGTTATTTACCTTCTAAATAGAGTTCCATCCAAGTTGGTTGACAAAATGCCATATGAGATATGGATTAGTAGAAGACCAAAATTGTCACACTTAAAGATTGAGGGATGTGATGCTTATGTGAAGCATGCAATATTTGATAAGCTTCAAGTTAAATAATGAAAATGAAAATTTGTGGGGTATCTAAAAGAGAGTTTTAGATATCAATTTTACCATCCTGTTGAGCAAAAAGGTATTTGTCTTAAGACATGTTACATTATTAGAAAGATAATTTATTCTCAAAGTCTTAAGACATGTTACATTCTTAGAAAGATAATTTATTCTCAAAGAAAGTTATGGGAGTGAGGTTGAACTTAGTAAAATTCAAGAGCCACAAAGACACATCGAGATGGAACAATAACCTCAAACATAATCCGCGACACACTAGTTGGATACATCGTCCTCCCATGAAATTGGAGTTATATATAGAATAGGGGAAGGATAATGTATTACTTATATATGATGAGCCTACAAATTTTAAAGAAGTAATATCTAACATTGATTCTTCAAAATGACATGCAACTGTGAGATTTTAAATGGAATCTATGTACACTAATCAAGTATGGACTTTGGTGAATGCATCTGATGGTATTGTACCTATTGGATGCAAGTGGGTTTTTAAGAGAAAAAATGACATGAATGGTAATGTACATGCATACAAAGGAAGGTTAGTGGCTAAAGGTTACAACCTTTAGACTGAAAGAAACCACCGAGCCTTCACAGATAAAATATTGGAAGTTGGGAGCATGAACACTATAGTGATCTTTCAAGTTATGGAACAACTCAGCTTAAACATCGAGAGAAGGTAATTGTTGGTGTGTTTTATTTTCTCTAATGAAATGTTTACATGTTTGATTTCATGTTAAGGAAATTGGAGGGAAAAAGGAGATCACAATCTCCTATCCCTCTTCGGTATTTTATAGCAATGCAGACACCAGATTCAGGATTTAGGGTATGCATCAGTCTCTAAAAATTCTTAAAGAAAAACGGAATCCAGTCTTGGAAACATGGTGGTGTACCAGATTACATGCCACTCTCTTTTATCAGAAAAGATGATTTCAGTAAAGGTACTCCAGCCTATGAAATTTATTCATGTTATATCGGTGTTGTGTGGTTGATGAGATGATTTATGAGTCTAGTTTGGATATATAGAAGGATCAGGTAAAGGTTTGGCTTCTAAGCCTCTACAAGTATTATTGGAAGGAAGATAGAAATACGATGTATACTGTAATGGAATTCTTGTATAGTTGATTTCTTGTGTTTTCTTTTATTCTTAGCAGCAGTTTAAAGTCTTCTCAGTCTGCTGTGGTTAAGTATGTCTTCTGGTATGGTTTCGGTACGAGAGTTGCCACTTGGGCAATCTCTAGTTCTGTACATAATCCTTTATTTCTTAATTTAGAAAATTATTAAATTATCAAAAAATAAAGGTTATAAACAAGAACAAGGGGCTGATTTTGATGAAACCTTTTTGCTAGTAGCTATGCTAAAGTCCATAAGGATCTTATTGACTATAGCTACATATCATAATTATGAGAACTAGTAGATGGATGTCAAAACTGCATTTCTTAATGAGAATTTACAGGAGGATGTATATATGACACGACCTGAATTTTTGAATCCAAGAGATTTCGTAATCAAGTATGCAAGTTGTGAAAGTTCATTTATGGACTTAAGCAAGTGTCACAAAGTTGGAACATCCATTTTGATGAGACAATCAAAGAGTTTAATTTTAAAAAAATATGGATGAATCATGTGTCTATAAGAAGGTTAGTAGGAGTGTTGTCATTTTCTTAGTGCTATAAGTGGATAACGTATTGCTAATTAGAAATAACATCCCTATGCTAGAATCCATAAATGTTTGGTTATCTAAGAATTTCTCCATGAAGGATATGGGAGAAGCAGCTTATATTCTGGGAATAAAATCTATAAAGATACATTAAAGAGGTTGCTTGGGTTATCCTAATCCATATATATAGACAAAGTGCCAAAGAGTTTTAGCATAGAGAATTCCAAGAGGGGATTCTTCCCATGTCATATGGGATTTCTCTCTCACAAAGTATGTGTATAAAGAAACCAACAGAGAGAGATAAAATGGAATGTATTCCATATGCTTCAAAAATTGTCAGAAAGTGATGTTATGTACTAGACCAGATGTCTCATATGCTTTAAACATAACGAGCAGGCTTCAAGCCAATCTAGGTAAGGGTCATTGAATAGTTGTGAAAAACATCTTAAAATATTTGAGAAGAACTAAAGATATTTTCTTAGTCTATGGATGAGTTGAAATGAGAGTTCAAGGATATTCATATGCTAGTTTTCAGTCAGATCCTAATAATAGCAGATCACAGTCAGGGTACATTAGATGGACCATCTTCCTTCTTTCTTCTTGGCAAAACCGAAATTGGGTATTGAATTTTAGGATATGGTCTTTTCAAATAGCCATCATAAAGATAAATGAAGATAATCTCATTTATTGGCTATTTTATGAGTGATTAATGAAAGAAGTGATGCATTTGATGCCTCTCTCTCCTTCCATCCGTGCATATACGAAATTGGTAGGCAAGAAAGAGTTCTTGCATGTTCTTTACACCTTCTCTCCTTTCATGAAAGAGAGAATCGAAAATACCAATTGAAATAGTTTCAATTTTGCTTCATCTTCTTCTAAGAAAATCTCCTCCAAACATTTCTTCTCCTTTCCCACCAAAGGATTTTGTTAACCTAATTGTCCTTGAAGAACATGTGGTAAATCTAATTGGTTGAGGATACTACAATAAGGAGAAAGTAGATTGCTAAAGGAAAAGAGTCAAAGGCAAAGGATTTGGATACATAAAGAAGGAGAGGATAGCGCAGCGAGGATTTAAAGTTGTAGGGAAGGAGTCGGTAATACTCCTGATCTTGTTTATATTTTATTATACTTATACCATATCATGTATGGATTGGCATGTTGATTTGGATTTGTTGCTTCTGCTGCAAGTAATCATTTCTTAAAAGTTTTGAAATCTACCGTTTTTTCAAACAAAGCATGTTTTCTTTTTCCGATCCAACAATGGTATCAGAGCCAGTTTCTAATGCACGATTTCGGTTCCTATATATTGGATGCATGGGTTGGTAATCTTTTTGTGTATACTGCATATTTTTATGTGATAGAAATATACATGGTATATGTTTGCTCTTTTGGTTGTCCATAGAAGTTAAATTTACCTTGTAAGATTTCTTCATTGGTTGTAACAAGGAGGGTGGTCTATCATCACCATGTTTCCTCCTTGGTTTCTTTTTTCTATTTTCTTTGATTTTGTAATGTACAAATTGATGTAATGATGAAGATGGAGCAGCCATGGATTGAAGAAATGGAAAGGTAAAATTTTCGGTATCCTTTTATGTATTGACATAAGTTTTGTGAAAACAAAGTTGATGGAATTTTGTTTCAATGGATCACTTTTCGATTTTTATTGTAAAAACAAGTGATGGATTTTTGTTTCAAAGAATCAAATTTCGGTTTTACTAAAATACTAAGTGCTGGTTTTTTATTTTCATGAAATGAGCTTCGGTTTTAATGAAAACTAGTGCTGGAATTTTTTGTCAAAACAAAGATTTGGTTTTCTAAAAATCTGGTGCTGGAATTTTATTTTTCAAAGTGACAAAATTCGATTTTCATATGTGCCATTACATTTTGTTTACCGAATGGGCCGGATCATGTTTGTGAAGAATTCGAAGCGGAAGATCCAAGTACAAAAAGAATACTTTGGGCCTAAAAGGCTTGTAATTATTTAATTTTTCTAGGATAGACAATCAAAAGTGGCTGTATTAGTTCATGTGATGAATGGAGAATTGAATGCTTATAATATGTGATATTATGTGATTGCATGTCATTTAGAAAATTGCCAACCCTAGGCTTTGTCATGCATTCATTATGTATGAGATATATAATGAAACAATATAGGATGGCTAATAAATTGCATCTAGACAAGATGGTATTTAAAACTTAAAGCCCAAAAAGATTGAATGGGAGAGGATTCTCCTGTGAGAGTCCACGGTCTCCAAATGATGGCTGTTTGCATGTGGTGAAGTGTTACTCCCCATCGGAGGGCATGGATCCTAGATCTTGCATAGTTTGGGTTTCCTTAAGGATAAGTCCACTTAATGATAGCAAATGTGACCTCCCACTGAGGCATGGTTTATAGGTATCTTTAGTGAATGAATCAAATGGTTAAACACTCAACATTTTTTATCAATAAACTGCCCACCGTAGCTCTATTGGTAAAAGTATGGACCAAATTAAGACGCTTCTTAAAAAATTGGGCATGAGATGTTTGGTAGTTTTTGAGTGGGAGGGTCCCAGTTTTTCTTTTAATGGATAAGATGACCCACCGTCACTTAGTCTATTATAGATAAGAAAAATAACGGTCGTATAATGTTTTAATTTTTTAAGTTTTGTTAAATCTATCATCATGCATACATGCATCATGATTTTATACAAAGTTCCATAAATTGTTGACTAGTATGCTCATGTTTTAATAATTTATATTTTCAGACATAATCAACCACAAAATGAATCCACTCATCCTGCTCTTGACTAATAACAAATTGGAAAACGGAGATAATTTTAATGAATGGAGACGTAACCTTGACATTGTTCTTCAATATGAATGTATTTCATGGGTGTTAACTGAAAATGAGCCTACACCTCCAAGTGCAGATTCAACTCTTGAGCAAGTCCAACATCATGAGCGTTGGCAGAATGCTGACAAGACTACTAAGTGTTATATTCTGGCTTCTGTCAGCGGCATGTTGCAAAAGCAAATTACTTGTATAAAAACTGCTAGTGCAATGGTCCATCACCTACATGAGATGTTTGGTGTGAGGACTAGGTCTGCAAGAGTAAAAGTTATCCAAACCTTTCATAATCTCAGACAGAAACCTGGTGAACCGGTGCAGGATTACATGATGAAGGTAATCTCTGCGGTCACTGAGGTTGAGATGCTTGGGGCGGATATGGATGCGGACATGCAGATGATTATGATCATCAATAGCTTAAACTCTTCTTTTCAGCAGTTTAAGTTGGACTATGAGCTCAACAGCAAGGATTACACCTTGAGTGAGTTGATGAATACCCTCCAGAGCACGAAGGAGATATTGAATATTAAGGCTCATGGGTCAAAAGCTAATGTAGCTTCTTCTTCTAAGCCCAAGGGTAAGGGCAAGGAAAAGAAGAAGGGTCCAATGAAAAAGAAGGCCCAAACATGGGTCAAGACCAAATCCGTAAAAATGAAGGCCAAAGAGAACATCAAAGGAAAGTGTTTCCACTATGATGAGATGGGCCACTGGAAAAGAAACTGTCCAGTCTACCTAGAGTCCCTCAAAAGCAAACAAGGTATGGGCTTCCTAAGTTTGTTAGGAACTAGAAATGTGGCAGATTTATCTACTTCTTGGATATTAGATTCAGGAGCCACTAACCATGTTTGTAATTCTTTGCAGGGGTTCTAGCAAAGGAAAAGACTACCTAAAGGCTAGTTTCAAGTCAAGATAGCAGATGGTTCCTATGTTTCAACAGAATCAGTGGGAGTAGTTATCTTGGACTTTCCTAGTGGTAATAGGTTATATCTAGAGGATGTTTACTATATGCCAATGATTGTAAGGAACATGATTTCTATTTTTTGTCTAATAAAATATGGTTATTCCTTATATTTTGAAAATGTTGTTTCAATATATGAGAATAAGGATTTTATTTGTGATGTGATAACTAAACAGGGATTGTTTTTTATAGAACTTATGAAAGGCTCACTAAACACCACAGAATTGATAAAACCAAGAGAATCCAAAATCTCTAGCATTAATTCAAAGTATCTGTGGCACTTAAGAATGGATCATATCAATCAGAAAAGACTTGACAGGCTAGTAAAGGATGGGATCCTTATGGCCTTGGATAGTGATCCATTACCCACCTGTGAATCTTGTATTGAAGAAAAAATGACAAAAGCCTCATTTCTTTCTAAAGGAAACAGATCTGAATCCACATTGGATCTGGTACATACTGATGTGTGTGGGCCCATGAATGTACAAGCTAGAGGAGGTTATGAATATTTCATAATTTTTATAGATGATTACTCAAGACATGACTATTTGTATTTGATGCATAAAAAGAGTGAATCTTTTGAAAAGTTCAAAGAATTCAAAGTTTGAAGTCGAGAAGCAACTTGGCAAGCCATTAAAACAGCTTCGATCAGATCAAGGTGGTGAGTATTTATCTGGAGAGTTCCAGCAATATTTAATTGACAATGAAATTGTTTCCAATTTGTCAGCTCATTTTACACCTCAACAGAATGGTGTAGCAGATAGGAGAAATAGAACTCTATTGGAAATGGTAAGATCAATGATGTCTTACGCTAGCCTTCCAGAATTGTTCTGGGGATATGCCATACAAACGGTAACATATCTTCTTAACTTTGCTCTGTCCAAATCGGTGCCTAAAACACCTAGGGAGTTGTAGACTGGCCAAGTGCCTTCATTGAGGCATTTAAGGACTTGGGGCTGCCCAGCCAATGTTCTAAAGCCTAAATCCACAAAGATGGAACCAAGGTCAGAAGTATGTTTGTTTGTAGGATATCCTACGGGAACTCGAGGGTACTATTTTTACAATCCTCATGATAAGAAGGTATTTGTGTCGACAAATGCAACCTTCTTAGAGGAAGAGTTTGTGAAAAATCACAAAGGAAGAAGTGAAGTAGTACTAAAGGAGTTAGCTATTTCATCCAAACCAAGAATTGTTTTGGATATGACAGAACAAGATGTCGAAATGGATTCAAGAGTTGAATCAGAAGTGCAACCTAAACATCAAGGTGTGCCTAGACGTAGTGGGAGCGTTGTGAGACAGCCAGATAGGTATCTGGGTTTAGGAGAAGGCTTAATTGCCATGTCGGACCAAGAAGAAATAGATCCCATTACGTATACACAGGCTATTAATGATGTTGATGCAGGAAAATGGTTCAAGGTGATGGAATCGGAAACAGATTCTATGTATACTAATGAAGTCTGGGTCCTTGTAGATCTACCACCAGGTCTAAAAGTCATAGGGTGTAAATGGATCTACAAAAAGAAAAGGGGATCAGATAGAAAGGTAGAGACCTTTAAAGCTAGATTGGTAGCTAAAGGCTATACTCAAAAGGAGGGTATAGACTATGAGGAGACTTTTTCTCCGGTTGCCATGCTTAAGTCCATCAGGATTCTTTTGGCCATAGCAGCCTATTTCGATTATGAAATATGGTAAATGGATGTCAAGACCGCATTTTTTAATGGGGATCTTGAGGAGACCATTTATATGGCCCAAACAGAAGGATTCATTGAGCCAGGTAATGAACATAAGGTTTGCAAGTTGCAAAGGTCCATTTATGGACTTAAGCAAGCATCTAGGTCTTGGAACATTAGATTTGATAAGGCTATCAAAACCTATGGGTTCATACAAAACCTAGATGAGCCTTGTGTTTATAAAAGAATACAAGAAGGTAAGGTTACTTTCTTAATCCTGTATGTTGATGACATTCTGCTCATTGGGAATGATGTGGGAATGTTATCTGCGGTTAAGGGATAGCTGAATGAACAGTTTTCAATGAAGGATTTGGGAGAGGCTACCTATGTTCTAGGGATCAAACTTATAAGGGATCGAAAGAACAAGCAGATAGCTTTGTCTCAACTAACCTACATTGAGAATATGCTCAATAAGTTTGCCATGCAAGATTCTTAGAGGGGTTTTACTCCTACTAGACATGGAATCAAACTTTCAAAGGAACAAGCACCTAAAACCCAAGAGGAGGTTGAGCGATGCGTAACATTCCATATGCTTGACAGTTGGTAGTTTGATGTATGCAATGTCACAGCACTAAACCGATATATCATTACGCAGTGGGACTAGTAAGCGATTTCGGTCTAATCCAGAATGGAACATTGGATCATGGTTATGTATACTTAAGTATCTTCGTAGGATGAAGAACTTAATGCTTGTTTACTCTGGAAGTAATCTTATTCCGACAAGATATACGGATTCTAATTTCCAATCAGATGTTGATTCAAGGAAATCAACTCCTGGTTCTATATTTACTTTAGGAGGTGGAGCCATAGTTTGGAGGAATGTCAAGCAATCTTGTATTGCTAATTCGACTATGGAGGCTGAGTAGCAGCAAAGGAAGCAGCATGGCTCCGAAAGTTCCTAAATGATTTGGAGGTAGTTCCAGAGGCAGAAAAGGCCATTAAATTTTATTATGATAATAATGGGGCAAAGAACCTCGGAACCACAAAGCTGCCAAACACATTGAGCGAAAGTATCATCTTATAAGGGAGATAATACAACGTGGTGAAGTGGATGTGGTAAAGATTCTTACCGAGCAAAACCTTGCTGATCCGTTCACAAAGACATTGACTCAAAAGAGCTTTGAGGGTCACCTAGAAGGGATGGGAATGAGGGATATGTCAAACTTGCTTTAGGGCAAGTGGGAGATTATTGGAGTTATGTAAATATAGTGCCTCGAAAGCAAGTGTATTTACATGTAACTTTATCTTCTTCGATTCTGCTTTTGCAATGAAAATATTTATTATTAATAAAACAAAAGAGTTTGGTTTTATCTGTATGAGCATTATATATCCGGTCATAAGGTACCAAGATTCTTTTGTAAGTAATATATATATACATAGAGATGTATGGGAAACATGTATATTATTAGAATCAATTAATTGATTCACAGTTGAATAATCAAGTTGGTCGTTTGATTATAGTTTAGATCAGTAGTGTTGCGATTTATCTCCATATAAGTAAAGAAGTTTACTTGAGGAATGATGAGTTTCATATCATGATAGTAGTTGACTATCGATAATGGCACTATTAAATGAATTGAATCAAGTATGTTTTCAAGAATAAAGTAGGTCGTTACTTTAATCTTAAAACATACAACTTAAGCATTCGCTTATTATGAACCATAATCTTGATGAGTGGTGAACTCATATATGTTTCATTATAATTCTTGATAAGATCGAAATGAATTTTTACAGAGTATTAATTCAGTGTCTGCATGTTAGAATTATTAATTGAAACATGTATCAGGGAACATTCACTCAAATAAAGAGTTTATAGTGTTATCATCTCTTCTAGATGTTTTAAGGAGATTTGGTGATTAAACTGGCGCCAATAGTTTGATGGACTAGCTACCCATCAAGTCTTAACACTGAGATGAGATCTTATTTGTTAATCACCATATAAAGTAAAATGAGAGATCTAGAAGGAAAAACCAGCATAAGGGCAAAACGGTAATTTTACCCTTTGTTGTGCGGATGGCTATAATAAGGTTCTAAATAGAGTTTGCAATTGGACATATTCTCATAATATTTAATAATTCAAGAGTTCAACTAATTGTCTTTAGTGGAATGACATTTAGTTAATAAGCTAGAATTAATTCCAATGAGATTGAATTAATTCTGGGCTTATTGGAGCTTGAATTGTCAAAGTCCAATAAGATTCTTCACTTGGCTTTAAGGAAGGTTATCAAGCTAAGTAAGAAATATAAATGGAGGTTAATTAGAAGCCCATAATTGAATCTTGCGCTTGGTCTAATTAAAGAAGCCCAAATGTACATTTAGTAATGGGCTTGGTTTTTGATTTAATGTGATCAATTAGATTAATTATATTAAAACAATTTTTTTAAAGAAGAAGATAGCAATTTCGGTTATTCCTAGGTTAAATGTGTAACTACACATTTGACATTAAAATGCTAAATAAAGATGGTCTTTATTATGGTTAATCATCATTAAATGGAGTTATGAACTTACCATTAAATGGTTTAATGGTTGTCTTTTAATGTTGACTTGTAACCTATTTGCATTCATTAGATTAAAGATGAAAGATGTACATTAGATGGACCATCTTTCTTCTTTCTTCTTAGCAAAACCGAAATTGGGTATTGAATTTTAGGTTATGGTCTTTTCAAATAGCCATCATAAAGATAAATGAAGATAATCTCATTTATTGGCTATTTTATGAGTGATTAATGAAAGAAGTGATGCATTTGATGCCTCTCTCTCCTTCCATCCATGCATATACGAAATTGGTAGGCAAGAAAGAGTTCTTGCATGTTCTTTACACCTTCTCTCCTTTCATGAAAGAGATAATCAAAAATACCAATTGAAAGAGTTTCAATTTTGCTTCATCTTCTAAGAAATTCTCCTCCAAACATTTCTTCTCCTTTCCCACCAAAGGATTTTGTTAACCTAATTGTCCTTGAAGAACAGGTGGTAAATCTAATTGGTTGAGGATACTGCAACAAGGAGAAAGTAGATTGCTAAAGGAAAAGAGTCAAAGGCAAAGGATTTGGATACACGAAGAAGGAGAAGATAGCGCAGTGAGGATTTAAAGCTGTAGCGAAGGAGTCGGTAATACTCCTGATCTTGTTTATATTTTATTATACTTATACCATATTATGTATGGATTGGCATGTTGATTTGGATTTGTTGCTTCCGCTGCAAGTAATGATTTCTTAAAAGTTTTGAAATCTACCGTTTTTCAAACAAAACATGTTTTTTTTTCGATCCAACACCCACTAAAGAGAATCTTGTCGATCTTCTCACTAAGCCACTGTCTCAAAAGAGACATGATAGACATATGGATGGATATTGTATTAGATACATAGGTGATTGACTTTAGTTCAAGTGAGAGATTGTTAATTTATTTCCTTAAAGCCAATTATTTGGAAGCAATTTGATGTATGATGTAATTATTTATCAATGAAAAAGGCATTTTTTTCTTTTGTATTACGTTAATTATATTTGATGTTTTAATACTATAGGTAAAATCTCAGAATAATTATTGTATAATTGAAATTATGATGAGATCATAATTGTGAGATTCAATTTATATTTACGCATTATTTCTAAATATTTCTAGTTGTAGTTTCATTAAAATAAGATATTGTTGAAACGGTCAAACTGACACAGTTTCTTTCTTATGAAGAAAGTAATTGATCTCATAAATTAAACTATAGAGACACTTAAACTAATGTGTGGGTGATTATTAGATAATAAGTTACCGAACTGACCCAACTATAAGAATCCTAAATGGAATATTGCTTATGTGTTTGTGGATTTTCTCATAATGATAATTATATAATTGATCCTTAGACTTGAGATTATCAAAGCATCTTGTATGAGAATTACTGTGTTTTGATGCTACTTATGAACTGTCCTAGGATAATTCAGTCGATAGTACTTGGATGCAATATAAATTATATGGAGACAGTTGAGTAAGTCAATATAGGATTTGTCACTCTAAAGTAATTAGAGAAAATATTCTATTGTTATTGATTAGTTGTAATTTATTGAATTCTCTGGCCAGAGTGAATTGACATTTGAAAAAGGCATTTTCAAATTTTAATTATAAATTAATTACTAATTAGCATGAACGAATATGATTGAATAAAAAAGTAGACACTATATCCATACTCTATCTTATTAGAATATTGGATGACGAAAGAATTAAAATATACATTATAACCATGCATAGACATGTTAAGTCAAACTACTTTGACATTCCTAATATTTGGTGATCATAATATATTACTAAATGTCAATATTGATCTATGATTATAAGTTGTTTAATAGGAGAATTAAAGATAAATTAAAAGAAATTTTAATTTATCTAATTTTATTATGAATTAGAATTATGATTTATAATCATCGCCAATACATTAGGAATCTAATGAGCTACACATCAAAGAATAATTTCTAAAAGAAAATCAATTTAATTAAGTTGAACTTAATTATAAAATTTGAGAAACTTTAAGGATCAAATATGAAATATTTGATTTTTAAAATTAATTACAATTATAATTATAATTTGATTTTAATTATAATTAAAGAATTTTATTTTAATAAAATTAAAAATTAGTAATGATTTTTCTGTTATTAGAAAGAACAAACAAAGAAGCTAGCATTTCTTATTCTTTATCTCAAAAGTTGAGAAATTGCTTTGCTAGATATCATTAGAGGTTGAATGATTGAACAACTTGTGATTGACACGGTGAAGAACTTGTCAAAAGATTTTAACAGAAAACGTGGATAATGTATGATTCGTATTTTACAATTTGTGTTTTTATTCAAATTATGCAATTATTAAGATTTGATTGAAATCAGTAAAAAAAATTATTTTCCGTTGAGTCCGTGATTTGATGACGATTATATTCCAATAAGATTATGTATAATTTTCTATGTGGAAATCAAACTTTAATAGTTGGAATGAGTAGTTTAACTTCCAATTGATCACTGACTGGTTGGAATGGTACGATCGATCCTCTACTAATTAAAGAGGTGTATTAGCTAGATATCTAAAGTTAATGATTTTTAAAGTTCACTATTACAACATAAAATATTTAATTTTATTTTATTGGTTGAAGTCATGGAATTAAATATTTCTATTATTTCATTTCAGGGTTGATATTTGGATAATAAATATCAGCTTATCTCATGTTAATTTTGTGATCAGGGCATAAAAAAAATTTGGTGACTACTAAAGAACGAAATATAATCATATTTGGCTGTTGTTCTAAGAGACGGCATACCAACTTCAAAGAACATATAATGGTGCACATGAAACGCAATTTCACTAACAGGAACCAAAAGTTCTTGGCTTAATGTCCTCAAGTTGATTCGAGTTTTGAATTTATATTCGATATATAGTCTTGCCTTAGTTAACGGGTACACATCTCACCTGTGATTGTACACAGGCTTGGATTTCTGGAAGCTAACATGTCAGACGATGGGAGATGACACCTGAAATTGTACATATAATCCACCGACGAATCTGAAGTGCAATTTTGCCACCCTGCAGGTGGGTCATCGTGATTATCAATATATGAAACTTCTAACCACGGATAATTAGTGAAGCGATTCATCTCTATGGTTTTTACTTTAACCCTTTTGCTTCCCTTGATTTGCTGCAAAGACATGGACAAAGCCTAAAGTAATTTATGATTGATTAGGTCATGAAAAGTTGTTTAGCTTCCCAAGCTTCAGTTACAAGTCTGGCACTAATAGATAGACATTGATCTTGGCTTGTACGTATATGTTTATGATTACATAGCAGAAAGATATATAATAATCATTCACTTGGTCTAAAAGGATGATTGGAATAATTAGGTTTGCTATTAGCCTAATATCACATTAACCCAAATTAAAGGACAAAGTAAAGCAAAAAGGAAATCTTATAATCAAAGGATGCTTAGTACTAGCACTACTGCTCCTGGTCTTTCTAGTTGATCCAAGTAACTATTCGACGCATGACGAGACATTAACAAGATTCCTAGCTGGACAAGAAGTGCCAAAGTGCCAATCGTCAGAGTGACACGTGTAATGTTGGCAAAGAATAGACAAAGTGGGACCCTTAAATGATTTGGCATGATGGGTCATGCGATTCGAAAAGATACATGATATGATGATGACGATGATACATTATCATGGCTCTGCAGAAGTTGCCAAATGATGGAGTGCGAAGAGGCGTTGGAGATAAGGTTTCAGATGTGTTTCCGGCCTTTATGGCTTGCCACAGCCAGTGGGAGTGCGGAATTGTGCTCTTTGTTTGGCTTTTTGCATATTCCCTTTTGTTTTTTCAATCTCTTAGTCATACCAACCGTCCATATCGTTGAAGCCACCACTTTTGTCCCTAATTTCTACTGCAATTTGGTTCTTGATTGTAATCTACGTTTGCCACTAAGTGCACTTTAAGCATTATCATTGGCATCTACCTCATCAATGATAAAAGAATATTAGGATTCTTCTGTTCTTATTGTGCATGCCTATACAATTTGGGGCATCCTCAGAGATGGCATGCATTCCAAGAAGGAAGGCAATAGGTGCCACCATCAGCTGTTGGTATTGGAAAGTGATACCAACATGGAGTTGATAGCATGTTTAGTAATGGCTTCTTTTCTCTAAGTTTGGCTAGTTTCTGAAGAGGCTATAAGGGTAGATAATTTAAGAAGAATAAAACTAAAACTTCTCCACTAGTCAGCCTTAGCACTTCAATTCCTGTTTTGCTGGGCTTGTCTACTTGTGCGCTTGACTAGCTATTTTACTATTGTTAAGTGCAGGATTAGTCATGCGACTGGCGGCTTGACCAACTCTGGTTGGTTCTTTATTGAGAACAAGGTATATGCAACCTTGCCATATGTTTACGGAACCAGACCGATTGATTCGAGTGACCTAAACTCGTGAGATAATCTAAATTATTGAAATAAGCATGAGCAAAGGGACCAGAAAAAGGGGGGTTTATTTTAATTTTGAAAGAATCGTAATGTGCTGCTAATCAGGCAAAAAGTATAATAATACGACAACGGCATGCTATATGATTTTGAGGAAGGGTATGGAATAAATTCCAAGTGCGACAAACAAGAGTCTAGTCAGATTTTCATGAGATGAGCGAATCAGCATGCCACCGACTTTTCATAAAGCTAAGCTTCAGCTTACCCCACTCAGGATTGTCTTCACTCAACTATCATTCGGGGTGGGACTTGGAGCTTTCAAACGAGATCATCATGCCATGCCCCTTTAATTGCAGTGAAAGGGGAGACACCCATGTCAGCCCTCCACTTTACTTTCCTCCTCCAGTGAACCTCACCGCTAGACCTATACACGTACAATAAGTCCTGGACCATAACATGGATCTGAACTAATTTCCACACTGTATACTTCAATCAATTATCCACCTTGTGTCATTAAAATTAGAGCATGTCAAGTCCAAAGAGTTTTAAATAATCACTGTTTTCTTTTTTGCTGTTGATGTCAATCCTAAAATTTAAAGTTTTAATTTCTCAAACTCACATTCAGGCCAAAGTTAAATACATGTTAATGCATTTTACAAATGATTTAAATAAATAAAACTCTTAATATATCTACTTTTGAAGGAGCATATAAAACAATTATTAAAGTCAATATCAAATAATAATAATAATAATAATAATAATAATAATAATAATAATAATAATAAAATTTATTCAAATAAGAAATTATCTATTTATAAGATAGTAGGATCCAACTAATATAAAAAAATAAAAACTTAATCTCATTTTATGTTCTCAACCTCCTCTCCCTCAAAGTTAGTATATGATAAATTTGACCTTTAACTTCACCGAAAAGGTTCCTTATAAGGGAAGATTTGTCATTGATTTATAAATCATTTAAACATTCTTTATTTGTTTAATGTAAGATTCTTGACACACCTCACTCAGCTTGAATATCGGATAGGATATTAAACAAAGGGCTACAATAGGTCGGATACCATTTTCAACCATTAAGATAAGTTTATGCCTTGATATCATAATAAATTTGAGCCTTATTCTACCTCAAAAGGCATCATATAAGGAGAGATTTATCATACATTTATAAATCATTTTAACATTCTTTACTTGCTCAATGCAAGATTGTTGACACGTGTCCTTCAATTGAACATCTGATAGACATATTGAACAAATTGAGTATAACAAGTCAAGTACTACCTCCAACTACTAAGACAAGTTTAGGCTCTAGTATCATGATAAATTTGAGTCTAACTTCATCACAAAAGGTACCTTATAAGGAGCGGTATATTATACATTTATAAATCATTTTAAAATTCTTTACTTCTTTAATATGGAATTCCGACAGTATATACAAAATATACAAAATAATAAAAATAATATCCCTGTCTATTGTCAAATAAAAATAACTAAAAACTAAATAGGATAAAATTATATAACAAAATACAGCATTTTACTTAATTGACACTACTAATCTCTTCATCCACTAAAGAAAGAAAACTTGAAAATATATAATTTTAGAAAAATCATATAAATGCAAAATAAAATGGTGTCGACTAAACCACATAACTCCGTATATATGGTTAAGGTTGGTGTCAACTAATATGTTCTGGTCAATGGATCCATATACGTTCAGATTTAACTCCAAATAATGCATCCTAGACAGCAGAATAGTACATGCATGCCTATACCAGTACCTGTTAATTCACCATGTCAGTGAACTTGTACAAGCAGCATTTGGCTCCAAATAGTGTTCCAACTTCCAAGAACCGAATGATAAACGGCCATTTTAGCGTCGATTAGTATGTTCTGACTAACCATAACTCATCATCTGGCCTCATAACCATGCACAACCATCGCATGCGCATTTTTAAAGATTTAAATCATATAAACAACAAATTTCATTTATTTAACACACAAAACATATATATGAAATTCTCACCTAAAAAATACATCTACAATATAATTTCGAGTTAGAGATAGGTGTTCTCTAACATTCGAAACTACAAGTCACATGCCTATCAATTTTCATATATCTAAAAATTATTCAAAACGTACACAATTTACATAAAATTCAATTTTACTAAATTCTCCTATTTGAATTTGTCATAGCTCATCATGGTATCTTCTTAGGATCTGTAAACATTTTTAACTTCTTCAATAATCTCAACTTAATATTTCTATCAAAATTTTGGTTAAAACACTAATTAATGTTCAATTTCAATAACATATTCTTTTATTGCACTATCCCAGTGGTTTCAATTTAATAACATTTTACACTATCTTAAAAATTACAAAACTCAATAAATCAATCAAGCCCTAAAATACAGCACTTCAACTATAAGTTTATGACAAAAATTATTATATAAATTAAAAATATAAACATGAAAATAAAATCGGTCGATCCCATTTCTAATGAAAATTATATTTAGATATATAAATCAGGCAATTTAATAAGCTATTAAAATACTTATTTTTATAACACTGGACCCATAATTGTTACCTGTTAAATGTGCATACATAAATCATTTGATATACACAATAGTCTATAAACCATGTACTTCAGGTAAACCATTTAATGAGTTGACTCATGACGAAAGTAACATGTTTATAATAGCAAACCATGTTTGTATTGTTGACTCTTTATGCAAAAACAAGTAAAAAAAGAAATAAATATGGTGATAATTTGATTCTTAATCCCTAGGGTGAATCTTAAAGAATAAATTAGAGAACCTTTCTCCACCGACTAATTCACCTCATTTAGGGTTTAGGGCAAATTTCCCTTATATTTGTCATTATAAAAGAGTTTAAAAACCACAAAATGTTTTATCTCCTTTAAATTAGCTCGAGCTTACCAAGTGGTAGGCTTAAGCATTCCCTTTCCCCTTTTCATTGTTTCTTCTTTTCTATTTTCTTAGATATATTCCTTTAACATATTTGTTTTTTTTATGTCCATATTATGCTACTTCTTACTCTTTTTTTATAAATTTTCTTTTATTTCTTGAGCTTTTCGTCCTAAATCTTTGGATTATTTGGACTATATAATGGTTTCTCTTGGTGCATTTTTGTAACAATGTCAATGTCTTAGCTCACGTGAATTTGGTTGTCCATCTTTTAATGAGTGTTTTACTATTATTTTTGTGCTTGTATAAATTTGTTTTGTATTGTTAAATGTATTCATCTCTTGTTATGGAGAGTGACCTTCAACTTTTGGAGATTTCTCTTATTTAACTGGTATTAATGACTTTGTCATCAAGTCCTTATGTTTTGGGCGCCAATTTAACTTGGTATTAATTAAAAACAAAAATAAAATAAAAACTAAGATAAAGGAAGGAACAAAAACGAGGGCTATTGGAAAAAAGGAGAGAGCAAGTGACATAATATTAAACCTGATGAACAGCAACCTTGAAATAAAAAATAGAATAACGAGAGAAAGTACCAAAAGGAAAAAAGGAAAACTAAAAAAAGGAGGAAGCAACCTAAAGTGAAAAGATATCAGCGACACGGCCACTAGATCTGTCTGCTTTGTTACCTTTGTAGGCTGTCCAATTAGCTTCATTATGGGAGTTACGGACAATAACGTGAGCAGCAACAAAATAGAGTATAAAAACAAGACAATTCACGGAAGTTGTTGACACATGCTTAAGAGGTGTGCTGGATGGTTGAGAACGGGACTTAATTTTAGTTAGATCCCAGGTTCGATTCTATTCTAGCCTCTTGTAAGAAGCGTAGTCACAGAATTTAGTTTCTACTTGTAGATGGAGAATCAATGGTTGGGCGCCGATGATGAGTACGCATTGACTTCACCATGGTGGTGGTGTCAATCGAGCCTCGTAGAGATATGTGGCTTGATCTACCTACGGAGTTTCTCGAATAAAAAAAAATTGCTCTATAAGCTTGTCTACAAAAAGTTTCCAAAACACTCCCAAGTGAACAACAATAAAAATTCACTCTAAATTCTGCATTTATCAAAAGATTTGTTTGATTAAATGAAATTGAAATGTTAAAAATACTAAAACAAAGAATAAGATTGATGAAGGTAATTTAGATCGTTTTATACAGTTATTACTAGGAAACAGAAGCTGATAGAGATAATGATGGCCAACAAATACCTGGGTAATGATGATCATCAAGAACATGGCAAGTTAAGTGACGATTCAGGAATTCGTAAATTTCAAAGAACTTGTGTGACTTTATTGAGGTGGATATCGTTATTGTCTATATTCCTCCACATAATTTTCTCCATAGATATCCAACAGCAAGATGAATCTTTCACTATTCTTGTTCAACTTTTTTTGTTTCAAATGAAAACTAAAAGAGAATAAATAAATATTTCAGACGGCCCATGATGTTACAACCCCACATTATGTACCTGACATGATGGTTTGGTTGGTTAATGGCTTACAATTTCTTAGTTGGAAACGTGGGTAGGGCTCAAAAGACCGACAGAGTTGACACAAATTATATGGAATGAGGCCCAAAAAAGAGGCTTGAAGTGTGGGATAGAGCAATTCCTTCATATGGACTGTTTCAATCTACACATCCACGTGACAAGCTTATGCTTGTGTCTTTTCCAAATTGGTGACCCTGGCGGGTGAGTTGTTAACCTCTCTTAAGGCCTGTCCGCTGTCAATAAAAATAAAAAACTTAAAACAGAGCGGTCCGAAATGTTCTCTGTACAAGGCTTAAGCCTTGCTTCCACCTTGTAGTTTCAACTTTCTCTTAAAGTAGCCTGAGCTTTAATTATGAATGGAATGCTATTCTAGCTGAGGTTACTAGTGCAGTCTGACTAGGGAGGCAGGATACTCTCATTCTCCGATCCTCTTTTCAGACAGTTCTCTACTATATCTTGCGGAGAGAAATCGGCGACTTTACAAGCAAATAGAGAGGAACAAATATGAATTAGTGAATTGCATTATTAACTTGATCAAGGAAGTCATAATTGAGAATAGGATGCAAGACCGTTTATACTTAACTATGAGAAGACGTTGGCAGATCTAGTCGTGACTTGATATTGGTTACTATGTGTTTGGTCTCCACTTAATTTCCATGTGACAGTGGCATCTGTGATAGTATCTTGAACGCTACTTTTTCTTTTGAATTACCTGTATAGGTTTGCTATTCTTTATACATCGTAAACATTGTTACTTTGGTAATTACAAATATCTTAAAATTTAAAAAAATTCAAACTTTATTTAATTTTTTAATTACAACTTGAACTTAAAAAGTAATTATTAAATACTTAAATTTTAATTTTCAATTATAACCTAACATTAGTATTTCCGTTAACATTAATGATTTGACTTATCATATAAGAAAGAAATCTTAAATACTTATATATGTCGACTTAATTAATTTTAACTAAATTACGTTATTTTAGGATTAAAATCTCTAAATCAAACTTGTTGTATAAATTGTTGAAGTTGAAATTTCTAAATCAGTTCATTATTGACATAAAGAAAGAGAGCCTAATTGTAAAATTGATTAAAGTTGAATTTTTTTTAATTAACCTAATTTAATAAGTTAAGAAAGGATTTGACTCAAACTAATACAACAAGATTTATTATAAAACTTAAGTCCACTTTGATTATTTTAACCCAGTCCATTTCTTTGATCCCGTCAAGATTTAAACTCACTTCCTCCTAACATAGTCCCTTAGGTTTAAACCCATTGGAGCTTTAACATAGGCTTAACGTTTAAAACAGAACTTGGGCCTGAAAATTAAAGTCATCATGAACCCATTATCGTTGTTAGTCTTTCCAATCTTTGTAAATTCCTGATTTTATCAATTGTGTATTTTCTTTTCTTTTTTCTATTTTCAGTTTTCCTTCTTATATATGCATCCCATAGGTGTAATTTTGTTCCAAAAAAATATTTAATATTCTTCTGTTGTCTTTTCCTTTCTGAAACGCTTGCTCTTGGCTTTCACTTGTGCCCTGAAAGAAATCCTTAACGAATGTTGCTGTAGCAATATGGTTAGCATTTTGAGTCCTAATCCTTCACATAGTATATTCTTGCAATTTTTTTAGATCGCGCGAGCATTCTCCAACACAACATACGACCATGAAAAGTTAGGAAAAAGTTACGAATATAATATTTTAAGTAAGTTTTAAATTTATAAAATAAATTTTAATTTTTTAAAATTATAAAATAGTTCATTGTTATATTATATAGTTGTAATGTATATTTTTAAATATTATTATAATAATAAATGATAAATAATAATAATGTTAATTTAATTTATAAAATTAATTTAATAATTATTAATAAATATAATTAAATTTAAAATATATTTTAAAATAAAAATAAATAAATTTGATTTAATAATTAAAATATAATAAATATTAGTTTATAAATAATAATTTTAAAATTATTTATTTAAAATTATTTTTATTAATGCTTTATTAATAAATATTATATAAAATATTAAAATAAATTTAAATGAAAGTAATTTATTTTAATTTAATTTTATTATAATTATTATTAGTAATAAAAATTATTATTATTTTAAAATTAAAAATTTACAATAATTATAAAAATTGAAATAAAATAAATTACTTTATAAAATTTTATTCGATGTGCAGAGAATAGTGAACTTGCTACTGATTATGTTAGGTTGCATCTTTGTTTTGAAAATCGGACCAGACTGGCAGTTTTGACCGATTTGACCGATGACCGGTCGGTTATCCGGTCCGATTCATCCTTAAAAATCAGTTCTTAATTGAACTAGTGAGAATCGGTCAAAATCGGTCAATTGACCGGTCAGACCGGTCCGATCACTGGTTCAATAAAATTTTTATTTTTTTTATTTTTTGTTTTATTTTTTGGGTATCTTTTGTTTTTTTTAATATTTTAAATATTATATATAATTAAATATAATTATTGTATAATTATAACATTACACCGATTTAACCGATGGTTGAATTGGTTAAACCGGTAATCAATAAAACTTTCGATTCGATGACCAGTCCAAAATTCAAAACAATAGGTTGCATGAATAACTTTTCCTACAAATACTGCCCTTGAAAGCTACAACGATAACAACAACTAGCCATCTTCTAGTTTGTTTGTGACGGTCAAATGCCGTCGTAGTAGTTTAGTCAAACCGTATCCGCGATCCGGAGCGACAATAAACCGCTGACATGACACGACATGACTCCAATAAATGTTCACAGACATCAAACTACGATGCAGAACGGAGACATTTGTCGAATTAATCAACGAGGATTAATATAATTTATAATATTTAATATTTTATTATTGTACTGTTGAGTCCTTGACTAAATTTTTGATGTATTTAAAAATATTTTTCTCAATTATAAATTTGAAACTTCTGAACTACTGTGTGGTGGAGACGGATGAATTCATATATGTTTTGGTCAAGGTTTTAGGATGAAAAGGGCTAAAATCTCTTATTCTTCTATCTGCTTTTCCGATGTTTTTTGTTCAAATTAGTCCCATGAATAACTTATTCCCTTTAATATTGTCAGAAATCGCTTCCCTAATAAGAGTGTGATATCGGTTTAGTCAAAGCGATGGGTCATTTGATCCAATCTAAAGGTTAAAGATGAAGTATTTCTAATTTTGTCATCTCCAATTATTTACAATTCTAACATCAATAATCGTTTACAATTTTGATATCTCCATATAACAATTATTTATAATTTTGCTATCTCCATATATTTGCTATTCTATCATCGCCACTTATTTACGATTATGTCATTTCAATTTATTTACAATTCATTTTAATCTTTTACATTTTTGATAACAATTTAAAATGATAATAATAAAAATTAGTATTATTTTGATAGGGTATCTCAACATATTTCATTTAATAATTTTAGGCTCTAGATTGAAAATTTTATCCATTTATATAAAATATTTGCTCTATTTATGATAACTTTACATGCCATTCTTTACTAGCTATCATTTGAGTATATTAATTTCATTATCATGTTTTGGATAGAATTGAATATTATATGTTTATGTACTTATTTCACAAGTCTATGCAGTCAAATATTTTATTGGTATTATTTTCTTGGAATATTGATCAATTTTTCTGATAAAATTCATTTGAACAATGAAATTGTTTTATCAATGAGTTTATTGTTTGGTAAGAACCTTAGATTAGCAAATAGAATACATTGAATATTATGATTTGACATAATTTTACTTTCTTATCCATAATAATTGACTAATACATTTAGTAATGATACTTATTGTATTACTCTTACCTATGAATAAGTATATTTTTAATGTTCAATGGACTATAGTATTCATTTTAAGGAGAATAATATGATCTTGTATTACATATGTATTAATCTTGCTCTTATGGTAGCTTTGAGCAATCTACAATTCTCTCCTATTTTTAAACTTAATGGGACTAATCACAAGCAATAGGTCGAATCTCTTGTGATAAACTTAGCCATCATGAAATTAGATATAAAATTGAGAGAGGACTCTTATGTTAAATCCACTACTAAGACTATTGTTATTGATAAGAAGCTTTTGAAGATTGAGAGTACTCCAATTAATGTTGTTTGTTCACTATAAGGTATCATATAGAAGACTCTATATACAATATCATTCCAAAAGTTATTATTGCTAAGAATTTATTGAAACCATTAATAAAAAATACTAGTTTTCTAAGAACGAGAAGAATAAACTTTTGACCACTTTGCATTCCACTATTCATAGTAATGTTAAAGGAAATAAAGGGGTCTTTTGGTAAATAACTAATAAGTTGTTTTTTAGTTTGTTGACTCAAATCAAAATTTGACTATATTAAAAAGCTATTTTTTGTTTGGTTATGAGTTGGTTGAGTTAGTTGATACAATCCAACCAACTATTTTATGAAAAGCTCCAGATGTGGAGTCTTTTAGACCAAACACCTAAATTAGTCGTCTAGCAATGACCATTTTGCCCTCAATTCTCAGCTGCTCTTCATTCTCATTTCTGTCGTTTTGAACTATTGATTGAGTTCAAAAGGAACTTAAGGGTTAAAATAATCAACTCTAACAAGTTGATTTGAAAAAAGTATTGAATATTTAATAAAATATTTAGTTATTTGTAGTCATAATTCTTCATTCATATCTTTACGAGAAACTCCAAAATAAAAAAAAAGTATAAATGAATTTTTAAAAGTTTAATAAATTCGTTAGCATCTTAATTTTATGAAATCATGGTTAAGATGCAAATTTAAGGACTAGAGGTAATCCTTGTATAAAGTTATGAATATCGTACCAGGCTTGGTATCGAATTGAGTTCTGGAATAAAACTGCACTCTGCACTAGTCGATGCGGATACCGCTTCGCAATTTTTAAATTTATAAAATAGTCCCTAAAATTTTTAAAAATTGTAAAATATTCCATATTAGTATATTATACAGTTATATCAGATATTATCGCTTTATTGTTTACATCAACCATGCTTTCAAAAATCTTAATAATAAATAATAATGACAATTAATATGAAATAAGTCAATAACAATAATTTTAAATATTTTACATATAAATAATAACCACAATTAATATAAACAAAGACAATCATCATCATACATACATCAAATTAAGAATAATACAAAGTATTTAAATATTACAAATTACAATAATACAATTTCATCATTTTAATAAATAATATTACATCAAAAGATTCAAAACATTCTATAAAAATAACAATAAATATTACAAAAAGAGTTGATGATGAAGAAACAATCAAGAAGAAGTTAAACCTGAAACAAAAATTTTACAATTACATTACATATATACAATTTAACATAAACATTAAATACAAGTAAAATTAAAAGAAGAGGAAAAATAAAAACCTGAAATTCAATCGTCAATGGGAAGATATCCACTAGAACTGAACTGACCCCAGTGATTATTTGGTACAAAATCCTCATCATTGAGAGGAGCTTCATCATCATTATCATTCAAACTTAATGCATCAAATGACATTCAATGTTTTTCCATCCAAGATTATCTTCCAAATTTAAATCATTCACATCAACCAAATTGGGTTCTTCAAAACTCTATCCGTCAAAACATCAACATTATCAATGACAATTGAATCATTTGAACTACTTGTGCTATTTAGACTCTTAGTAAACAATTAACTTTAATTATTAAAAATTATATCCAAATTAATAATGATAATAATGAAAATAACATACCTTTTCCGAAGCTTTAAATTGTAACGAACATAAACTAAGTCATTCAACCTCTTATGCTCCAATCTATTCCTTTTCTTTGAGTGAATAAATTCAAATGTGCTCCAGTTCCGTTCCCACCTAGTTGTACTCACACATTAACTTAAAATGCGCATCGCAAACCTTCTCAATTCTAGAACATGATTTTCGAATTGATCCCACCAATCAACTGCAGGTTATAAGATAACAAAAGTAGTGTTATAAACAAAATAAAGTGATAAATAATTTTCAACAGATAAGAAATGAGAAATAAATAATACCTGGACAAAGTTTGTCTCTTTGTCAAATAACAATTGGCATTTCAAAATTTCCATAAGACAACTTATAAAGCTGTATTTGTGAGCTTAAAAGATCTTGCATTGCGTCATATGGAACAGTTGTTGTAATTGTGAAAAGCATTCCTCTACTAACTTCAGTTTGCTTTGCAAGATCCAGTCTAAAATACACACTAGGATTCAAAAATGTCCCAGCTGCAAACAATGGAGAAGAAAGTTGTCTTTCCCTTCTCTCATTAATGATTGAAAGAAATGGTGTGTATAAAGAAGACTTATTCTTCATATTAGCTTTGATTGCTTCAGTCGCTCTCTCTAAAGCATAAAAAATGTAACCCATTGTTAGTTTTTCTTCATTATTAACCAATCGAAGCATCCTCACCAAAGGCTCACAAACTCAGATAACAAATTGATATTGTGACCAAAATTATCTATCTTCTATTATAATACTACAAACCTCCATTCTAGCACTAGACCTAGCATGCTGAGATGCAACCCACTTATCACTTGTAAACATTTTCCTTATCTCCTTCTTCAGCAAAACAAAAGATTGAAGTGATAAGAAATTTGTTGTAAATCTTATCACAACAGGGCGACATAAATTCCTACCATTGGTAAATTTCCTTCTCATCAAATTCAAAACCCATGCACGATTATAAATGAATTTTGTCACTTTTTTTGCCTTCTACATAATCTTATCAATAATAGGAAAATATCTAGGATCTCCTATATTCTTCAGTATTAAATCAATGCAATGTACAACACAAGGAATCCAAAAAAATGAATTATATATATTATGCAATCTTTTACCTGCCGCTTTATAAGCGGAATCATTGTCAGTAATAAACTGAACAATATTTTTCGGCCCTACTTCATTCACAACTTCATCAAATATCCCAAACAAAGTCTCAGCATTTCTAATAAGGTCAGATGCATCAGTGGATTTCAAAAACATAGAGCCATTTGTAAAATAAACCAAAAAATTTATAATAGGCTCTTGTCTCCTATTTGTCTAACCATCACACATAATTGAAGTTCTAATTTCAGAAATAGCACAACTCAAAAGTTTACCTCTTAAGTCATCAATCGATGGCCCTTTGTAGCCTGGACCATAAGAGGCTATTGCATCTATCATAGGTTGGTAATAATAAGACTGAGAGTCATTGAATGACGAACCTGTATCATACCACCATATGGCTACTATCATATCGACATTGTGAGTCGCATCTCTTGATTACATTGCACTACGAATTGAAGGTTAAGCTTCGGGAGTTGTTCGTGGTGCAAAGAAACTATGAGCTTGCCTTCTTCTCTTTCTCACATCAGATTCTTCAGATTCTGAGGTTGAGATAGAACACTACCGGTATCACTACCACTACCATTTCCACCTTCAACATTTCCGTAATCACCACGAATACCAGAAAACAAACTTCCACTACCAATTTCAAAATTCAGTCTTACCCTTCTATCTTTCTCAAACTGATGTTCATCAAGCAATGTTTTCATCTGCCACTTCACATCATGACTTACTTTTTTACATGCTTCTACATCTCTTTTAATCCTAGCTAAATGTCTTTTTTAATCTAGTAATTTCTCCACTTTTCAAATGCTTGTTACAAAACAAGTATATGGTATGAATTTTTTGACCGGGAATTGTACCATCGTGAGCCCAATCTGGATCACTATATCTTCCTAAAGTAGGTTGATCGGGAGTATTTGAGCTTCCTTCCATTTATCTGTACACAAAAGCAAATAACACATAATTTCAGTACACAATGACAGCATGCATATCCATCTTATATAATATAACTCATTTTGTAATAATCACAAAACATTCTCCAACAATTTGCAATTTCAACAATTACAAAACAATCATAATATCATTTCCACTTCCTTTTATTTCTAATAATTTCCAATTCTAACAATCACAAAACATTCATTATTGTCTTTTCATTTTCAACAATTTCCAATCCTAACAATTATAAAACAATGATAATTCAATTTCCATTCCATTTCATTTACAACAATTTCCAATATTAACAATTACAAAACAATGATAATACCATTTCTATTCATTCAATTTACAACAATTTCCAATCCTAATTACAAAACAATCATAATTCCATTTCCATTCATTCCATTTACAACAATTTTCAATTCTAACAATTACAAAACATTCATAATTCCATTCCATTTCCAACAATTTTCAATCCTAACAATTACAAAATAATGATAATTCCATTTCCATTCCATTTACAACAATTTCCAATCCTAACAATTACAACACAATCATAATTCCATTTTCATTTCCAATCCATTTCCAACAATTTCCAATCCTAGCCATTACAAAACAATCATAATTCCATTTTCATTCCATTCTATTTACAACAATTTTCAATCCTAACAATTACAAAACAATCATAATTCCATTTCCATTCATTCCATTTACAACAATTTTCAATCCTAAAAATTACAAAACATTAATAATTCCATTCCATTTCCAATCAATTTACAACATTTACAACAATTTTCAATCCTAAAATTACAAAACATTAATAATTCCATTCCATTTCCAATCCATTTACAACAATTTCCAATCCTAACAATTACAAAACAATCATAATTTCATTTCCATTTCTAATCCATTTCCAACAATTTCCAATCCTAACAATTATAAAACAATCATAATTCCATTTCCATTCATTCCATTTACAACAATTTATAATCCTAACAATTACAAAACATTCATAATTCCAATCCATTTCCAATCCATTTACAACAATTTCCAATCCTAACAATTACAAAACAATCATAATTTCATTTCCATTCCATTTCATTTACAACAATTTCCAATCCTAACAATTACAAAACAATCATAATTCCATTTCATTTCTAGCAATTTCCAATCCTAACAATTACAAAACAATGATTATTCCATTTCCATTCATTCCATTTACAACAATTTCCAATCATAGCAATTACAAAACAATCATAATTCCATTTCCATTCATTCCATTTACAACAATTTCCAATCCTAACAATTACAAAACATTCATAATTCCATTCCATTTCTAACAATTTCCAATCCTAATTATCACAAAACATTCATCATTCTATTTCTAACAAACCATAATATTATATATTTGATTATTAATTTTACATTTAATTATTAATTTCACATTTGATTATCAATTTTACAATTAGGTTTAAATATTGATTTGATTATGATTATGAACTTTCAATTTTAAGTTTTAACAACCAATTAATCAACATCAACAATTTAACTTCAAAGATAAAAAATTATCAAACTTAATCTCAAATCCAATTGCTCAAACTCAAATTCAATCTCATTCATCAATTCAATATTAATACCATAATAAATCACAAGCCAATTCCCACCATTCAATAATCAATAAATCACCATTTCAAATTTAATTTCCAATCCACTTACAATTCCAAAATGCAAAATGCCAAAAGTCAATTCCAAAATCTAATTCCAAATTTTCAATTTCGGTTGAATTTCATAACTCACAAATGACAAAAAGCAATCAACCGAAATCAACATCCAAATTTCCAAATTCCCATTCCATTCGGATTTCTCATTTTCATCTGAAATCCACTTTCAAATTTTTTTCCCAAATTCAACACAATAACACCAATTTTTAACCTCAAATCCACAATAATCCAACAACCAACACAATCACATAAGCAATTATTTTCAAAATGCATGAAAAATGAAACAAAAATCATAAACATACACCCAAAAAATAATTGATTCTTCGGTGCCAATCCAGGTCGACGTCGAGTCGTGAGCTTCGACTGAGCTGAGGTGGCCGTGCCATTTTGTGGTGCGTCGAAGACTCGAGGAGGACGAAGGAGAAGGCTAAAGCCAACGAGGAGGAGGAGCGGGTTGAGGTTAGGGAGGTCGAATCGTCGAAGACTCGAAGGGAGAGCAAACCACGGTCGAAGACTCGAAGGAGGAGGATTGGAGAAGACATCGATGGTGAGGAGGGGATGGCGAGGAGACGGCGAGACACCGAGAGAGAGAGATCGGAGAAGGGAGGAGCAACGACGTGCATGCGTGGAGAATAAGGAGAGAGAAACCAAAGAAGATAGAAGAAGACTCCATAACGTCGGGGGGAGGGGGTAGATTTTTTTAGGTTTAATTTTTGTTTTTTGAAAAATGGCCCTTGGAGAATTCAAATTTTTATGAAATGGTCCGGTATTTTTCAAAATTCTCGGTACCGGCCAATACCCACTGTAAATGATCGGTACCTACCAAAATTTGTATCCGGAATATCTTTACCCATATCGGTACTGATTTTCGGACTGGTACGATACGGTATTCATAAGGTTGTCCTTGTATGTGGTGAATTATGTTAATATAAATCAGCATGGTTAAGGGGCAATTATTATTATTATTATTGTTATTGTTGTTGTTGTTGTTGTTCTTCTTCTTCTTCTTCTTCTTCTTCTTCTTCTTCTTCTTCTTGTTGTTATTATTATTATTATTATTATTATTATTATTATTACGATAAGAGTGTTTCAGAGAATCAGAAAATAGTAATTGGACGGAGTTCCAATTATGGAGAGCATTAGGATTAAATGGATCCCAATGGATTGGGATATGTCCCATGAGATCGCGACATCAATATTGCTAAGAAAGGTTTTAGGTCATTTAAAGATCGGGGCCTAAGAGTAGTGAGACCGACCCAGTTGGACTGGACCTTAGCAATTATTTATATCATTAGTTAATTAAATAAATAATTAATTAATTATATAAATTAAAGCCATGCACGTTGGAAATGGAAGGAGAAGAGATTAGCTTTGACTTTTCAAAGCTTTCTTACTTTATTCATTAAAAGAATGAATGGTCTTTAGGCTTCCACTTGTCCTAAGCTTATGGACTCTCTTTTAAAGGTTAAAAGATAGACAATGAAGGCCAAGAGATGGTGTGGTCGACGGTGGCTTAATGGGAGAGGAGGTTTTGGAAGCTTAAGAGTTAAGCTTTCCTTTGAAAATGGGTTTTCATGTCTTCTTCTTCAAGCCATCATCGATTCTCTTCTTCTCCAAGCACAAGGTTTCAACGTTCTCCTTCAGCTCTCCAGGACAGAGGTAGGCTCTAGCAGGCTTTAATCTGTTCTAGCTATTCCCGGGTCAAAGGTGTTTGATCCGGTTAGATTTTCTGATCTCTGCGTGGATCACCTTTAGAGATAGTCTCTTTTGGCTATTTAGGTTGATGTCTTCATACGGATACCAAGATCCTGGGATTCGGGAAAGTCTCGGGAACAAAAATTTTTGTTTTCCGCTGCCGGTACATGTGATGTACCTCCCTGGATTTTCCTACAGTGGTATCAGAGCGTCTGGTATCCCGTATGAAGCTATAACCTAAGCGAGATCAGAAACCCTAATGGAATTTGCTGTTGATGCATGCTATCTGTTCAGATTTCGAATTTATATTGTGATATGGTTTTCGAAATTTTTCTGCCCAGAATTGTTCATAACATGTTAGAGAATATGTCTATGAAATTTGAGAATTTATCGATTTGATTTGATATAGTTTTGCTAATTAATTCCCTAAGGTTACAGATGTTATTTTGTGAAACGATTCTGAAACAGGCATGAGTATAAAATCGAGAATAAATTCTAGAAAAATGGTTTTTCGGATTTTCCTTCACCTACATGTCTCTAAGATGTTGGTGAATGTCTGTGAGCATGGAAATTGGATTTCAAGGTGATTGGTTATTTATTCACGAATTTATTCTATGCTGTTGGGAATTGCTTTGCTGATGAACACAGATTTTGAATCGGTTTTGTTATTTAGGTTGACTGAGTTTTTGATGGCCTAAAATCCTGAAAAAAATTCATGTAGCATGTTCTGAACATGTAGTAACCTATATAATTTTCTCATGATTTATTGAAATTGTTTCATTGATCATTTCGAGTAATGTACAGAACTGGACAGTTTTGGTGAAAATTGTTGGGACTGTTTTGCTTGGCTTGATTGAGTGTGCTTTTTCAGTTCCAATGCCTTGAACCATTTTTAATGTGATTAAAAATGTGTTATCTTGATGTAATATGATTGCCAAACTGAATTGCTTGAAGTTGCTTTTCCAAGAATTTTTGAATGCCGAATTGATCACATTAGCGTCTCGGTAGTATCTTGCATTATCTTGTTTGTTTTGACCGTCATATTTTTTATGGCAAGTGCTGAAGTAAATTTGATAATGTATGTGCTAGCTAGAGATGCTTAGGTTGATAATTAGGGTGTTCCTAAATTATTTGGAAATTAATGAGTTTTGACTCATTTCAAGCTTTTCATATAGTTTGACTATTTAAGGCATTCATGATTCAATGAATTGTTCATTGATACATCAACTTACAGATATTACCCTAGGTATAATGGTATTGTGAATTGGAATTGCATGGATTGAGGAATTAGCCGATTAGATATAATAGCAAAATTCCCTGAATAAGTCGACCTGTATATGAAATAAGTCGACTTGTTCAAGAGTTTTGGATAAGTCGACTTGTGGATAGAATAAGTCGACTTGTTCAAGATCTCGATATAAGTCGACTTGTAGTACCTTGTAAGTGGACTTGTTCACGGGCAGATGAAATAAGTCGACTTGTGTCATACAAGTCGACTTGTGTGTAATCGAGCAAGATCATAAGTCGACTTGCATTTGATGAAAGTGGACTTGTGGCATCATAGGTGGGATGATGGATGATTTTAGGTATAGACTCAATGTGATTGATGAAATAACCTAAATCATTCCATATAGTCTTGGCGACTATAATCCTTCAGCTTGGAGAAGTAGATGAAATTCAAATCCTCCTCGAATATGAAAACTAACGCCTTCCATTAATATGGTAAGAACCGAGTTCTTATAGAGGTTTGGGTTGTTGGGCAAACTCAAGCTCACTCTATACGGATATGTTGAACCATGAAAATAAGATTTTCCGATTAATGGGTTGGTTTTCACCGGAAGCGTTAGTTTGTTGAGCAAACTCAAGGTCAACGTGGACGAGGCAAAATTGGGTAGCATACATCGATGTATGCGCATCAAAGAGTTGATACTCAATGTAAGTGCATACATCAACAAGTTGATAGCGATCGATAGTTGTGTCTAAGATGTAATTGGTATATCGATACCTCCCGAGACATAAGGTGGCTTGTTGAGCAAACTCAAGGTCATTCTCAATGTCGGTTATCGATGATGCAATTGGTATGACCGATACCACCGATTGACCTAAGTTGTGGCTTGTTGGGCAAACTCAAGGTCACTCTTGCAATATCGGATATCGACCCACTAGACATTATGTCACTTTGTTTCTCCGGATTCAGTAAAGAGGGTTATGGATTCTAGGAAACTAGTGGGAGCCATAAGCATATCATACAAGTCCTTATGATCATGCAGGCATATCTATCCTATCATTCCTTCTCTCTATCGCTAGGTTGATTGAAGAAGTCTTTCGATTAATTTTCGCTCTCATTCGGACCGAATTTTCTTGATTGGTGAGGAATCGAGAATTGTTCTTAGATCCGAGGAACGGGATACGCCCTAGATGTTCCAGTTCAGATGCACTATCGTCGATGCTCTTGATGGGGATCGAATGATATTATAAGCATCTAAAGGATGAGGGACATGGTGCTTGCCTCGATGTCCTAGAGCAAGGCAGAAGAAGACGAGTCCATGGATGCTCACTCTATAGTATTTCATCTTAGGGAGCTGTTTGATGAGCAAGCTCGGTCTGAAAGGTTCGAGACCTCAAGGCTTCTCTTCACCACAAAGATGGCTCCAGGGATATCTGCTTTGCAGTATGCCCTGAAGATTAATGGCTATATTGAGAGATTGACCGTCTTAGGATTTGTAATGGATTATGAGTTAAGTAGAGACTTAATTCTAGTTGGATTGTCTGATGGTTATTCACAGTTTGTGATAAACTATCAGATAAACCAAATATCCACAACAATTCCTGAGTTGATCAATCTGCTCAAGATACAGTGACGCTATCAAGAAAGATAGCAAGAAGTCTAATGGTGGATGCTTCTTCTTCTAGTTCAAAGAAGAAAAGGCCAAGAAACCAAAGGAAGTGCCATCAAGGAAAACCAAAGATTCTGCCCCAAAAGGTTTTTGCTTTCAATGTGGCAAGACTAGCCACTAAAAGTGGCCCGTAAAATCTATCTGAGTCCTTGAAGCGATAAAGGCATCGGATGCCTCTACTTCTTCAAATATGTTTGTCATTGAGGTTAACACTATTCTGATCCAAACATATCGGTATTTGATACGGATGTGGCTCATACATATGAAATGATATGCAGGGCCTCGAGGGAAAGTAGAAAGCTCATTCAAGGAGAACTAGACCTTCGTGTAATGCAAAAGAGTTGCTACATTAGCCGTAGACACTTATGTCTTATTACTCCCTAGTGGGCTTATATTCAAATTGGATGATTGACATTTTGTACTGTTTTAAACAAAGAACACATTGTATGTTTTATGTTTAAATAGAGTGATTTCATTGGACTTTTAGTAGCAATGGTTGTTCTATTAGTTGAATGGAAGGCTCTATGCTACTGGGTACATTATGCAATTGAATTGACATATTAGATATGTCATATCCGTTATGAATGTCAATGACGGAAAGACATAATCGAGATAATTTAAAATCAACTTACTTATGGCATTGTCGACGACCATAAATAAATGAGACACGATCGCTAAGCTCCATAAGAGTGGATGTTTAGGGTCATTTGATTATGAATCATATGACACGTGCGAATCTTGTTTATTAGGCAAGATGACTAAGTTATCCTTTAAAGGAAAGGGTGAGCAGTGAATGGAATATTAGACCTAATACATTCGGATGTATGTGGTCCGATGTCCATCCATGCCAGAAGTGGTTGTTTTTACTTCATTACTTTTATCGGTGATTATTCACGATATAGGTATCTGTATCTGATGAGATACAAATCTGAAGCGTTTGAAACGTTCAAATAATTCAGAAATGAAGTAGAAAACTAACTTGGTAAAAGTATGAATACATTACGATCTGATCGTGGTGGAAAATGCTTACACCAATAGTTTTGGATTATCTCGAGAGATAATGAGATTTTATCTCGATATACTCCACCTTACACGCCGCAAAGACAATGGTGTGGTGAAAGGAGAAATCGAACCTTGTTAGACATGGTGCGATTGATGATAGGTTTTGCACATTTTTGGGAATATGCGCTCAAGACAGCTGTTTACTTGCTAAACAGAGTTCCATTAAAGACAGTTGTGGTTACTCCATATGGAGATATGGACTAACGAAAGCCCTATCTTTCTCATCTGAAGTTTGGGATTGTCACCTTCACGTGAAGCGGACACAGTCAGATACATTTGATGTAAAAGCTGACAAGTGTTTGTTCGTGGAATATCAATTCTACCTTGCTGAGGAACAAAAGTTGTTTGTTTCCAAGCATGTTGTTTTCTTAAAGGAAAAGTTTCTTTTACAAGAGGACAGTGGGAGCAAAGTTGAACTTGGAGAAGTTCAAGATGCTCGAACAAACATAGATCAATGCACGAACTCAAAGCTGTCACTCATAGAAATGAGGTAACAGCTTAAACCTTCTACTACATACGAATTTCATAGGTTAAGTAGGATACGCCTTTGTTCTAGAGATATGAATTTCTAAATAAGTGAGCAGAATGACGTATTGCTCATATGAGATGATCGCCTACTACCTATGAGCAGTTCAAAAGTTGAGTGCAGGAACATGGCTTTGTGCCATGAAATCAAATGGATTCCATGTATGAAAACCAAGTATGGACTTTGGTTATTACACGAAGGATAAAACCCACGGGGTGCAAAGGAGTTTTCAGAAGAAAACCAACATGGATGGTAATTTGATTACCTATAAAGCAATGCTACGGTTAAAGGATTTCGCCACGCATAAAGAGTTGACTATGACAAAACCTTGACCCGTGCAATGCTTAAATCCATTAGGATACTCTTAGCCATTGCCACTCATTATGATTATGAGCCACTCATTATGATTATGAGATATGGCAAATGGATGTGAAGACAGCTTTCCCGAGAGGAAATCTGCCCGGGATGTGTATGACACAACTGAGGGCTTCACTTCCATCGATGGCGAAAAGGTATGCAAGCTTCGAAATCCATGTTTGGATTGAAGCAAGCATCCAGAGTTGGATTATCCGTTTGATGAATCAATCAAAGAGTTTGATTTCTCACTTAATCCGGATGATCATTGTGTGTATAAGAAGGTTAATGGGACTGTAATTGTATTCCTTGTGTTGTATGTAGATGACATACTGTAACTAGGAAACGATGTCTCTATGCTGCAATCAGTTAAAATTTGGTTGTCCAATCAATTTGCGATGAAAGACCTTGGTGAAGCAACTTATATCCTTGGGATATAGCTTTATAGAGAAAAATCAAAAGGTTGCTTAGTCTTTCACAATCATCGTTACATAGATGAGATGCTAAAGAGGATTAGCATGGAACAATGCTATGTCGAGGCCGATGTATCGTATGCTCTAAGTGTTACGACGCGATACCAATCGGATCTGGTGAGGGTCACTTGGGTGGCGGTCAAGAATATCCTTAAGTACTTCGAAGCATTAAGGATGTTTCTTAATCTATGGAGATGGAAATCTCCAGTGAGCGTGCATTCAGATGCTAGTATTTAATATGATAAGGATGATTACGAATCACAATCGGTTATATACATTCACACTTGAATAGCGTGGCGGTCGGTTTGGAAAAGTCCCAAACAAGAGAGGCTGCCGATTCATCAACCAAGGCAGAGTACATTGCGCATGAGATGCGTGAAAGGAAGCGGTTTGGATCAAGAAGTTCATTCTTGAACTTGATCTCGTCCCCTAGCCGTGATGGGCCCATATGATTGTATTGTGATACAATGGGGCTAGTCTTGTGAGCAAAGGAACCAGGTCTTATCGACAATCCGAGCTCGTGCTTAGCCGATTCGGGAGATCATTAGTCGAGATGATATCTGATAGAGAGAATTCCACGAGCAAAGTGTTCTTGTTCGTTGACAAAGCCATTGTCACGGGAGAATTGTGATTCTCATGGACTCGCTTATGGTATTAGATACTAAAGGCGATTGGCTTTAGGTCAAGTGGAGATTTGTAAGTGATAAGTCGACTTGTACCATGTGTAAGTCGACTTACACACGTCTTGATACGATAAGTCGACTTGTTCATTGGATAAATCGACTTGTTCAAGGTCGATCTTGTTTATTTGTGCCCTAAAAGGCAATCCCTTTAGCTGCGTTTTATTCAAAGTCGTATACGGACTTTATGAATAAATAAAGAAAAGGCATTATTCATTAATTTGATATTCATAAACATTGTTTATGAATTGATTTGATCTTTAATCAAATTAATGAAGTCCATGATATATGACATAGCGTGAAGGAAATTATGATGTGTTCATACTCACGAGATTCCTATCATGTGCAATTATGTCAGATATCTAAATTCTCCTAGTCATAGGATTAATGAGACCGACATCATTAATCCGGATAGACTAGCACATGTCATATTCCTTGATTGGATCAAGCGGTGGATCTCGAAGCGTAAATATGAGATATTTAGAATTGACATGTGGATGCTTACTAGCGGTAGTAAGTTCATTGGATGACTGCCATGAGATCATCACATGGATATCTTATCTAAGTGTCGTTGATAATCTCATCATAGCAATGGTGCAAGTATCCTTGAACTTGAGGTACTGAGGATATCTTGAATCTTGATCACGTGCTTTGACTCCATTCCTTGTTGCCTTCGGAGGTAACTCATGGGTGGTGCTTGGAGTGCACTTGAGGTATTCAAGATAATTGAGTAGCCAATAAAGTTCACCATACGGATTAGCGAAAGAGATACCCGTGGCCTCTTGTCGGGATCATTACTAAAGTTTGCCAAGATATATGTCATGAAGAGTGTCTTCATTGACACATAGAGTAATGAGTCCTGGACAAGAAGCGATATCACTGGGCTAGACTCAGTCTAGTGAGAGTTGACACTTTGACCATACTCATAACCAAGTGGGGTATAGGATGGTGAAAGGACGAATTGCACGATAATTATACATGGAAGGGTTCGTGATCGGTTCGTGATGAATACATCAAACCGATTACTTTTCGGTCAATTAGGGGGTCATGATGTGTTGCTAGATACCGCTCATGACTTGCTCGATTAATTGTTAATCTAAGTGGCCAACATAACAAGAACTAAAGGGTCACATGACATAGAGTGTTTGAGAGAATCAGAAAATAGTAATTGACGAGTTCCAATTATGGAGACATTAGATTAAATGGATCCCATGGGATTGGGATATGTCCCATGAGATCGCGACATCAATATTGCTAAGAAAGGTTTAGAAATTTGTTTGAGATCGGGGCTGATAAGCGTGGGACCAACCCAGTTAGATGGACCTTAGCAATTATTTATATCATTAATTAATTAAATAAATAATTAATTAATTATATAAATTAAAGCCATGTGCACGTTGGAAATGGAAGGAGAAGAGATTAGCTTTGACTTTTCAAAGCTTTCTTACTTTATTCATTAAAAGAATGAATGGTCTTTAGGCTTCCACTTGTCCTAAGCTTATGGACTCTCTTTTAAAGGTTAAAAGATAGACAATGAAGGCCAAGAGATGGTGTGGTCGACGGTGGCTTAATGGGAGAGGAGGTTTTGGAAGCTTAAGAGTTAAGCTTTCCTTGAAAATGGGTTTTCATGTCTTCTTCTTCAAGCCATCATCGATTCTCTTCTTCTCAAGCACAAGGTTTCAACGTTCTCCTTGACTCTCCGGGACGGTAGGCTCTAGCGAGGCTTTAATCGTTCTAGCTATTCCGGGTCAAAGGTGTTTGATCCGGTTAGATTTCGATCTGCGTGGATCACCTTTAGAGATAGTCTCTTTGGCTATTTAGGTTGATGTCTTCATACGGATACCAAGATCTGGGATTGGGAAAGTCCAGGAACAAAATTTTGTTTTCATTGCGGTACATGTGATGTACCTCCTGGATTTTCCTACATGTTGTTGTTGTTGTTGTTGTTGTTGTTGTTGTTGTTGTTGTTGTTGTTGTTGTTGTTGTTATTATTATTATTATTATTATTATTATTATTATTATTATTATTATTATTATTATTATTATTATTATTATTATTGTTATTATTATTATTATTATTATTATTATTATTATTATTATTATTATTATTATTATTATTATTATTATTATTATTATTATTATTATTATTATTAATGTCTGATCTTTGTAATATAGCAAAATATCAAGCATAGTATTTTACTTTTCACCTTATATAATGTACTCTTAGGAAGGTGGAGGGGACACGGGAAAAACACAACCTCTTCAGTAAACTTTTCTCTGTAATCTTCCCATGCATCATAAATAAACTCCCTTTTCTTATATTCGTTCTATAGCTCACAAACACTTAGACTATACTCCTTGAAACTCCTTTACCTATTTTCTTCGCCTTGAGGTAGGAAAGCGAAACAAGGTCTTTGAGTATTGCTGAAGGAACTATAGAAGAGTTACCTTGACCCTATGTTCAAGGATTAAGGTTGGGGCTGAAACGCTCGTGAAAAGCTTCATGGTATGACCCGGCAATATTTTGGTCAATCCAAAAACTAGGTAAGGAAGCGTGTTGGACCTATTTCTCTATATCATGTTTGTGATGCCTATAGAATGGATGTAAGAAATTTCTTAAACCCACCAATGGACGTTGAAGCATATGGAGAACACTTAGTTCGGTTAGATTTAGGATCAAAAGATAGTATTAACCATTTGATAAATGAAATCGATTACAATATCTTCTTTGAATTTGAAAACAATAGAGAAATAAGAAGGCGATTTGAAAGCTATCATGTATTTCATGACAAAGCAACTTGAGATATTAGAATATATCGAGGCTCATCGATATGAGACTAAAACTCTCATAGATTTCACACTTCTTGACTAGAAGAAAATGGAGAACCATTTGGACCACTGGAACACCACCGGATTCGATTAAACTGCATGAGCGCCTTTACCTCAAATACCGTACAATCGTACACCGTGGCATGGATATACCTACCTTACTCCTTACCCTCGTACTGCGTAAGATAGACTCGTAAAAATGGTATCGAGCCAGCGTCTCAATCAGTTCTTAGGTTTGTTTATATTATTTAAATTAATTTGTTTATGTTGTTGGATAGTCGTTATTGAGTTAGCTTTTATTATACTCTTTGTTATATTATTTTCTTATCGTTCAATAATATATGTTATTTAAATGAATATAGATTTTAAAATAATAAAAGAACGAGGAAGATGCTTTAAAATAGATAAAGAAATAATAAAGTACAAAAACGATAATTTATTATGGAGAAAAAATTATACAATATTTTGAGCAGATGACTCTTGATTTAAAAGCACTTATAGATCATAAAACTACAATCAAAGATAAAGAAAAACAGGTAATAAAAATAGAAGAACAAGGAGAAAGAAAAGAGATAGGTAACAACCCTTTTATTATTCATTTAGAAAAATTAAAAGATGTCAGAAAATAGCTCAGATAATGAAAGCTATATTATACCAAGTAGATAATTTAATAACACAAATTGGGAATTTAGATCTCCAAGATAATTTTATTAATATTAAACCTATAGGAATAAAACAGAAAATCCAAACATAACAGATATCCCTAATACAATCTGAACCTAATATTCGATTTAGGCAGAATCAAAGTTTTGATAAACACGTAACGAGGATATCTTTGGTTTAATGTATCTTTGGAACTAATTACGATAAATACACACCTTATGAAAAATGAAAGCGGATACAATAAATCCATTTGGAATTTATCTAGATTTAGATTGTATTGCCAATATAGAAGAAGCCATAGATAAATGGGAAGCGCATTAAGAATAGCAGGTTGTAGTAAATAAAATGGATTTTGAAACAGGTTAAAGGATTTATGGAAAAAACATTATTAAATAGTGCCCAAAGATTTTGGCAAAATATAAATGAAGATACTAAACAAGCTTTGTATTACGATCCGATAATTTTATAACTAAAGTAGTAGAGACTTTTAGATTAGAATTTCATGGTGAAGGAAAATATGTCAAAGATCTAATACCATAACTCAATATACTCTGCTTTGATGCGACTACAATTATGTGATATATGTGACATAGAAAGATATATTTGTGTTTTCAAGATTATTATTATCATATTTATAACCAAATTCTGATACTAGTAATTATTTACCTTTATTTTTGCTAAAATTCCAGGACCAATGAGGTACTAAATTGATAAAACTTATAATCTGGAAATGTAGATACTTTAGGAAAAAGAATAGAACATGTTAGAGATAAATTTAGTAATTGGTGTGCTGATGCTATTTTAGCCAAAGCTACAAAAGGATTAAGAAAAAGAGTTTCATTATGTTGTGATAAACCAAAATGCCATTAATGATAGGATGTGATAGTTCATACTATTATGGAAAGATAAAACGAAAATATAAAAGAAAAACAATATAAATATAGAAAACCATATTTTAAGAGAAGGAAAGCAAGATATTATAAGAAAAAGGATATAAAAAACTTATAAACCAATGTATAAAAAAAAAAGACAAATCCTAAAGAATGCGAGATGTTATTATTGTAAGCAGATAGGTCATTATGCTAATAATTGTCCCAAAAGAAATGAGAAAATAAAAAGAAAATAGAAATAGATAGTGATATTGAAGATATGATAAATACAGGAGAATTCATAAGAATAAATGATTTTAATATTGATTACGATGAAAGTATTTTATCATATGAATCTGAATATACTTACGAAGAAGAAACAGAATAACATGATACAATTAAGTTTTATTTCTCTTTTTAGTTATGTTTTACTCCTTATATATATATATTTTAGATTGGCTGCAATCTTTACTTTTGTTTTATTTACTTGCTTGTATTATTGCATTCCCTTATATGAATTAGATGATTACTTTTTCTCATGCTATCGATATGGTTTTACTCCTTTTATGTTTCAACATTTATTAGATAAATTATTCAATCCAGATATAGATTATACAGATTAAATGGAGATAGAAAATATTAATAATCAACATATTGAACCAATAATAGATAATCAGATAGAACAATCTGGAGAATATAGGCGGACATCTTGATAGACAAAAGAAAGTTAAAACAAATCCAAAATGAAAATTTTCTTTGTCTAATTATTCGGATTTAAAGTTAGTACTTTACGAAGATTAGGTATAAAACCAAGAAAACATAATTTATTTTATGGATTAAATATTCAAGAAAGAGTTTTAGAAGTTGCTATTACTTACAATAAAGTAATGATACCTCTTTTAGCAAAAAGAGATATTCAGGAAAAACTACAGAAAATTAAATCCGAAATAAGAAATACACTTGGTTGGATACATATAGGAGCCATACAAATAATTATAAAATCTACTTTTAAAGAAGGATTAGATACACCAATAGAATTAGCAATTATGGATAATCGAATAATAAATAGAGAAGAAGCACATTTAGGAATCTAAGAGAAACCTACAATATGGGAAATTAAAATTTAATATTTATCCACAATTTCTTATCACATACTAGATAAAGATTTTGATAAAACTTTAAGTCTAATACAAGACTTTAAAGGAAAGATTTCTTTAAACAACAAAATAGACCTTATTCGATAACATATGTAATTTCTTATGCTATATCTAATACATATCATTCAGATTGTTTTGAAGTAAAAGATACTATAGATTTTCCTTATTTATTTAATGAAGTTTGTCGAGATACAAATGCCTACATTACCCAAGATAGAAGAAATTGAATCTAGACCATTAAATTTAGATTTACAAGATAAACCTTTAATATTATCTAATAATCTACCACCTCGATTGTCTTTTACTAATCTGGAGTTATGAATCCTCCTTTAACTCGACAATTAAGTTGGAATAGATTTAATAATAATAACTTAATTTTAGCAAAAGAAGATAGTTTAAAAATTATAAATTAAAAGGAGAATATTATGATGGAACAACATTTGTTCCAATAAATATATTAATAGATCTGGAGCTAATGGAAATTATATTAATCATAAATTATGCGATGAAATTACAAAATATAAATTAGATGAATTACATCAATATACAAATTTTAATGGTGAATTACATTCTATAGATGAAGCTATAGAGACATTAATAAAATTTGGACATGATACCATACCTATTAGATTATTAATAGAAAATGAAGGATTTAATAGCACATTAGAGATAATGTTAGGAATAACCTTTACGGAGAATGTGAAACCTTATCGATTACTTCTTATGGATTAAAGATAACTTATAATGGAAAATTAATTTATATTCCTAAATGACCGATCGTTATAGCATATATATTCCATAGGCTTAACCTATAGGGAATATAAGCGAAATATTTCTTTGCTTTTATTGATAGTGGATCGGAACATGTTTGTGTAACCTCGAATGTTATCCTGAAGCTTATCATAAAGATTTACCTAACATTAAAGGAAAAGATATATCGAATAATATTATTGAAATTAATAAAGGAATAGAAAAGCTGATAATTTTATTAGGTTCCTTCTTAATCAAATGTCCACCCTTTTATTTCTATAATACAGTCTTGCGATATTTTATTAGGAAATAATTTTTTGCAGTTATTTCATAAAGTAATCTTTGATACAGTTGCTAATCAGATACTCTTTAAAACACCTTGTCATCATTTGATAACAGTTAAAAAACTTAAAAATGCTTATGCTAAACAATTTCCTATTTCCTTTATCCTCGCTTGACCCAAATGGTGCTTTAGGATATCTGGAAAAACCGATTTTTCAAAAACAAAGCCTTTATTACAATACAGTTGAATTAAGACGACTTGATTTAGCCATAGATAATGTAACAACAAAACTAGAAAGATGTTATCTTGAAAATCCTTTACAATTTTGGGATAAAAATCGGATATATGCTAAATTAGAAATGATAGACAAAACTAAAATTATAAGAGTAAAACCAATGAGATATAATGAGGAAGATCGGAAGGAATTTGAGATACAAATAAAAAATTATTAGATGCTAAATTTATTAGACCTAGCCAATCACCTCATAGTTCCCCATTTATAGTCGAAAAACATGCGAGAACAAGTTAGAGGAAAAGCTAGAATGGTCATAAATTATAAACAATTAAATGATAATCTGATGTTTGATGGATATTTTCTTCCCATAAAGAAACTCTTATAAATAGAACCGAAACAAAAGATATTTTCAAAATTTGATTGTAAAGTGGATTTTGGCGGATAAAATGCATCCAGATAGTATTACTTTTACTGCTTTCTCTACTCCTCAAGGTCAATATGAGTGGCTTGTTATGCCTTTTGGATTAAAAAATGCTCCCCAAATATTCCAACGAAAAATGGACAATATTTTTAAGAATTATGATTTTATATATGTTTATGTTGATGATATTTTAGTTGCCTCCCAAAATATGCCTTCTCACTTAAAAGAGTTAGATAAATTTGCTGATATTTGCATAAAACATGGTTTAGGATTATCAAAAAGAAATCAAAGATTTTGCAAAATAATGTAGAGTTTTTAGGTATGAAACTAGATGGCCAGGAATAGAATTACAAAACCATATTTTAGAAAAATTTCTCAATTCCTAATAAATTAATTGATAAAAAAGCAGTACAAAGTTTTTGGGAGTTTTAACTTATGCTTGATTTTATAAAAGATTTAGCAAGTTAAGAAAACCTTTCAAGATTTACTTAAAAGGATAAGATATTTAGTTTTACACTTGAGTTAGAAAATCAAGTAAAATGCAGATAAAGACTTATGTTGTACTTTACCCAAATTATATTTACCAAATGAAAATGATGATTTAATATTAGAAACCGATGCTTACGAACTATGTTGGAGTGGAGTAT
Organism: Erythroxylum novogranatense; assembly: GCA_029891385.1. Taxonomy (NCBI): domain Eukaryota; kingdom Viridiplantae; phylum Streptophyta; class Magnoliopsida; order Malpighiales; family Erythroxylaceae; genus Erythroxylum; species Erythroxylum novogranatense. The sequence continues at coordinate 15,409,790 of CM057225.1, read as the reverse complement.
TAAAGAAAATAGATTATAATAATACAGAAAAAATAGGAGAAAGTATTTGTAGATATTGTTCGGAATGTTTACAAATACGAAACAAGATACCATATAAATGAAAAAGAATTACTTGTTGTAGTAAAAAGTTGTAAAAATTCTATTACTTTTACTTCGAAAAGATTTTATTAAGAAGCGATAATACTCGGTAAAGGCCTTTATTAAAATAATTTGCCAATGGACACGAATATAAAAGATTAATTAGATGGCAAACCTTGCTTTTGAATATATTTTGATATTGAAATTGTTAAAAGCGACAAAATATTTTAGCGACTTTCTTTTCGGGATGGAAGACCTTGACTTGAGATATTGAAAGAAGTTAAGTAAATTGGATTTTGAGATCGTCATATCAAAGATAATATTTCAGATTTTATCGATATTGCTAATCTTCGGTATGTCTCGAAGTTTCAAGCCTTTTAAAGCGAGAAGTGAACTCATGCGAGATAAATATTGAAAGCTGTGAAGATATAAGCCTCAAGCTTCTGAATATGTTGTTGGATCTTCGATAAACCTTATACACGATAACTAAGGAATCACCGAGAGACATTTCTTAAAGAAAAAAGGTGGATTTAAGACCCAATCTTTCCCTGGACCTTCTACTACCCCACAGATAATAAAAGAATTAGCTATGATCTCACGGATGTGAAGCGACAACAAAAAATGATGAGAGACTTATTTCATCTCTCAAATAATGAAACCGATATATTGATTTCTGGGAATATACCCAAGAATCAATTATTTACAAGAATCGAACCCAAGAAATTCGATCTTGGTATGATTTTGGAGCCCTCAATTCGATCTATCTATCTTCTCCAAATTTTCCGAAATAAACTTTACGCCCGATGGATAAAGATGGGGTTGAAATTGTTATCTCAATAATCCTATAACTCCAACATATATTTTGGTTTTAAAATTCTTATCTGCGGGACCCAATTTTGATCTTGATGGTAAATACCCGACTTATCATCTAATTCATTTGGGAAAAGCGAGTCTTTTCGATATCAGAAACCGAATAAATCTAAAGATTTTATAAAATTTGAGGAAAAGATATTCATTACTGGAAGAGCAATCGAATAAGGATAGTCCTCGAGGATGAAGCTAGTTTCAAGAAGGATTTGGGACATATGGCGGACAAAAGATACATTCTTCAGTAATGATATCACCCGCAAAGACTACTCCAGTAGCAGCCCACAATTATCTATGCACAAAGATGAAACTACTGGAATCGGGCATAATCAAATCAAGTTTCACAGCTCAACAAAAGATTTGTCAGTTTCGAAGACATCAGAAAGATATTTGTCGAGCATGTACACGGAAAAAAGATACAAAGCCAACTGTAAAGGATAACAGTAACCCCCCTAAAGATGACAGTGACTAAAGCCTGTCAACTAAAAAGCAGATGCCCTACGTGTTCAGTATAAATAAAACGATGTACTGATCTTTGTAATATAGCAAAAATATCAAGCATAGTTCTTTAAACTATCTTCTTTTGCTAAAATTAAGTTATTATTATTAAATCTATTCCAACTTAATTGTCGAGTTAAAGGAGGATTCATAACTCGATATTAGTAAAAGACAATCGAGTGGTAGATTATTAGATAATATTAAAGGTTTATCTTGTAAATCTAAATTTAATGGTCGGATTCAATTTCTTCTATCTTGGGTAATGTAGGCATTTGTATCGACAAACTTCATTAAATAAATAAGGAAAATCTATAGTATCTTTTACTTGAAACAATCGAATGATGTGTATTAGATATAGCATAAGAAATTACATATGTTATCGAATAAGGTCTATTTTGTTGTTTAAAGAAATCTTTCCTTTTAAAGTCTTGTATTAGACTTAAAGTTTTATCAAAATCTTTATCTAGTATGTGATAAGAAATTAGTGGATAAATATTAAATTTTAATTTCCCATATTGTAGGTTTCCTCTTAGGATTCCTAAACAGCTTCTTCTCTTTATTATTCGATTATCCATAATTGCTAATTCTATTGGTGTATCTAATCCTTCTTTAAAAGTAGATTTTATAATTATTTGTATGGCTCCTATATGTATCCAACCAAGTGTATTTCTTATTTGGATTTAATTTTCTGTAGTTTTCCTGAATATCTCTTTTGCTAAAAGAGGTATCATTACTTTATTAAAAGTAATAGCAACTTCTAAAACTCTTTCTTGAATATTTAATCCATAAAATAAATTATGTTTTCTTGGTTTTATACCTAATCTTAAGTAAAGTACTAACTTTAAATCCTGAATAATTAGACAAAGAAAATTTTCATTTTGGATTTGTTTTAACTTTCTTTGTCTATCAGTATGTCTGTCTATATTCTCAGTTGTTCTATCGATTATCTATTATTGGTTCAATATGTTGATTATTAATATTTTCTATCTCCATTTAATCAGTATAATCTATATCTGGATTGAATAATTTATCTAATAAATGTTGAAACATAAAAGGAGTAAAACCATATCGATAGCATGAGAAAAGTAATCATCTAATTCATATAAGGGAATGCAATAATACAAGCAAGTAAATAAAACAAAAGTAAAGATTGCAATAACGAAATATATATATATAAGGAGTAAAACATAAATAAAAGAAAATAAAACTTAATTGTATCATGTTATTACATTTCTTCTTGAGAAGTATATTCAATGTCTGTTATGATAAAATACTTTCATCGAATCAATATTAAAATCATTTATTCTTATGAATTCTCCTGTATTTATCATATCTTCAATATCACTATCTATTTCTATTTTCTTTTATTTTCTCATTTCTTTTGGGACAATTATTAGCATAATGACCTATCATTTACAATAATAACATCTGCATTCTTTAGGATTTGTCTTTCTTTTTTATACATTGGTTTATAAGTTTTTATATCCTTTTTCTTATAATATCTTGCTTTCCTTCTCTTAAAATATGGTTTTCTATATTTATATTGTTTTTCTTTTTATATTTTCGTTTTATCTTTCCATAATAGTATGAACTATCACATCCTATCATTAATGGCATTTTGGTTTATCCTGACATAATGAAACTCTTTTCTTAATCCTTTTGTAGCTTTGGCTAAAATAGCATCAACATACCAATTACTAAATTTATCTCTAACATGTTCTATTCTTTTCCTAAAGTATCTACATTTCCGAGGATTATAAGTTTCTATCAATTTAGTACCTATATGGGTCCGGAATTTTAGCAAAAATAAAGGTAAATAATTACTAGTATCGTAACTTGGTTATAAATATGATAATAATAATCTTGAAAAACACAAATATATCACATAATTGTAGTCGCATCAAAGCGATAGTATATCGAGTTATGGTATTAGGATCTTTGACATATTTTCCTTCACCATGAAATTCTAATCTAAAGTCTCTACTACTTTAGTTATAAAATTATTTGGATCAGAATACAAAGCTTGTTTAGTATCTTCATTTATATTTTGCCAAAATCTTTGGGCACTATTTAATAATGTTTTTTCCATAAATCCTTTAACTGTTTCAAAATCCATTTTATTTACTACAACCTGCTATTCTTAATCACGGTTTCCATTTATCTATGGCTTCTTCTATATTGGCAATACAATCTAAATCTAGATAAATTCCAAATGGATTTATTGTATCTGCTTTCATTTTTTCATAAGGTGTGTATTTATCAGAATTAGTTCCAGCATACATTAAACGAGCATATCCTGTTATAGGTTTATCAAAACTTTGATTCTGTCTAAATCGAATATTAGGTTCTGTACTTGTACTAGGGATATCTGTTATGTTTGGATTTTCTGTTTTTATTCCTATAGGTTTAATATTAATAAAATTATCTTGGAGATCTAAATTCCCAATTTGTGTTATTAAATTATCTACTTGGTATAATATAGCTTTCATTATAAAGAGCTATTTTCCACATCTTTTAATTTTTCTAAATGAATAATAAAAGGTTGTTACCTATCTCTTTTCTTTCTCCTTGTTCTTCTATTTTATTACCTGTTTTCTTTATCTTTGATTGTAGTTTTATGATCTATAAGTGCTTTTAAATCAAGAGTCATCTGCTCAAAATATTGTATAATTTTTCTCCATAATAAATTATCGTTTTGTACTTCTATTATTTCTTTATCTATTTTAAAGCATCTTCCTGTTCTTTTATTATTTTAAAATCTATATTCATTTAAATAACATATATTATTGAGCGATAAGAAAATAATATAACGATAGTATAATAAAAGCTAACTCAATACCGACTATCCAACAACATAAACAAATTAATTTAAATAATATAAACAAACCTAAGAAACTGATTGAGACGCTTGGCTCGATACCATTTTTTACGAGTCTATCTTACTGAGTACGAGGTAAGGAGTAAGGTAGGTATATCCATGCCACGGTGTACGATGTCTTGTATACGGTGTATTTGAGGTGTGCACTCCATGTGAGTTTAATCGAATCCGGTGGTGTTCCGTTGGTCCAAATGGTTCTCCATTTTCTTCAGGTCAAAGTGTGAAATCTATGAGAGTTTTAGTCTCATATCGACGCCTCTGATATATTCTAATATCTGAAGTTGCTTTGTCATGAAATACATGATAGCTTTCAAATCGGGCCTTCTTATTTCTCTATTGTTTTCAAGTTCAAAGAAGATATTGTAACTGATTTCATTTATCAAATGGTTAATACTATCTTTTGATCTAAATCTAACCGAACTAAGTGTTCTCCATATGCTTCAACGTCCATTGGTGGGTTTAAGAAATTTCTTACATCCATTCTATAGGCATCACAAACATGATATAGAGAAATAGGTCCAACACGCTTCTTACCTAGTTTTGGATTGACCAAAATATTGCGGGTCATACCATGAAGCTTTTCACGGCGTTTCAGCCAACCTTAATCCTTGAACATAGGGTCAAGGTAACTCTTCTATAGTTCCTTCAAGAATACTCAAGACACTTTGTTTCGTTTCCTACCTCAAGGCGTGAAGAAAATAGGTAAAGGAGTTTGAAGGAGTATAGTCTAAGTGTTTGTGAGCTATAGAACGAATATAAGAAAAGGAGTTTATTTATGATGCATGGGAAAGATTACAGAAAAGTTTACGTAAGAGGTTGTGTTTTTCCGTGTCCCCTCCACCTTCCTAAGAGTACATTATATAAGCGGGAAAAGTAAAATACTATGCTTGATATTTTGCTATATTACAAAGATCGAGACATCGTTTATTTATACCGAACACGTAGGGCATCGCTTTTTTTAACGGGCTTTAGTCATTGTCATCTTTAGGGGATTCTTGTTATCCTTCTGATTGGCTTTGTATCTTTTTTCTATGTACATCTTTGACAAATATCTTTCGATGTCTTGGCTGACAAATCTTTTGTTGGTATGAAACTTGATTTGATTATGCCCGATTTGATAGTTTCATCTTTGTGCATAGATAATTGTGGGTTTCTTGGAGTAGTCTTCATGGTGATATCATTCTTGAAGAATGTATCTTTTGTCCGCCATATGTCCAAATCCTTCTTGAAACTAACTTCATCCCTTGAGGACTATCCTTATTCCGATTGCTTTTCCGTAATGAATATCTTTTTCTCAAATTTGATAAAATCTTTAGATTTATTCTGGTTTCTGAATATCGAAAAAGACTACGCTTTTCGGCTGAATTAGATGATAAGTCGGGTATTTACCATCGATATCCAAATCGGGTCCTACAGATAAAATTTTAAAACCAAAATATCTGTTGGAGTTATAGTGGGATTATTGAGATAACAATTTGAACCCCATCTTTTATCCATTTGGGCGAAAAGTTTATTTCGGAAAATTTGGAGAAGATAGATAGATCGAATTGAGGGCTCCAAAATCATACCGATGTCAATTTCTTGTGGAGTGCGATTCTTGTATATAATTGATTCTTGGGTATATTCCTCGAGAAATCAATATATCGGGTTTCATTATTTGAGAGATGAAATAAGTCTCATCATTTTTTTCTTTGCTCCACATCCGGTGAGATCATAGCTAATTCTTTTATTATCTGTAGGGTAGTAGAAGGTCCAGGGAAAGATTGGGTCTTAAATCCACCTTTTTTCTTTAAGAAATGTCTCTCAGGTGATTCCTTAGTTATCGGTGTATCGGGTTTATTGCAAGATCCAATGACATATTGATAAGCTTGAGGCTTATATCTTCACGATTTTCAATATTTATCGCATGAGTTCACTTCCTCGTTTTAAAAGGCTTGAAACTTCTCGAGACATACGGAAGATTAGCAATATCGATAAAATCTGAAATATTATCTTTGATATGATGTATCTCAAAATCCAATTCTGAACTTCTTTCAATATCTCAAGTTGAAGGTCTTCCATCCCGAGTAAGAAAGTCTGCTAAAATATTTTTATCGGTTTTAACAATTTCAATATCAAAATATATTGAAAAGCAAGGTTTGCCATCTAATTAATCTTTTATATTCAGTCTCTTTGGCAAATTATTTTTAATAAAGGCCTTTACGAGTATTATCGATTCTTAACAAAATCTTTTGGAAGTAAAAGTAATAGAATTTTTACAACTTTTTACTACAACAGTAATTCTTTTTCATTTATATGGTATCTTGTTTGGTATTTGTAAACATTCACGAACAATATCTACAAATACTTTCTCCTATTTTTCTGTATTATTATAATCTATTTTCTTTAATACTCCACTCCAACATAGTTCAAGCATCGGTTTCTAATATTAAATCATCATTTTCATTTGGTAAATATAATTTGGGTAAAGTACAACATAAGTCTTTTATACATTTTACTTGATTTTCTAACTCAAGTGTAAAACTAAATATCTTATCCTTTTAAGTAAATCTTGAAAAGGTTTTCTTAACTTTGCTAAATCTTTTATAAAATCAGAAGCATAAGTTAAAACTCCCAAAAAACTTTGTACCTGTTTTTTATCAATTAATTTATTAGGGAATTGAGAAATTTTTTCTAAAATATGGTTTTGTAATTCTATTCCTTGGCCATCTAGTTTCATACCTAAAACTCTACATTATTTTGCAAAATCTTTGATTTCTTTTTGATAATCCTAAACCATGTTTTATGCAAATATCAGCAAATTTATCTAACTCTTTTAAGTGAGAAGGCATATTTTGGGAGGCAACTAAAATATCATCAACATAAACATATATAAAATCATAATTCTTAAAAATATTGTCCATTTTTCGTTGGAATATTTGGGGAGCATTTTTTAATCCAAAAGGCATAACAAGCCACTCATATTGACCTTGAGGAGTAGAAAAGCGATAAAAGTAATATTATCTGGATGCATTTTATCGCCAAAATCCACTTTTACAATCAAATTTTGAAAATATCTTTTTGTTTACGGTTCTATTTATAAGAGTTTCTTTATGGGAAGAAAATATCCATCAAATCTTGTATTATCATTTAATTGTTTATAATTTATGACCATTCTAGCTTTTCCTCTAACTTGTTCTGCATGTTTTCGACTATAAATGCGGGAAACTATGAGGTGATTGGCTAGGTCTAATAAATTTAGCATCTAATAATTCTTTTATTTGTATCCGAAATTCCTTGATCTTCCTCATTATATCTCATTGGTTTTACTCTTATAATTTTAGTTTTGTCTATCATTTCTAATTTAGCATATATCGATTTTATCCCAAAATTGTAAAGGATTTTCAATTATAACATCTTTCTAGTTTTGTTGTTACATTATCTATGGCTAAATCAAGTCGTCTTAATTCAATGCTGTATTGTAATAAAGGCTTTGTTTTTGGAAAATCGATTTTTCCAGTATATCCTAAAGCACCATATTTGGGTCAAGTAGGGATAAAGGAAATAGGAAATTGTTTAGCATAAGCATTTTAAGTTTTTAACTGTTATCAAATGATGACAAGGTGTTTTAAAGAGTATCGATTAGCAAGCGTATCACAGATTACTTTATGAAATAACTGCAAAATTATTTCCTAATAAAATATTCGTAAACATGATATTATTATTATTATTATTATTATTATTATTATTATTATTATTATTATTATTATTATTATTATTATTATTATTATTATTATTATTATTATTATTATTATTATTAAGTATAATTTTGTTTGGTAATCTTTATAAGCTTGATTTGGTGGAGGGTCTTTTCTTATTTTCTTCTTTCCTTACAACCTGTTTGGTTTAAAGGCTAGAATAGATAAAAATAAAATAATTATTCTTAGGAATATAATAGAATAAATATTATTTTGTTTGGTTTATTGCTAAAGAATTTCTATGTCAATATTTGATTTGAAAATATAAACTTGAAATGACAAAGGAGTAAGTAATAAAGGACCTTATAATAATAATAATAATAATAATAATAATAATAATAATAATAATAATAATAATAATAATAATAATAATAATAATAATAATAATCATCATCATCATCATAATAATCATAATCATAATAATCATAATAATCATAATAATAATAATAATAATGATAATGATAATAATAATAATAATAATAATAATAATAATAATAATAATAATAATAATAATAATAATAATAATAATAATAATAATAATAATGATAATGATAATAATAATAATAATAATAATAATAATAATAATAATGATAATAATGATAATAATAATAATAATAATAATAATAATAATAATAATAATAATAATAATAATAATAATAATAATAATAATAATAATAATAATAATAATAATAATAATAATAATAATAATAAAACCAAGACACTATTATAAATATAAGAAAAACAATTATAAATATAAGAAAAACAATTTAATCCTAAATATAAACAATTTAGACGACGATATAGATGGAAAGATATAAACCTAAACCTAATCAACCTAAAAGATTTCCAAAATACTTTCAGAAATATAGATATCATTCTAGAAATAAACGACAACAAAATATTGTCCCCAAAAGAAAAGAATTGTAAATGTTGTTTATGTAAAGAAGAAGGACATTATGCAAATGAATGTCCAAAAGGAAAGATAAGCAATATAATCAAAAATACAAATATTAAATTCAGCCTTAATTATCAATTAGAACCAATTGAATCGATTATGATCTGAGATTTCATTATATATATATACCTCGACAATGAATCAATTAGTCAATCCTCCAATCAGACGCAGAATTCCAATTCAACATTTATACAAGTACTAGTTCCGAAAATTAATATTAAAATTAATGCATATATAGATCTTAGGAGCTACTATTTGAATAGCATCAAAACAATTACAATTAAAATGGCAAAATTACATAAACCATTACAAGTAAAATAGTGATGGAAGTTTTAACTCCATCGGTATATTAACTATTATAATACAATCATTATTGAAAACTACACTTTTATCATTCCTTCTATCTATCGTAAAGAATCCGGATTACCTTTCATTATTGGTAATAATTTTCTTCGATTATATCACCCTTTCTGTCAATATTTACATTTTATTACACTAAGAACACCTTTTATAAAGGAAATTAATCAAAAATCCATAATTTTACAATTCCTATTTATCATAATTCTTATTATCAAAAACTGAAATTAGTTAGGAAAAACTTCACTCTTTACATTTTATCTACTCAATAATACATCCATTCAATTAGAAGTAAGTACCCTTTTAGATCAAGTATGTAGTGAAAATCCAATAGATCCACAAAAGAATCTTAATCTGAACTTATCGAAATAAAATTAAAAGACCCTTTGCAAGAAATCAATATTAAAAATAATATCCCTTACACTCCTTTAGATGTACAAGAATTTACAAAGGAATGTAGTGAATTATTAGAAAAGGATTAATTACACAAGCAAGTAAACATTACACACCAATATTCATGTTAATAATTCAGAGAAAAGAAGCGAGGAAAGCGAAGAATGGTTATCAATTATCGTAAACTAAACGAAGCAACCATAGGAGATGCTTATAAATTACCTCGCAAAGATTATATTATTAATAAACTCAAAGGACATATTTGGTTTACAACATTAGATGCCAAATCTGGTTATTGGCAATTAAGATTACATGATAATACAAAAGCATTAACAGATTCACTTGTCCTCCTCAAAAGCATTATCAATGGAATGTTTTACCTTTTGGATTAAAACAAGCACTTAGTATTTATCAACGATTTATGGATAATAATCTACAGGATTAGAAGAATTTTCTTTTGTCTATATAGATGACATAATTATTTATTCTAATCGGGATAAATTAGATCATTTAAAGAAAGTTAAAATTGTATTACAACGTTGTAAAGATAAAGGTTTAATATTAAGTAAAAGAAAAGCTAAAATCGCTCAACAAACCATCGAGTATTTAGGTATACAATTTAATCATCATGGCTATTTACAACTACAACCTAATATTCTACAAAAATTACAAGAATTTCCTAATCAGTTGTCTAATAGACGACAAGTTCAACAATTTTTAAGATTATTAAATTATATCTCAGATCAAGGTTTTTTAAGGAATTTAGCAAAAGAACGAAGATTATTACAAAAGAAATGCAGTACCATACAACAATGGCAATGGACTCTGGCAGATCATGAAGCGATTACGCGCTAAAACCCTCTGAAAGGATCTTCCTAAACTCTATAACTATCAAAAGAAGATGAATTACTAGTCCAACTGGGCGCAAGCAATGATACATGGGCGGATGCCTTCGACAAAACCCCTAAGCAAAAAGCACTATCTTTGCAAGTACATCAATGGAACATTTAATTACTGCGAATTAAATTATCCTATTCATGAAAAAGAAGAAGCATTAGCTGTCTCAAAACATTGAGAAAATGGCGATAGATTTACTACCAAAGGTAATTCACAATTCATACTGATTCTCGGTATTTATGTGGATTCACTAAGTACCAAATTACTACAAGCACTAATTATAATCAAAATCGACTCATTCGTTGGCATGTCGAATTAGGTCAAGATCATTTTCAAATTCATTATATTAAATCGCTAATAATTTTCTTACGGATATGTTAACGAGAGAATGGAAGGACTAATAGCACAACTTGAAACTACCATTGCACTAAAAGAAGCAGAGTTAGCCGAATTACAAATACAAAGCATGAACATTCAAGTTCAGACAGAAGCAATTACAAAAGACCTAGACAGACTCAAGCAAACTCTCCTTATGTTTAAACCTAAGGAACAAGTATCTACCAAACCAACTTCTAGCACAAAACCATTACCAGTTCTAGCCAAAGAACCACAAACACCATCCATAGTCCCGAAACCCAATTATCTACAATACCTAAAGCATCAGTTTCACTTACGGTGAAACCCTCTCTCACTATAGCATCAATACCACAGAAGGTCGCTGACCAACAAGAATCAAAGCATTATGTTATTTATAATGGACCATTTGCAGGTATATATGATCAATGGCACAAAGCAGCCATTCATATTACTGGCAAAAGTAGCATTATTCATAAAAGTTTCTCCACCAAAGCAGAAGCTGAAAAATCTTATCAAGAATTTCAGCATCCATCACTACGTCCTCAATACAAAGCAGTTCTTCAAGCACCAGCAGCACCAGTCTCAAAGCTGATTACTTTGGGAAAATCCATAGATATGGAACGAATCCATTCAGTTCCAGCCAAAGCACTACATGAAGAATCGAAAGTACTAACATCGGAAATGCTCGTTGATTGTTTTCAAGCATTGAATCAATGGACTGATGAAATGAAGCAATTTCAATACTATCCTCAGAATCGAGGTTGATATGGACCAAAAGCAGTCATCTTCCCCGGAGCTGACCCATTAACTACCTATCTATTATTTCAAAGTGGATTAGCAGACACCATATACCTACAAGATCTCAAACTACTAGCAGACTTTCCATCCGGATTAGTCAATGCCATCAAGCAATTCAAGGATCGATTCGCTAAAGAACGCGAATTATATATTAAAGTCTACAGCAGTTATCCTATATTTGAAGCAACAGAAGCAGAGAATGCCATCCAGGCAGCCATTAAAGCACCAAGGATTGCTTTCCTTCAAATTGGAGTTAGCAATCTTCAGTATCCTCCAATAGATGAAACACCACAATACGAGTTCAATTGGGACTTAGTTAATAGGTTCAACTTAAACTGTCTAGAAGGAATCTATCATCAATGCATTAAGATCAATCCAGAATCAACGATCAAGATCAACTACAGAGGCAATTACATCTTGTTGACCTCTACATATAAACATCCAATACTGTCCAATGAGATGCAAGTATTACAAAGGTTCAAAGCACCATTTGACGATCTTTCAGATTGTTTTCAAGAGCTCAGTCAAGCATGGAAAGAAGCTATCTGTAAACAAATTCAAGAATATCCAACTCATCGGTGTAAGAATTGTCCCACATCATCAAAAGCACCAGATGCCCACAGTACAACTGACGACGAACTTGTCATCATTGAAGAATAATTCATCGGTGGATAAAGGACAAAGCACTAAAGCAATAATGTAGGTCTTTAGTTAAAGACCGTCCCATTGTACATACGTGTCATTTTTTTTTTCAACTTTTTTCTTTATGTCTTGTAAGATGTCACTTTAGCATCTTACTTTTTTCTTTACTTTTCTTTATGTCTTAGTCCGTCCTTTTACTTTTCTTTTAGTCATTTCATGTTTGTACCGTAGATTCCCTTCTTGCATATAAATAAGAAGCTTGGGTTCTGTCTTGAACACATCAAGAATTCCATAACTTCTCTCTGAAACTTCTCTTCGCACCTAAGTCTAAGATTGACGTTCAAGCGAATTTCCAGAAGAATCAGGTTAGAGTTATGTTTTCTTTTTGTCACATTATTATTATAAGCATTATTATCATCTTTATACTTCTCTATATTCTACTTCAATTATTTCTCGCCTTCTTATGATTCTCTTTGATCAAATCATTATTATATCATTTTATCTGATTATAGCTATCATTCACGCATTACTATGTTATACTATCATATGCATTCTTAAAATAATTCAAGTTCTCATTATCATCTACAAAGTTATTTCACGATTTCCTTAATTTTGATTATTTCCCAGCATGGCATTATCTTATTTTCAAGCTAAACGCAACCTCAAGCGTCATATTAAACAGTTAGATGATCAACAAGCACACTATGAAGCATTAAAAGTCAAGACTATAGCTCGCAATAAACATGCTCATGATCTTATCATAGATCCCAAGTACAAAGTACCTATTACCGATTCATTATATCAAAAGCTCGAGAAATTATTACAACGCCACTCGAATGATGAATGAAGCGGTAGAATTAATTCTTGTATTAGATGAAAGTATTCAGAAATTATTTCCATCCGTCATTATCATTATTATCATTATTATTATTATTATTATTATTATTATTATTATTATTATTATTATTATTATTATTATTATTATTATTATTATTATTATTATTATTATTATTATTATTATTATTATTATTATTATTATTATCATTATTATCATTATTATTATTATTATTATTATTATTATTATTATTATTATTATTATTATTATTATTATTATTATTATTATCATTATCATTATTATTATTATTATTATTATTATTATTATTATTATTATTATTATTATTATTATTATTATTATCATTATCATTATTATTATTATTATTATCATTATCATTATTATTATTATCATTATCATTATCATTATCATCATCATCATCATCATCATTATTATTATTATTATTATTATTATTATTATTATTATTATTATTATTATTATTATTATTATTATTATTATTATTATTATTGTTGTTGTTGTTGTTGTTGTTGTTGTTGTTGTTGTTGTTGTTGTTGTTATTATTATTTCTATTCTTCTTCTTCTTATTATTATTAATTTTATTCTTATTATTATTTATTTTAGTATTTTATCAATTATATTTTATTTTGTTATTATTATTAATTTTCTTCTTCTTCTTCCTAACTTTAATATTATTGTTATTATTAAATTCCTTATTAATAATAATAATAAGAGTAAAAGTTTTCAACAAATAACTCTATTATTGGAATAGCTAACTTTTGATGATCTTTAACTATTCCTAAAAATTGAGAAATACCAAATCTTAGAATTAGACATTCTGGCATGTCTAACCAAACAAATGATTATTTAAAATTTAAAAATATACCAAGAATAGAATTCCTATTTCTGTGAACCAAACATGCCCTTAATACTATAGTTACCATAAAGAGGTCAAGGTTGAATGAAAATTCTTCCATTCTTTGACACAAGCCCTTGAGTCATATTTCTTAAAAAAGAACGAAAAGATTGATGAAGAATGAGATTTTACAAGACCTTGATTTTTGAAACATTGACACTTGTTTTGACTACATAAAAGGAAAGTTAACTGCTAATATTGGAAATAATAAAGTTGACAGGTGCACAAAACTATTTGGTTTAATCCATATTGATATTTATGGGCCTTTTACTCATCTACCTACAGATGGCTATAAGTACTTCCATCACTGTTATTGATTTATTTTCTCATTATGGTTTTATTGAGCTCATTTATGAGTAGTCTAATTCTTTAAAAGCATTTAAAGCCTCCAAAGAAAAATGAAACTTCAATAAAGGAAAATAATCAAAGTAACTCATTTGGAAAAAGGTGGTGATTATTATGGGAGATAGGATGCAATCTTGAATCTTTTCTAAAGTACTAGGAGTGCGATATTGATGCTTAATACATAATGTCTGGTACACCTTAGCAAAATGTAGATATAGAAAGGAGAAATTGTGTACTTCTTAATATGGTTCAATCTATGTTGGCAAACTATTCCTTACTAGAATTCTTATGGGATGATGCTTTAAAACTGCACCTTATGTTTTGAATAAAGTGCCCATCAAGTTTATTCGAAAGATTCCTTATGAACTGTGGTAACAAAAGAAATCCACTTTACATCACTTCTATATTTAGGATTGTGGAGCATAAGTGTGACCCTACAATTTGGAATCCAAAAAACTTGATCCTAAGATTGCCAGTGGGTACTTTATTGATTATTATGTAGGGATTAAGGGGCTCTAGGTTCCACCACGTAACACCCTATTACCACGTAGTACGTACGGAACACCCTAAGGACATTCCAGTACCTAACCCATGCTAATGACACGTTAGAGCATTCACAACATTCACTTAAACCTAACATCATCATTCTTTATTCTCTTATAAGCCACCATCAAGAAAGACACAATATTTAAAAGTCAAATTCCTCATTTCATTACTTAAGCAATATGTACATTGTAGCTTTATAGTATCATCCGAATATGTACAATGACAAAAATAAATACAAAATATGCTACATATGAGGAATTATACAACAATTCTATCTAATCCACCAATATCAACTGACTGACCTTTGAGCCATTTCTTATTTCCAAAAATACAAGAATATTGCTTCTTGCAGAGTCTCTCAATAGTTAAAGTCATCTCTCGGTTCTGAAAAATCAACGTTGCAATTTTGATAAGTTTTACGAACTCAATGAGGTAACCATGATCGATGGTTCACTCAATTCATGCAAAACATCAACACATGTAACATATAATTCACATCTTTGCATTTTGGCATAAAGCATCACATATCACTTTTAGAACAATCATATCAAACATTTCATTCATACAAAATATACATATCAATTATAAATGCAATGCACATGAGACTTACTTTTATTTATAATTGTCGTTGTAATCAAATGTCTTTTTATTAGCCTATATCTCTCATGGATACTGAGTTGTATCAACTAATGCCTCATATCCCTTAATGGATACTTAGTACATTCATAATTGAGCTTGAGGCTCTGATTACAGTATGAGCTTTAAGCTCTTTATATTAGTGACTTCGATCACAACTGCCTTTATCTTTCATGCATTCATGTATTGGAATACTTCACATTTTCATATTTTCAATCAATCATATGATTTCACATTCACATTTAAAATTCATTTATCTTCGAACCTTAGTCTGACATTAAACAATTAGTTGAGAAATCACTTATTTCTTCACATTCACATACAAGTAACACTTCAATATCACATTTAAACATTAGAAGCCTCAGACTTCATTGTCCAGAATCAACACTATCAAATCACATTCATAAGCTAATTCAAAATTTAATCTAACATAAACAATTAATTGAGTGAAACTATCTAGGTTACTCACAATTTGCTCTAAAAACTATTGTCTCGAAGTTCCCACAACGTCTGGATGATGGCACTCTATATGTTGGACCCCGAATTTCTGGTAAAAATTAGAATATTAAAATGATTTTAAATGAGAAAGAAATTGGTGAGACAATTTATGAATTTAAGAAAATTTGATGAAATTAAGAAAAAATTTATGAGAAAAGAATTGTTTAATTTTGAGGATTTTGATATTTGAGTGAACTTGTATGGATTATGAGAAGAAAGTGGATGAGTTGATTGAAATGAAGTTAAATAGCAAGAATTGAAAAGAAAAAGTGTGAAAATTTGAAGAATTTAGAAAGTTTGACTTTTTGGCCTTTGAGGGTTGACTTTTGATTTAGGCAAAATTTGATAAAATGGTCTTTTGGAAACTTGTAGATTATGTCAAGAGCTTTCCGTAGCTATAAAGTTTGATATTTTTCGATATCGGGAGTGGAAGTTATGATCAGTCAAAGTTAAGTATGAAATTTGTTTGAAGTTTGACTTTTGGGGTTGACAGTTGACTTTTGATCTAGGCAAAATTTGAGAAAATGATCTACATGAAATTTGTAGTGTTTGTTGAAAGTTTTCTGTGGCCATAAAGTTTGCTATTTTTCGATGTCGGGATTGAGAGTTATGATTTTCCAAAGTTAAGTGATCTAGCTTTGTTTTGTATAAATGACCTAAGTGTATATTTGCATGTGCTATACTTCGAGGCCACTCGTCGTATGGATTTAATTTGAATTAGAATAAGTGGTCTAATATGAAAGTTGTAGCTTGTATGTCGATCTTTCCGACGGCATAAAGTTTGTAATTTTTCGATATCAGGGCTAGGAGTTATGAGCGATTAAAAATTGGAAGTTGTTTAGGAAAAGTTGTTTTGGATAGAATCTTTGATTGAGTTTTCAACCTCTTTTGAGACCTAATTTGATTTTGGGTTCTTCAGGGAAGTTGTAGAGCTTCCTTTGATCTCTTTATTGACACCAAATTCGTCAAATTCCGAGTTCGGGATTAAGAGATATGATTTTTGAAAAATTCAGGTATAAGTATGTATTTGAAGTCTTGTAACTTGGTTTGAACTCCGACCCTTTTGTAATCTTTTGCTTATAAATCCTTCGTCCGACATCCGATTGATTTGATTCTTGAAGCGTTGGATTCCTAAGACAATTACGTTCATTTTTATGAAGAATTATGATTTTTAGGAGATTAAATGGAAAGAGATTGATTGAACCAAAGTAAGAGATGGGTTATAGGTTATAAGTTGGATAATTTTCTGAACATGGTTCAGTATTTTGCGATTTTCGGGAGCTGTACAACTCCGATTGAGTTGATTCTTGAGGGAAAATAAATTTAAGATATAGGGATACAACTCTTATGAAGGGATCGAAATTTAATTTCTTCCCTAAGATTGTTAAATTTTGGAATTAAATTCGCGTAATGTTCAGTCTCGGATTTTTTGAAGGTCCGATAGTATTTTGGCTATAACTTCTTCGTTTTAGATCCGAATTGAGTGCCGTCAGTGGCGTTGAATTCGTAAGATCGAGAGGAACAATTTTAAAGAAGAAAGTTTGTCCAAATTATTTCGTTTAGTTGCTCGAAATCAGGTCGCAATGTATCAGTTTTTCAAATTCCTGCAGGGGCAATTTTGGAAATAAGCAAACAAGTGAGGGCATAAGGGTCATTTGTAACCCATTTTAAGTGACATGGCAAAAATCTCAAGTGGCTGTCATTTAGGGTGAAAGAAAAAAGCTGAGACCCACGAAACTTACATGAAAAATAAGAAAAGAAGATAGGAAAGAAGGAGGAGTTACTTTCGCATGGGAGAAAGAATGAAGAAGAATAAAGAGTAAGTGGGATTTCGAATTTTTAGGTCTTTAAGCATGAGTTTTGCATGGATTTCAAGGGGAAAGGGAAGAAAGAAGATGGAGTTACCATTGGAGCTTAGGAATTTCGAAAATCTAGAGAGAGAAAGAGGTAAGAGAAATTTCAATCTTTGAGTTTTTTCTTAAACTTTGGTTTAGAATCATGAAAAATGATATGTGTATGTGATTTATGAAGCTAATTGTGATGTATATGCTTTAGGTTGTGTTTAATTTTGGATGGAATGAAATTGGGGTTTATGTCAAATTTTAAAATTGGGAATTTTTGAAATTGATGATTTAGATAGCTTGAATTAGTGATGAATTTGAGATATCCTAAGTTAATTTTGATGTTTATGCTTTAGGTGAAGTTTAATTTGAAAAATTGTAAATTAGGGGTTTAGGCTAAATTTGAAATTTGGGGATTTTCCCAAATTTTGTGAATTAATGGTGTAGAATTATCAATAATAGCATGAATTGATGAAATATGGAATCAATTTTGAAGAAATTATGTTTTATGATATTGAATTTGTGCAAATTGGTTTAGGCCAATTTTGAAAATTGGGGATTTTCAAAATTGGAGATTGAAATAGCTTGAATATGAGAGGAATTGATATTTCCTAAGTTCAATTTGAGAAATTAAGTCAATTATGATATTGAATTTGATTGGATTGATTTAGATTCAATTTGTAATTTGGAGGTTTTTGGAATTAGTGATGTAACTATCTTGGAATTAGTAAGAATTGATGACTTAAGCATCAAATTGAAGGATTAAGTTATTTATGAGATTAAATTTTGGATGAAATTGATTTGGGAATTTTCAATTGGAAGGAAGAAAGGAGAAAAGGTCAAATTGAGCATTGGACAAGATCTAGCATGGATATGAGGTGGGTAGTATATTTATTTATTGAATTGTAAGCTAAGAATGCTAATTTGAAAATTAAGAAGCAAAGTTTTGATAAATGATTTTATGAAAATGATTTTGAGAAAATACAAGATTTATGAAATTCATTTCGATTTATGATTTAAATGATTTAAAGAAATTAGTGCATGTTTGGTCATGAATGTGATTATTATGTGATTAATTTGGTGATGTGCATTGCATTAGATTGATTATGTGAATTCATGTAAATATATGCTTGTGTCATTTATGACACAATTTGATGTTACGGGATGAAAAATGTGAAAAGCAAGATGTTTGAAAAGTGCCTTCGGGCCATCTGAAATTATGTTTTGCTTATGTGCTATATGGGTTTAGTAAGGTCTTTTTTGTGAGTCGTTGTCTCTACTGTTATAGCCTTCTCCCTTTTTCGCTAGTGGCATAGGAGTTAGATCTCGGACTCCCCTCTATTCACTTACCTGAACCGCTATCTGAGAATGTGCGATCGTCTGTTTGAACCGAACCAAACCAAACCATTTGATGTGTTATGTGATTTGTGTTGGATGCCGCGGTATAACCCGCAAACACACGCCGCAAATATAACTTGCAAACACCTACGTGGGGTGTGGGGTCGACACTAAACCACTTGACGTGTTATGTGATTTTGCTTTTTATGTTGTGATGTATTATGGCGTGATGCATTCATATTTGAAATTGTACATGAGAAATGAGAAAGTAAATATTTATGAATATTTTGAAACTAATGAAGATTTGGAAATTTTAGAAAATGTTGATGAAGGTTTATGAATGTTTTGAAAGTTTGTAAAATGAATGTTTGGATAAATTTTGAATGGGAAATGTTTGAAAAGTTTTAAAGGACACTTTTAACTTATTGTTCAATTTATAAATATGTTATCCACGAGCTTAGTGCTCACCCCCTTTCATCCCCAATCTCTAGGTTTTAAGCGGGAGAAGCGGATGAAAGGCGAGCAATATTTGTATTTATGTGTAAAGTTCGATGTTAAGTATTGGATTTTATGGATGGTTAGAAAACCGGAAAAAGTGTATTTAGTGCGAATGTAGAGAATGTGTTATGAATTACGGATGTATGTATTTGAGTTAGGTTGTGGAATTGAAAATGTGTATGATTATGGGTTTATTTACCAAATTGCATTTAGTATGAATTTGGATATGAATGGGATTGATTGAGATTTTGTATGATCAATTGAGAATTTATGAAGTGTTAGACATAGGATTGCGTTTCTGCTTTGGTGTTTGGATTAGGACGGGAGGTCCGATAATTCTGCGTTGTGTTTGGACATTTTAGAGTGTTTTGACTCTTTGCAAATTTTTGGGCTGTCAAAATACAGCCGTTATCTTTGAAATTTCGGTAAAAAGGTTTTAAAAGTAAGTTTGACAATTGATATGGATGTATAAGAAGATGATTAATAAGAATTAAGTAAATTGAGAATTTCATGAGGAATAGTTTCCTAGAAAGGGAAATCGATATGGTTTTGATTAGTATGAGAATGGTTTTAAGATAAATAAGATGAAAAAAAATTTATACCGGTTTTGAAATGTCGTGAGGTTTCCAAAGCGATGAGTTTACTATGCTTCATGTTTGAAACGGATGTCGGTGTTTGTTTCAGTTTGATTATTTTGATTCGCATTCGATTCGGAATTCTGCCTTTCGAGTTTCTCCGCTTTGTTATTCGTATTTCCGATGCACAATTTTCCGAGTATTCGTTTCGCTCCGATGATGCAATTTGTATTCCGATTAGAGATTTCTCGCTTTTCGATTTTTCGTCTTTCCGTTCCGTTTTTCGGTTGAGATCCGGTTCCCGGATCGGGTCCCAACACTATATGTTCCTCTATATCATGCAAAACATACACATTTGTACACATCATAACTTTCCATAATTATAAGTATTCATTGATGCACATTTATGTATATGAAATATGTACGATGCATGTTCAATGACATTTCTAGATATATATCCTTAATAAATGTCTCATAACCCATTAACAAGATCTTTAAATCCTTCCTTAACATCTAAAACACTTCCTTACTTTAATGGCTCAATCCAACATCAACTAGGCTCATTCAAGTTCACAATCAAGCCTAAATATCTCTTGAGAAAAACATTGATAAGTCATTCATCCATAACAAACATATCTTGGGACAAAAAACTTTTTCTGTAGATGTCAGATTAATGTTATTTTAGGATGTTTTCGAAGAGAACTTTGAGATCTACAACTTTTGTGAAGAATCCAAAAAGAGATTTTGTCATCTAGAGAGTCAAAATTTAAATTTCTGAAGGTGTCCTGTGAAAGTCTGTTAAGCGGACATACACTAACCCCTAACGGACATAAACAGGGTTGGGACATGTTTGATTGTGAAGGTCCGTTTCTCATTCCTAAGTCTCTAACAATTCATATTCAATGTTCATCATTTCAAGTTGATACCTCTTTAAGTATACCTTAATTTCAACTCAACATCATCCATACACAATTTATATTCCATACTTGATCATAAACACTCAAATAGAACATTTTCTTATACTCTCAAAACAGAACACAAACGTATACATTCATCCACCAATTTGTTGCACCCAAATCTCAACTTCATGTCTAATTTTGAGACTCTTAAGGACAAAATTTAAATTTAATGTCTTGATGAAAAATGTAACCTTATGTCGCTAATTTAATCTAAATAAAAAATCATCTTATTTGGATAACTATAGAACAAGTTATGCTAAAATACAGAAGCTTAATCAGTGTAAATGTTATTGCTGACATTTTCCAGCTCTCTTCCAAATTTTCAGATTTTATAACTTCCAATATTTTACATCTAACCCATCTTGTACCTAGATCATCTTTTCTACTTTATTTCCTCTTCATTCTCAACTTCATTTCAACTCAATATCATTCACAAACCAATTCATGATCTATATTTGATCATTAACCAAAAACAGAACATATAGGTGTACCCATTTATCATCAATTTTCTGCACTCATCCTAACACCATTATGATGATTATTCTACCTCAAAAACATCTCTATAACAATATATGAATTATTACTCATCATACATATACAAAAGCAAGACATTTACCTAAATTTTCATCACCCATGACACATACATAAACATTGCATAATTAAGTCATCAATCTTAATTTACATATCATTCTAACTTCATTTAACCATACCCATGATATTTAAAGCATAAATTACTTGATTTAGCTTCAAATCTTCAAAAACAACACTTAGCCCTAGCTTTTAAGCATCAAACGATCTTCATCTTCTAAAGGTGGTAGGGTTAGGTTTTCTTGTAGCAAAAGAAAGAGACAATAAAATGGAAGTAGTAATTGATAGATGGAAGCAAGGCGTAATTTTGATAAAGGTTTGGTGAATCAAATGGTGAAGAAAAAAGGAGAAAGCCATGAAAAAGATGAAGCGAAGAGTAGAAATGAAAGACCAAACAATTAACTTAGTCTTTTAAGTGAAAGAATCATGAGAGAGAGGAGTGGTGAGTGTCACTGCCACTTGTCACCTTCCTATGGTCTCATTTGGACCCTCATTAAAAACTAGTCTATTTGTCTCCAATTTCTAATCCAATTGTCTCCCAATTTTTAATGGCATTTGTCAATAAATCCCAAAGTCCTCATTTAACAGTTAATTCTACTACTATTTATCAATTGTCTTGCCCCTTGGCTATTTTCATAGTCCAAAAATATCTAAAATTTTAAAAATTTCCTAATTTTCATCAAAAATTATAATCAATACATATACTTTTCCAATCAATTTTCAACACATAAAAATCACAATTCTCAATATAATCACATTTATAACTCAGTTATACTCGAAAAATGTCAACGAATGCATGTACAATCATTTTAATGTGCAACAATTCAATATTCAAGTGTATATGTATGCTATAATATGTATAAGCATGAAATGCGCTATTTAATTTCTCAATAACTCTCATATTTACTATTTTAGCCTTAACATGCGTAACGGGATGCTACACACTATCCATTATATAATGTTAAGTCCAAATGACTTTATTTAGATATGATTTTGATGTATAACAAAAGAGCAAAATAAAAAGAAAAGAAATACAAACGAAGTCGAGATATCTGATCAAGTCATACAGACGCAGACGCTAAGCAAAGCTAAGCAAATGTAAAAGCGAACACCAAGTAAAAGCGGAACCTGAGGCAAGTAAGCGGATACGAGGCGAAGTAAGCGGAACCTGAGGCAAGTAAAAACAGATCTGAGCGAGAAGCACGAGCGATAAAATACGATGAAGAAAAAGCAGATCACGAATTGAAAAGAAGACGAAGGAGTCAGTTCGAGTTAGTTACATAACTCAACTGAATAATCGTTTCTTTAAAGATTCAAGAAACAAGAATCAAGAAGCAGTTCAAGACAAAGGCTATAAATACAAGTCGAAGTCGAAGATTGCAAAGTTAGACAAGTTAGTCAAAGTTAGACAACGTGATCGTAAAAGCATTCTGTTCAATTAGCTGAGAGCTATTTTACTGTAACAAGTCAGAAACACTTTTTCTGAGAGAAAATAGTGCAGATAGCCTGCAGAGACTAAGTATGAAAGAATACTGGTTGTAGAGACCTGAAGAGGCTCGAAAAGAATACTTGTAACGTTGAAAGAGATAGTGGAAATCTCAGAAGAAACTCTGAGTACTGGACGTAGCCCACGGTTTGGGGTGAACCAGGATAAAACACTGTGCCAACCACTCTCACTCTCTATCTCTATTTTAGTTTCAAGTCTTATCATTACTTAATCAGTAAACAAAGTTTTCAAAAGTTTTGATTAATTAGAATCTATCGAAAGTTCTGTAAAGAATTTCTATTTCTAACAAACAGTTTTGAAAGAAGTTTAAAAAAGGGGAATACACAATTCAACCCCCCTTCTTGTGCATTATATATCGTTTTATAAGTATTATATTAACGTGTGATTCACTTCAATTGGTATCAGAGCCTGGTATCCAACGATCACTTTAGCAAAGTGTGGATCAAAGATAATGGCAAAATCACATGTATACATCGCAGAAGGAGCCTCAGTCACTAGACCTCCAGCATTCAACGGAGAAGATTATCATTACTAGAAAGATAGGATGCGGCTATTCATTGAATCTACTCATGTCGACCTTTGGGACGTGATAGAGAACGGACCCTATACACCCATAGATGATGATGGCAATTCTATTCCACGAATCAGATGGACGGCTGATCAAAAAGCAAGAATACAGCTGAACTCAAAGGCGAAGTTCTTCTTGACGTGTGCCCTAAGCAGGAGCGAGTATGACAAAGTCCACGGATGTGATACCGCAAAGGAGATGTGGGACACATTGTCCATCGCTCACGAAGGTACAAGCCAAGTTAAAGAATCTAAGATAAGTATTCTTGTGCACCAGTATGAACTTTTCAGGATGAAAGATGAAGAATCTATTGATCAAATGTTTGAAAGATTTCAAACAATTGTCAATGGACTAAAAGCTCTTGGAAGAACATACAACAATCAAGACCATGTTCGAAAGATCTTGAAAAGTCTTCAGAAGAGATGGAGACCTAAAGTTACTGCGGTGAAAGAAGCCAAAGACTTGAGCGTGTTAAAGCTTGACGAGTTGCTTGGATCCTTGAAGATTCATGAAGTTGAACTTGATGCTGAAGACAAGCCCAAACGGGACAAATCAATAGCGCTGAAGGTCGGACACAAAAATCACAAGACTCAAAGAAGGAGGAAGTCATCAAAAGCGTTAAAGATTGAAGAATCAAAGGATGACGACTCCAGCCAATCAGAACCAGAGTCAAGTGATGAAGACGACGAGTTATCTTTCATCTCTAGAAAGATAAGACGCATGTGGAAAAAGAAGTCCAGATCAAACTAGACTTTCAAGAAGAATGTCAAAGATGAAGCTAAGCCAGAGAAGTCATCTGTCATCTGCTACGAGTGCAATCAGCCTGGACACTACAAGTCCGAATGTCCGAATCTAAAGAAGAAACCAAAGAAGAGTAGAGAAGGCAAGAAAAGCATGATGGCAACGTGGGAGGACCTAGATTCATCACAATCAGATACAGGTTCTGAATCGTCTGAACATGCAAACATCTTTCTTCTGGCCGAGGAAGATAGTGATGAGGAGGTAAAATCTGACTACGATAATTTGCATGATGCCTACTCAGAATTGTTAGAAGATTCTCATGCTATTCTGAAACAGTACAAACTGTTAAAGAAAAAGTATGCAGAAAATATTAGACGTACTGAAGTAATAGAGAGAGAAAATAACTATCTGAAGAAGCAACTAGAAGACAAAAAGAAAGTTGTAGACAGATCAGAAGAGATTAATCAGCTTAAACTTAGAATTAAGAATCATCGGTGATTTAGCTTCCTTCACAGAGAGCACTAAGAAAATGAATGAGATGCTTGGAAAATGTAGACATCCGAGTGATAAAACCGGATTAGGGTTTACTGGAAACAAGATTCAGTCTCATAATAAACCTTTTTTTCAACTGAGAAACTCTAAAAGATCTCGTTTTAATCAACGTTCTAGTTACATGCATCAAAGAAATCATCATATGCATACTACTAACCATAAAGGACCTAAGAAAATTTGGGTACCAAAGAATAAAATAGTTTCTCATGCAGATATCCTTCCTTGGAAGATACGGCAAGCACCATTGGTATTTAGATAGTGGATGCTCGCGACATATGACGGGAAGAAGGTCTATGTTCCTAGACCTTCAGTATAAGAAGGGAGGATCGGTAACTTTCGGAGACAGCCAGCAGGGCAAGATCATTGGAATCGGTAAAATTGGTAAAGATTCCTTTGCATGCATAAATAATGTACTGCTTGTTGATGGTCTGAAGCATAACTTGATTAGCATCAGTCAATTGTGTGATTATGGTTTCACTGTAACATTCAATCAAAATCTTTGCGAAGTCAGAAACAAAGATGGGTCTATACTTTTCTCTGCTAAGAGAAGAAACAATCTTTACAAAATTGATTTAGAAGATTTTCAAAGCCAAAATGTTTCATGTTTTCTATCTTCCGAAGAAGAAAGACAAATCTGGCATAAAAATCTAGGTCATGTCTCTTTTAAACATTTTTCAAAGTTGGCAAAACATGATTTGGTAAGAGGTTTGCCAAAAATAAGTTTTGACAAAGAGTTTTTCTGTGAAAACTGTTTGAAAGGAAAACAAATTAAAACTTCTTTTTCTTCTAAAAATTTTGTAACATCATCTAGACCTTTAGAGTTGTTACATATGGATTTATTTGGTCCAACAAGGATAATAAGTCTTGGCGGAAAGAAATATGGACTTGTTATTTTTGATGACTTTACTCGATTTTGTTGGATATTATTTTTATCACACAAATATGAATCTTTTAAGTGCTTTAGGACCTTATCCAGAAAGTTACAGAATGAAAAAGGAATGTCTATAGCCAGTATCAGGAGTGACCATAGTGGAGAGTTTGAGAATGAGAAGTTTAGGTTATTCTGTGAGGAGAATGGAATTTTCCACAATTTCTCGGCTCCCAGGACTCCACAACAGAATGGAGTTGTTGAAAGGAAGAATAGGACGATTCAAGAGATAGCAAGGACCATGCTGTGTGAGATGAATCTTCCTAAGTACTTCTGGGCAGAAGCTGTGAATACAGCATGCTATATTCAGAATAGAATTCTGTTGCGACCCATGTTGAAGAAGACTCCTTACGAGTTATGGAATGAAAGAAGACCAAACATATTTTACTTTCATCCATTTGGGTGAAAATGCTCTATTCTGAATACAAAGGAGTTGTTGGATAAATTCGATTCAAAGACCTATTCAGGAATCTTTCTAGGCTACTCATTATCGTCTAAGGCATTTCGGGTGTACAATCTTACTTCAAAGACAGTTGAGGAGACCATCCATGTCAAATTTGATGATAGTTCCCAACCTCATAAGGAAAATGACATGGCGAGTGAAGGTCCTTCAAAAAGCTTAGATGATAGTACAGAAACTCCATCATCAGGAACTCGTGTAGAAAAAGTTGAAGATATTCCAGAAACTATCGGACTGAAAAGAGACTGTAGATATAAAAGTTCTCATCTAGAAGAGTTGATTATTGGAGACCTCGGAAGGAGTTAGAACAAGGTCCGATTAGGAAGAGAAGCTAATGTAGCTTTCATTTACGAAATAGAATCGAAGAAGGTTGAGGAAGCTCTTGAGAAGACGAAGCTTGGGTGTTAGCCATGCAAGAGGAGTGAATCAATTCACTAGGAATAATGTCGGTCCTTGGTTAAAACCCCTAAGAAATCCATCATAGGAACTAGATGGGTCTTTAAGAATAAGTTAGGCGAATTAGGTAGAGTGAGTGAAATAAGGCTAGATTAGTAGCACAAGGCTATAATCGTGAGAAGGAATAGACTATAATGAGACGTATGCTCCAATAGCAAGACTTGAAGCCAGCAGGATATTGTTAGCATATGCAGTTTGTCATGATATAAAGTTATTTCAGATGGATGTAAAGAGTGAATTTTTGAATGGCTTTATAGACGAAGAGGTGTATGTTAAGCAACCACCTGGTTTCGAGGATGTTAAGAATCCAGACTATGTCTATAGACTTCATAAAGCCTTATACGGGCTGAAGCAAGCTCCTAGAGCTTGGTATGATCGTCTGAGTACTTTTCTTATAGAAAATGGTTTCAGTAGAGGTCAAGTTGATAAGACGCTCTTTAGGAAGAATTTTCAGAATGATTTCATTTTAGTTCGATTCGTTGATGATATTATTTTGGTGCTTCTTGAACAAGCTTTGCGTGAAGTTTGAGAGTCTAATGAAGAAAGAGTTTGAAATGAGTATGATGGGTGAATTAAAGTTCTTTCTTGGGTTGCAAGTTAAGCAAACCGAAGAGAAAATCTTCATTCATCAACAAAAGTATGTGAAAGAATTGTTGCTCAAATTTGATATGCAAAATGTGAAGTCTATGGCGACTCCGATGCATCCTTCAAATCTTTTGTCGAAAGATGAACTTGGTAAGAAGATGGATCAAACCACAGATAGAGGATGATCGTTTCTTTCTTGTATCTTCTGACAAGTAGACTGATATTTTGTTCAGGTGTATGCTTGTGTGCAAGATTTCAGCCGATCTAGGAGTCTCATTTTATTCTTGTTAAAAGAATTATGAGATATCTCGCAGGTACTACTGATCTTTGCTTAATGTTTGAGAAAGGTAAAGATTTCAGGTTAATCGGATATTGCGATGTGGACTATGCCGGAGATAGAATCGAAAGAAAAAACACAAGTGGAGGATGTCACTTTCTTGGCGCAAACTAGTTTCTGGTCAAGCAAGAGAAAAGCTCAATCGCTCTATCAACTACCGAAGCGGTATATGGTTGTCGCAAGTTGCGTTACAGACGTTATGGATCAAATATCAACTTGAAGACTATTCGATTCGAGAAGAGGAGATTCAATCTCTCGTGACAACACAAGTGCAACCAATCATCAAAGAATCCGATTGACATTCTAGAGTGAAGCACATTAAAGTCGGACATCATTTTACGAGAGACTATGTTCGAAAGAAGATGGTCAAGCTTCTGATTCTTGAAACAGTATCGGTGGGCGGACATCTTCACTAAATCATTGAGTGAAGAACGGTTCCAAAAGATCGATTTAACCTTAACATGGTTATGTTAAGTGAGCAGTCGAGCTAAAGGGACGTCAAAACTAACGGCGTCGAGGATGGTGAGTTACACCGGTAACTTCTCTGACAAGAAAGTTTTGGAGGGAAACGTCTCACGATCTTTAGAATCCCTATGATTCTAGAATACGCGTGATAAGACCCTTCAAGTTGCCTGAAGCTGATATCATTGCGGTTACTCTCATCTCCAGACGGTTCATCTTGCTTTCAAAACTCTCTCAATCATCCTACCCTAGACGAAAAGCTAACCAGAGACAGTTTTTGTTTTGAAACAATGGAAGCAGCTATGATATTCGAAAGACATGTGGATTTCGAGTCATTGAGAAATGATGGCATAGATGTACAACTAGAGATTGTAAGAGCTGGTTGGAGGAATTTCTTACAGGTACGAGAACCAATATACACAAATGAGGTGTATGAGTTTTGGAAGAACGCAGCTCAACTTGTAGACAACAACATGGTATCTTGATAGATGGCATATCATTGTTGTGACTAAGGAGCTAATTAAGAAGGTGATGATTGTCCATCGGTTGGTGAGACTCTGTCTACCAAGGCGATTGGATGTCGAGTTCGCATGAGAGAAGAAGATGTCAGAAGACAACTATATGGAGCCAATGATTCTTTGGAGAGGAAGACCTCTAGTTTGATTCCGAAGGCTAGGGTTCTTCACGCCATTACATTTAATTGCATATTACCCAGGCGGGTTCCGGACATTTCTTGACAACTTTGGATGAACAATGCTTGTTCTACCGCTAAATCGCAACCCTATCAATTTACCCTTCTTAATCTTTCACTAAATGATTAAGGGATGAAGGATACAACTAGCTATCCTTACGGTATGCTTCTCAAGGATTTTAAGGAATCGGAATCCCTCTCCATGAGAGAAATAGAAGGATTATACTAGTGAAGAGTAAGATTGATGCAATCACAATGTCGGAGAATGGGTGCGAGGACCGTAGTTAAACAAAGCCGACTCTTGAGGAGAACAAGGCGGGGAGAGTGTCTTGAAGAAGACTCCGCTTCAAGTTCTCCAACTGAAGTGAGAATAAGATCGCCTCTGAAGAAATAAGAAGACGAACAGAAGATCACGATAAAAGCGGACGAGTCCTCAAATCAAGTAAGTCTACCTCGAAGAACATAAGAAGGTGCGCCAAAAGACAAGGAGAAAGTCTTTTAAGTGAATTCTGAAAAAGCGAAGAGATCACCGAGGATTCGGACTCTAAGGTAACAAGAAGAAAAGCTTGCGAGAGAAAGAGTCAGAACAATCCTCTCAATCTACGCACCTAAAGCAACAAGATCTTTAGTTTCTATTCGGAAGAGGATACAGCGGAAAATCCAAAGCGAGAAGAAAAGAAAATCCGAATCGAGAGAAAAATCTCAAGTAAAGAAATCTTCAAGAATGATCGAAGCGAAAAGACAAGACTAAGAAGATTAGTAAGAAGAAGAGCATGTCCACTTCTTGAGGAGGTTAGTCAAAGGAAAGAAACCGTTGAAGCTGCTCAAAAGAAAAAAACTGAAAGCGAGAAGCGAGTTTCAGAAATCCCCATTGCTCAACAGGAGGAGCCAATGGAGGAAAGCCTGGTTCAGGATAATCCTTTTGAAGCCTGACGAGGCAACAATGAAATCGGACTCGGATAATGATGAACCTTGTCTGATGGTATACAACTATCATAAGTTTTTGAGAAAACATAAGCTGAAGATCAGAATGATTGAAGTCGTTACGAGAAGGAGAACTACTATTGCAATCTGTAGTCAACCAGTAAAGAAGACGATGGGCATTATGCGACCTATGTTGATAAATAATGACACGTGGGACTTCTTGAAGAAGATGAAAAGATCTTCTACGATATTTTGAGGATCTTGCTACCAAGCCATACCTACAAAACTTCCCTGCAAGCCGTGTACTATTTTTTCGATCATAGAAAAGATGATAATAAAGGTTACACCAGATATCCAGCCAAGATATCCTCTGGATTTGACTAAGGGGAAGTCAAAGTTATTTCCTAAGGAAGAAGATCATGATGATCTGTCCGCACATCAAATTGTAGAAGAAGTGAGTAAAATTGATGACACATGCGCTTCTACTGAGAATGAAGATGGAGCGAGCTGCAGCTATACTGACAAGCAGGAAGACTGTCCAATGGGAGGAAGAGTAATAACAGGGACATTTATTGAGTTCCTTGTTCAGACAGTTTTGCGTATCAGGCCTTTACCTGGTACACTGTCTATTGAAGCTGAAGGCATACCCCTGCAAGGAAGACAGTTATTGATGTTGCCTGCTCCGTTTGACTTAGATCTTCCTGAAGCTGATACATTTATTCGTCCACCAACTATTGAGATCAATGATGAATACATTCCTACCTCTGATGCTTATTCTACGACAATTCCGTTGCAGACATCAACCAATCCTCCTCTTAGAATGATTCACAAGAAGAACTCAGTAGATTACGTGGTGAAGTCAATGAGATCAAGGAGGCGATGAATGATCCAAGAAGATGATGATGAATCGCGAAGAGCCATCATCGTTAATCATTTTTATTATAACAAATAGGGGAGAAGAATGAAAAGAAGAGAATGAACAAGGGAGAAAAGAATGAGCAGAAGAGAGAGGATGTTCGAATATTCAAAGAAGAAGGTGTGGTAAGGCGGAGCGAAGAAAGGAAGAAGTCGAAGAAGAAGTTCTGCAGATAAGTTTTTTTGTTCTTTTCAAAACATTGTATTTTGTTTTTATTTTGTATATAATTTGTTATCATCAAAAAGGGGAGATTGTTAAGTCCAAATAACTTTACTTAGATATGATTTTGATGTATAAAAAAAGAGCAAAATAAAAAGAAAAAAATCTGACGCATTTAAGTCATACAGACGTGAGCGTTAAGCAAAGCGCATTAAACGAAGCGACACGGTACACAAGTAAAAGCGGAACCTGAGTAAGTAAAACCATACGCATTTAAGTAAAAGCAGATGCGAGCGTAGAAGCAGAGACGATAAAATACATACGAAGAAAAGCGAGATCACGAATTGAAAAAAGACGAAGAGTCGATTCGAGTTAATTCTGAACT
This sequence comes from Erythroxylum novogranatense, assembly GCA_029891385.1. Classification (NCBI taxonomy): domain Eukaryota; kingdom Viridiplantae; phylum Streptophyta; class Magnoliopsida; order Malpighiales; family Erythroxylaceae; genus Erythroxylum; species Erythroxylum novogranatense. Next base: position 15,378,072 of record CM057225.1, on the reverse strand, counting down.
CAATGAATAACCGTTTCTTTAAAGATTCAAAAACAAGAATCAAGAAGCGATTCAAGACAAAGGCTATAAATACAAGTCAAGTCGAAGATTGCAAAGTTAGACAAGTTAGTCAAAGTTAGACAACGTGATCGTAAAAGCATTACATTCAATTAGTGAGAGCTATTTTACTGTAAAAAATCACAAACACTTTTTCTGAGAGAAAATAGTGCAGATAGCCTGCAGAGGCTAAGTGTGAAAGAATACTGGATGTAGAGACCTGAAGAGGCTCGAAAACAATACTTGTAACGTTGAAAGAGATAGTGAAAATCTCAAAAGAAACTCTGAGGACTGGATGTAGCCCACAGTTTGGGGTGAACCAGAATAAAACACTGTGTCAACCACTCTCACTCTCTATCTCTATTTTAGTTTCAAGTCTTATCATTACTTAATCATTAAACAAAGTTTTCAAAAGTTTTGATTAATTAGAATCTATCGAAAGTTCTGTAAAGAATTTTTATTTCTAACAAACAGTTTTGAAAGAAATTTCAAAAAGGGGAATACACAATTCAACCCACCTTCTCGTGCATTCTATATCGTTTTATAAGTATTATATTAACGTGTGATTTACTTCATATAACACCAAGGTTATTGAATTAGATCGAGCTATCTATTCAAGAGTCTAGGGAAATTATATTTAGAAAATGTGCAATTATTGTCGATATACATGTTGCTTTCTCTCCAAAAACTGGCCTTATAGTTCACTACCATCTAGTAACCATTTAGAATGACTCCATTTAGCATGTAGCACAATCGGCTCAATATGTAGTTATAAAAGATAAGGAGATTAGAAAAGGCTCGCAAACCTACAATCTTTGATATTGCATTGCATACTTGCAAGAAGATGAGTATGACATTTCATATCTAATTTACTAATAACAAATTCATATATATTCTTCAATCTAATTTTTGGATGGATTATGAAGAGATGAACTTTATATCATAAATGAAATGTGGAGCTTATTAAAGTTACCAAAAGGTTATAGACTCATTTGATGCAAACAAATATTCAAGACTAAACATAATGCCAACGGTCAAGTAAAGAGGTATAAAGTATGGCTAGTAACTAAGGATTATAGCTAATGAGAAGGTACTGATTACAAATAAACCTCCTCTCATTTTGTACTATGGATTCTTTATGAATCATTATGACAATTATAGTGTATTTTGATCTAGAGCTTTATCAAATGGATAAGAGAACATATTTCTTAAATGAAGACTTAAGTAAAGATGCCTAAATGGTTCAACATACTGGTTTTAAGGTAGTTAAGAAAAAAAACATGGTAGAAGTTCTAAAAGTCAATTTATAGGTTTAAAAAAAGCTTTAAGGCAGTAGTATTTTTAAGTTTAATGAAATTGTCACTAGTAATAGTTTTAATTATTGATCACATATATATAAAGGTAAGTGGGAGCAAGTACATATGTTGGCCCCCATATTTTTTTCTTTTCTTGATGAATAAGTATGATTTTAATTTATTATTAGGTTTGATAGATTCATTTTGGAGTAATTAGCATGTCAATGATTGGAGGATTTGTTGCTTGGATTGATGGAATTAAAGTATTAATATTGTAAGATTGTATAAGGACATTTTTAGAAGACCACTTATGTTTAAATAGACATTAGGCATACATAGAAGGGCAAAATGGACATTATATGATTATTAAGAGTATAAGTTAGAGCAAGAAAAATTGTGAGAAGAGAGAAAGAAGAGAGAGTGAATGAAGAGAAGAAGAGAAAGGAGAGGAAAAAGAAGAGACAAGTTAGGGTTTGGGGATTCTTGAAGAGTTTGAAGATTTTGAAATTTCAACAAGTAAGTTATGCTTTAAATTTCATGAGTTTCGTTAAATAAAACTCAAATATAGCTTAATATATGTGGGAAGTTGTTGATGAATGATATAGGCAAGTGTTCTCTTTTAGGGTTAATGATCAAGGATAGATTATGATGTATTTGTAAATGATAATGGGTTGAAATGAAGTAGAAGAAATGGTTTAGGTTTATGATGGGTTATATGTGAAAATTGGGAAGTAAAAAGTTGGAAAAAAGTGGCAAAACATGTTCTCAGAGCATGTTTCTGGACAAGTTTGCCACGACGAGCTCAACTTTCCAACACAAAACATGCTTTAGTATTTTAAGCATAACTTTTTATATAGTTATCCAAATGGGATGATTTTTGATTTGGTGTAAACTAGAGACATAGGGTTACTATTTGTTTGATGAAATCAAGTTTTAATTAAGTCTCTAAGGATCTAAATTTTTGAAGGGAAGTTGAATATAGAATGTTGTTTTAGTATAGAAACAACTCGAAAATTATTGGGGCATAACTTTTAAAGTACTAAACCAAATTGAATAGTTTTGGTATCATTAGAAACTTAAGATAATGAGGAACATTTTTCTAGAAGGAAGTGTTATCAAATTTTTCATTTATTTGATCAGAATGATAAAAAAATATTGACCCGAAGGTTAGAATTTTTGGAAGAGTTTGAGTATTTAGAATTTATCTTAGTGAATATGCAATATAGGGTTAAATTAGAATTCCTATTGAATTGGGATTTTGTTATTGTTAAAGGAAATCAAGAAGGGAATCAAGGAATGCAAGAAGATCATGAGGAAAGACATCCTTAAGCCAATTTCATAAGCAAGAATTTCAAGGTGGGTAACGGTTTTATAATTAAGTAATAGACCATTAATGTTTTCTTTCAAATGATGGAAGTAAATGATTTCAACTATTTTATGAATGCATATTATAACTCTTTGAATGCTTTGAAAAAGTGTTATGTGATTAGTACAAGCATATTGTGTTGATGAATTATGAAAAGCATATGAACATGATTTTTGAAAAGAATCTATGTTTGAAAAAGCAAGTTTCGAAAATGTGTCATTTTGTGCAACAAGTTTACAAGTTATGAGATACATGTTATGTGGGTTTGGCTTGTTCCATCCATTTTATATGTCAAGTGCACTTCGACTAAAGGCTTCTCCCGCCTGCCTACTAGTGGCTTAGAGCTTCTTCATGGACTCTCTCATGTTTACGACTACACAAAACTACTATGTGAGATTGTGTTAGTTTGTTATGTTCACAGCTACACAGGACCATTATATGAGAATGTGTTAATTAATTCTATTTATGGTCCTTCCAAACTATTTTAATGTGCTTATGTGCCCATGATAGGTTGACAAGATTGATGCATACTTGTTCTGTACTATTGTGAATTTGGTTGAGAAATTGAGATATATGTGCTTGAGATTTCAATGAGAATTTTTGTTACAATGGAAATTGTAGCGCCCCCTCATCGTAGGATACACATCGGGAAACCCGAAGGTCGCTCCGATACAAATCTCACGATGAAGGTGCACCACCGTAACATTTCCGATAATATCCACATGGCATCACAATAATTTAAAACCATAACATAACCTGATATCGAAACCGCTAAATTTTAAAATCATAATATCAATCGTCTGATCATCCAAAGAAGAATAGACAAGTCTATCACCCCTAAACAAAACCAAAAGGAAATCGATACAAACATCTATCCTAAGTCATCCTCAAATCCAACCCAATGACCAACTTGTGTGCCATCGCTTCCCTCTGCCCTAGACGTCAGCACGGTAGGAAAAGGCTATCTCTGGAGCTAAGGGTCTATTCTATCGATCTGAAAAATAGGTTGCAATTTTGGGTGAGTTTATAACTCGATGAAAACTATCATCGATGGTTCACTCGAATCATGATTACGCAATTGCATACTGACATAGCACGATAATATTCAATTAACGATATTATATAACAATTTACGATATCGGTAACAATTTACAATAGCATAGAGCGATTCACGGTGTCACATCACATTTCTGACAACTCATGGCATCCATAGATTCAATAATCGTCACACAATTTGGCAATTCAATCGACCATGATATAATGCATATGAGACTCTTTCCGGTTATTGATATTGTACTGCCTGTGCTCGATCGATGCAAGAAACAAGGGCACGCGTCGAGATTTCTCCCCGCTAAGCGGTCGATCTGTGTTCGAGCTCTCAGCTCTTTTCGGTGATATTAGCAACTTGGGACACGTCCATTATCGATCATACATTTATGCATGCAATCACGTGTTTAATGATTTGCGATATCACGGTATAAAACCCGATATTACGATTTTCGGTAATCGGTGATATGGCTATAAAGCCCGATGTTGCATTTCTCGGTGTTATATAGTAATCCAATCCAATCTGGTGAAAGCATGCAATTAGAGCGTATACCATTCAAGAGTTCTCGGTATTATACGATGGTCGATCGTATTCATAAAAGCATGTCATTCAATCACGTACATTTGATGTCGTGCAATTCACATTATCGATCCCATACGCAAGAAGAGTATACGATTCGGTCACATACATTTCGATAAGCATACCATTCGATCATATTCTTTGCGATAATCATACGATTCAATCTTATACATTTCAAGATTTATACAGGTTCACATTGGCAAGTCATTCACATTAAGCATCTAGACAATCGAGAATTTAAGAAACCATCAAAGTTCTTCACCGTAACTTTCGAGCTACTACGCGAAGTTCGTGATGTCAAGTGGAACGACGGTCCATCGCGCCTCTATATGATAAAAATCGGTCCATTACTAGATGCTCAATTAAACCATTCAAGAATGCATATGTCTCGGTGAGATGATGTCTGATGCATGTTCACGATTTTCCCTGCTTAAACCCAATTTATAACTCTTATATCCCAATCTAACTCTTCGCTCAATTGGTCAACAATATTTGATCCAATCCATAATTGATTCAATTTCTTCAATTCATAATCCCGTAGAAATTTCCTATCCATCGGGTCAAAACCTCTATTGAAAATCCCAATTAAACTCCAATTGTCTCAATTCAAGATTTAGGTCACACTATGAACCATAATCGACCTTATTCTCTATAAATCAATGTCACTTAAATCAATTCTAATTCCTATAATTATCCTCGATTGTAGACCTCTTCTACAGATTCATATGAATCGAATCACCTCGATCGGAGGTCTATACCATAAATTATGCCCAATATACTAACAATCATCCTTGAGATTGCCATCTTAAATGCGACCTATGTAAAACAAATCATGACGATATCACGAACCACTGTCGTCGGCGTGAAACACGCTTCGCCGCGACGTCGTCCTCTTCGCTGCTTTCGTCATGACATAAACGGAAAGGCTCGTCATGGCGAACACTAAATTTATTCGCCGGTGAGAAGACGCGCAGACGTCATGACGTGTGACCACGCCACCTTCTTCTCCGATCGATTTTCCGCCATAAATGTTATTTAAAACCTCCATTAACACTCTAACCACTCAATCAACCCAATAAATGCCATAAATACTTGAAACAACTACTAATAAAACTTTAAAACCATAACCACTTACCAATCACGCCAAATCCACAAATCTCTAAAAATTGCGTAAACCACAAAACTTTCTCAAACCAGCGATAACTCATCGCAATCCTTCTCGACCTTCATCAATCACGATAAATCGGTTAGGCTAGCCTGATAGGAAGAAAACCATAGAGGAAAGATTGAAGAATCCTTACCTATGGAGGAAATCGAAATCACCGTGGAGAAGAGGAAGAAGAAAAGCGTTAATGTCTTAGGTAACTTTCCCAAATCTCAAACCTAGGCTATATATATAGACTAAGTCTTCAAATCAGTCAAATTTCAGTCTACAAATTTCAATGGCTCACATTTTAATTCCTAACAATTATAACCTAATATTTCCTTTGCCATTGGAAAATTATTTGAGTCTTATCTGATCGATCGATCATCACTCCAAAATTTTCATTCGGGCATTTTCTCCGAATTTCCCAAATATTTCTCATAGACCACTATCGGTTGCTAATCACTCTTAGACTATTCTAAATCGGTTATTAGGCTCACTTACTTTTAATTCCTCGATCAATTACAATCCGATCGATCAATCGGTTCGCGATCCAATCAATTCTTACTCACGATTAAGTCTTAAAATCATGAATGCATGTACCTATGTATAAATGCATATCACGATAAACTGTTCCTCTATAATCGGAGGCGATAACATGCTCAATCGGTGAATGCAATGAAACTATCGATCGACCCATAATTACCAAAATGCCCTTCTAACGATAGCAGGATGTTACAATTCACCCTCTAATTAAAATTTCGTCCTCGAAATTTAATACTGTCGATCAAATAAATGAGATCTATCGACTCTCATATATCCTCGATCTCCATGTAGCTTCCTCGGAAGAGTGGTTCTTCGAGGGACTTTCACCATGGAATTACCACATTCATTGTTGCTTGACCGTGATCGATATTACATGCACTCTCCTCAACATAGGTCAAATCACTTTGGCTACCTCAATCTCCCGAGCGGGATCACATGCATCGGATGCGAGCAGTGCGTCGGAGCATACTAACATGAAACCGTCATGCATCAGAGACATCTCACTTTTAATGCCGGTCGTAAGCCAGCGGTCCTATCCTCTCAGGATCTCATACGGACCGATATCTGAGGGCTCAACTTGCCACTACGGCCAAACCTCAGTACTCCTTTCCAGGAGACACTCGGAGAAACACTCTGTCCCCTACATACATATATCTACGTAGATCTTTGATCCACATAGCTCTTTTTCATCTCCGAGTCGCGCTTGATGCGACTCGGATCAATATCATTATCCGCATGTGTCTGAATCATTTCGGGACCTCGATCGATCTCGTACCCTCTTCATCCCAATACGATTGGCGATCGACACGGCCTCCCATCCAAGGCCTCATCGGTGCCATCCAATACTATTCGATCTTTGGTTGTTGTAGGCAAACTCAATCGATATCAAATCTTGATCCATGATCCTCTGAACTCCAATACACACGCTCGAAGCATGTCCTCAGCGGTCTTAATCGTCCTCTCGCTCTCGTCCATACATGCGGGATGAAATGCAATCTTGAAGTTCAACCTCGTACCCATGGCGATCTGTAGGCTCTTTCGAACCTCGAGGTGAACTCAGGATCCACATGCGAGACTATCGATAACGGAACCCCATCAACCGTCAATCTACGCCACATACTTACGGGCCAATGATCGAGTATTGCTCTCCCTCATCGGCAGAAAGTGAGCCGATTTAGTCAATCGGTCCACTATGACCAGATAACATCAGCGCCTCGATGTCTGGCGATCCATCCAAAAGTCCATAGTAATTCGCTCCCATTTCCACTCCGGAATGGGCAGCGAATCTGACTTACCCAGCTGGAGCACAGGTGCTCGGCCTTGACTGTTGCACGTCGGACACTGGACCTGAAACTCGCCACTTGCCTCTTCATACCAGGCCACGGAAATCTTGTCTCAGTCGATACATCATGGTCGTGCAGGATGCATCGCATAGGTAGCTACATGTGCCTCCTCAAGGATCTCCCATCTCAAATCATCAATATCAGGCACACACAGTCTCTGACCCATCCATAAAGTCCCATCTCTCAACTCAAACTCTGAATCAGTACCGGCCTGGACTCTCTCAATCAGTCTCATTAACACTGGGTCTTGGTCCTGAACTCTTCGGATCCTATCATGCAACATCGGCCTCAGCCTTATAGTAGTAATCAGAGCTCCATCCTGACCCAAATCTATCTGAAAATTAAGGGCTCTCAACTGAATCAGACCAGGTAACCTCGAAACCTGAACCTGAACTGCACTACCATGCGATCTCTACTTAGTGCGCCGGCCACCACATTGGCCTTCTGGATGATACTCGATCGTGCGGTCGTATACCTTGATGAACTCTGTCCATCTCCTACTGTCTCGCATGAGCTCTCTTTGACTCGATAGATATCTCGAGACTCTTATGATCGGTGAAGATCTGGAATGTCTCACCATGCAGATAATGTCTCCAGATCTTCAGAGCAAATACAACTGCTGCCAACTCTAAGTCATGCACTGGATAATTCACCTCGTGAGACCTCAACTGTCTCGAGGCATACGCTATCACTCGACCATGCTGCATCAATACACATCCCAGTCCCTGATGCGAGGCATCACTGTAAACCACAAAGCCTCCAGTGCGGAAGGAAGGCTTGCAGTCGCGATAGTCAGCAGATGTTTGACTCCTCAAAGCACTTTGGCACTCCTCGGACCATCTAAGCGGTACATTCTTCCTCGGTAAACCGTCGAAAGGCGGAGATCAGCGAAAACCCTCGATGAACCTCCGGTAATATCCGCCGATCTGAAACTCCATGACTCGGGCACACTCCTTGGAATCTCCCAACTCATAATGCGCTCTATCTTGTGAGAATCCACTGGATACCTCACCGGACACTTCGTGCCCGAAATACAATCTCATCGCCGAATTCACCTTAGTGAATTTAGCGAACAACTGCCTCTCTCTCACGACTGCAGAATAATCCTCGGTGCTTCGGCCTCTACTCCTCGAATAAATCGTTATGTCATCAATAAATACTATCGCGAACCGGTCCGGTAGGGCTGAAAAACTCTATTCATCAAAGTCATGAAGGCGTCGGGGCATTAGTCGACCCAAACGGCATCACTAGGAACTCGAAGTGCCGTACACCTCTGAAGGCACTCTTGGGCACATCGGCCTCTGCAATCCTTAGCTGGTAATAGCACGATCTCGGATCCAATTTAGTGAACACCTAAGCTCCTGCGGTTGATCAAATAAATCGTCAATCTAAGCGGTGGATACTTATTCTTCACGTCACCCAGATTCAACCGCTTATAGTCGATGCGATCTCGGCGTCCGTCCTTTTCTTCCTGACAAATGCAAGGGCTCCCCATGGCGAAACACTCGGTCTAATAAATCCTTTATCCACTAGCTCACATGGCGGCCTTGCTCTCTCGGTTCCACGGTGCCATCCTATACGGAGGGATCGATATAGGGCGATGCAGGAGCGAGATCAATCTGAAACTACATCTCCGCTCGCGGCAATCCCGATAACTCCTCGAGAAATACATCCGGAAATTCCTTGATCACGGGAATATCCTCTAATCTCTGCTCGACTCGGGAATCTCTTCGTGAGCGAGATAGGCCTCACACCCTCCTGCATCAATCTCGAGGCACTCATGAGGATATCATCCTCGCGAGCCTTTGACTAACTCCTCGAAACAGCTACAGGGGTGACGGAGATTCAATCTGACCTCGCTTGGTGTAGCGATCTATGGCCGCCTATGTACGATCGACCATCATCCCGATATTACATCAATCTCTCGGAGGCAAAATAATCAAATCGGCTTTCAGGCGCTGGTCGATCTGAACACGACATCATCGGACCTCTCCCAATCGATCGTACTACTACGGGTGTACTCACCTCACAACCCACACTGTAACCTCTGCCTTTCCCCATGCGATCTACATGCTAAATGCGGTGCTGATAAAGGAATGAGTGGATCCGGGATCCAACAATGCATATCTTGAAACCGAAATAAGAAGCATACCGCAACAACATCAGGGAATCCTGGCCTCCCTGAAGTCATGGCATAGACCACAGCCTGCGGCTAGCATGTCTTTCGGTCCTCGACCTCACTGCGGACCTCTCTGCTCTACCTCGGCCCGGCCTCGGCCTCTCCATCCCGATCCACCACCACGACTCTTACGGATCGTCGTATTCTTGCTGATCTTCCAATCGTAGTAGGCGGGCTCCCAAAGTCTCTGGCGGCTCCTCACTAGTGGTCCATCGAACCACGCCTCAAGCGAGCTCAGGCGATATGACACTCTCCACTATGTCTCTTGCCACATGCTCACAAAAGGAGCGGTACGCTCAAAATCTGCACCGCCGCCACCACTGTAAAATGCATACAAATCGCCCTCGCACGCATCACCGTACAGCCCTCCTGCGGATCTGAAGGGCTACTCGTCGCTTCTTGAACCCTCTGCCAAGACTACCACAGCACATCCTTTGGATCTCTTATCTGGGCCCCTTATCGGTCTCATTTATCGTTGTCTCGGTAATTGCTCTATCCTCATCTTCTGCGGCCCTCGGTCTGATAAAGCGCCATATCGAGATCTAGCCAATAAGTGCGGATCTCCAGATTGAGTCCGCCTCAAAAAAGCCGACCTTGTCGACCTCGAAGCCACCAAGTGAAAAGCATATACCACTAACTTCGTTGAGCCAGCACCTCATAGAATGGCCACGCGTCAATCCCTGTCTCATTCTAGGAACTCTTGTAACTTCATTTCAGATAAATCTTGGGCATAAAGTTGTCCTTGAGCATACTGAAAATCATCCCATGTAAGTGTGCGAGGCTGGTGAATGCTACTTGGAACGATCTTCCACCATCGACGCGAGAACCTGTAGTAGAGAAATCGCAGTAATCAAACGCTCATCAAAGTCACGGTCCATCGATCGAGGACTCTTTACATTCTCTCTGCCATCCTCGGCCTCCATGAGGTCGGTTCTTCCATAGAAATCAACACGCCATTGCGCGATTGATCATATCTCGTTCCCATCTCACGAGAACTCGAGGAGGCAACTCCTGCGAATGAGACACAGGAGACTCCTACTAGCTCCTACCGATTCCGTGTTAAATTTGGTTGTTCCTCGATCTCCCAAAGATGCGGATAAACTAAAGCAGACGAAATTCGATCGATTCGCTATTCTACGATAATTGAGCCTAAATTACACTATGCCCAAAGATGCTTAAACCAATGCTCGATACCACTTTATGTAGCGCCTCTCATCGTAGGATACACATCGGAAACCGAAGGTCGCTCAATACAAATCCCGATGAAGGTGCACCACCCAGAACATTTCCGATAATATCCACATGGCATATGATAATTTAAAACCATAACATAACACGATATCGAAACCGCTAAATTTTAAAATCATAATATCAATCGTCGGTCATCAATGAGAAGAATGTAAAATCTATCGGTCACTAAACAAAACCAAAAGGAAAGCGTCTGACACAAACATCTATCCTAAGTCATCCTCGAAATCCAACCCACCGGCCGACACATGTGCCGTCGCTTCTCCTTAAAGACGCTTCGCGCACGGTAGAAAAAGGCTATCTCCGGAGCTGAGGGTCTATTACATCGGTCTGAAAAATAGGTTGCAATTTTGGGTGAGTTTATGACCCAAGTGAAACCATCGTGATGGTTCACTCGAAATCATGCATTCGAAATGCGTGCAAAGATAACGATAATATTCGATTAACGATATTATATAACAATTTCATGATGTCGGTAACAATTTACAATAGCATAGAGCGATTCAGATGTCACATCACAATTTCTGACATTTCGTGGCATCACGCGATTCGATGTCGTCGCGCGATTTGACAATTCAATGATCGTATATATAATGCATATGAGACTCTTTCAGGTTATTGATATTGTGCTCAAGTACTCGATCGATGAAGCGGTAGGACGCGTGAGATTTCTCCCCGAATTAAGGCGGTCGATACGATGTTGAGCTGCAAACTCTTTTCGGTGATATTAGCGACTTGAGACACGTCCATTATCGATCGTGCGTTTATGCGTGCAATGCGATGTTTAATGATTTGCGATGTCTGGTATAAAACCGAAATTATTACGATCTTCGGTAATCCGGTGATATGGTATAAAGCCCGTATTGCGTTTCTCGGTGTTATATAGTAATCCAATCCAATCGGTGAAAGAATGCAATTAGAGCGTACCATTCATGATTCTCGATTATTATCGATGGTCCGTCATATTGATAAAAGCATGACATTCAATCACGTACATTTCGATGTCGTGCGATTCACATTATCCATCCCATACGATGAAGCGTGCAATTGGTCACATACATTTCGATAAGCATACCATTCGATCATATTCTGCGGTAATCATACGATTCAATCTTATACATTTCGGTAGTTATCGATTCGCATTGGTAAGTCATTCGCATTAAGCGTCTGAGACAATCGGGAATTTGAGAAACCATAGAGTTCTTTCGCTTTGTAACTCCAAGCACTTGCTGGAAGTTCCAGCGATGTCAGCGGAACGACGATCCATCGGCGCTCTATATGATAAAAATACGGTCCCATTACTAGATGCTCGATTAAGCCATTCAAGAATGCATATGTCTCGGTGAGATGATGTCTGATCGTATTCACGATTTTCCGCTGCTAAAACCCAATTTATAACTCTTATATCCCAATCTAACTCTTCGCTCGATTGGTCAACAATATTTGATCCGATCCTATAATTCGTTCAATTTCCCAATTCATAATCCCATAGAAATTTCCTATCCATCGGGTCAAAACCTCTATTGAAAATCGAATTAAACTCCAATTGTCTCGATTAAATTATTTAGTCACACTATGAACCATAATCGACCTTGTTTCTATAAATCAATGTCACTTAAATCAATTCTAATTCTATAATTATCGCTCGATTGTAGGCATCTTTCTACTAGTTAACTAATCGGGAATCACCTCGATCGGCGCCTATACCATAAATTATGCCCAATATACTATGAATCATCCCTTGAGTGCCATCTTAGCCATGACCTATATACGCTTTCGTCGCGACGTATCACGACCACTTTCACGGCGTGAAACCTGCTTCATGCATGACGTCGTCCTCTTCGCCGCTTCGTCGCGGCTATAACCCGAAGGCTCGTCGCGACGTATCTCGGCGCTTCATAACCTAAATTTATTACCATGCATGGCGAAGACGCCGAGACGTCGTGACGTGTGGCCGCCACCTTCTTCTCCGTCGATTTTCCGCCATAAATCTATTTAAAACCTCCATTAACACTCTAATCACTCAATATAACCCAATAAATGCCATAAATACTTGAAACAACTACTAATAAAAACTTTAAAACCATAACCACTTACCAATCGCTCGAATCCACAAATCTCTAAAATTGCCAGTAAACCCTAAAACTTTCTCAAACCAGCGATAACTCACTCGATCATTCTCAACCCATGATCGCGATAAATCGGTTAAATTTAGCACAATAGGAAGAAAACCATAGAGGAAAGATTGAAGAATCCTTACCTATGGAGGAAATCGAAATCACCGTGGAGAGAGGAAGAAGAAAACGTTAATGTCTTAGGTAACTTTCCCAAATCTCAAACCTAGGCTATATATATAGACTAAGTCTTCAAATCGGTCAAATTTGGTCTACAAATTTCAATGGCTCACATTTTAATTCCTAACGGTATAACCTAATATTTCCTTTGCCATTGGACAATTATTTCGGTATTATCTGATCGATCGATCATCACTCCAAAATTTTTTAAAGGGCATTTTCTCCAATTTCCAGAATATTTCTCATAGACCCTATCGATTTGCCAATCACTCTTAGACTATTCTAAATCGGTCATTCGGGCTCACTTACTCTTAATTCCTCGATCAATTCTGATCCAATCGGTCCAAATCGATTCGCGTCCAATCGATTCTTCTCACGATTAAGTGCCAAAAATCATGAATACGTATACCTATGTATAAATGCATATCACGATAAACTGTTCTCTATAATCGGAGGCTAGTAACATGCTCAATCGGTTAATGTAATGAAACCTATCAGTCTGACCCATAATTACCAAAATGTCCTTGCTAACAGTAACGGGATGTTACAGAAATAAGTATTTTAATGGTTTTGCTTATTATTGGTTATAAAATTGTTATCTACGAGCTTTAAGCTCACCTCTTCCCATTCCGTCCTATCTTCAGTTGAGGATTAAGAGATCGAGTAAATCAAGAGTTATGGCATCACTCCGAATTGACATACTTTTATATTTTAAGTTAGATTTTTGGGCATTTAAGGCTTTAGTTACATTTCAAGTATATTTTTGTATTTTTGAATTATGAAACAAATGATGTATTTGTGGTTTGAAATGCTATTAAAGCCTTGTAAAACTCTTACTTTTGATATTAATGAAATATGTGTTTGGATTTGTCTATGATTTTTCTTGTTTTCGCAAAATATCCGATTATGGAAATGAGATTAAGATTTTGAGAACTTGTTTGGGGTTACGTTCTTATCCTTTTTGTTTTTGGATTGAATTGACGAATGTGGTTGAAGGCTTTTAAGTTGGCTTTTAGTAAGATAGGTAGTTTTGGGAATGGGTTCTGCTATCGAGGTTTTCGTCGTGGCGAACTCTTGAAAGAAATTCTGCTTTTCTCGTGGAGACTTCGCTGTGGAAAAATTGACTGAAGGTCATTGAAGTTTTCGAGCATATGTTCGCCGTGGTAAAGCCTGCCTATGCTTCCGAAAGGATTTTTCTTTTAAATTTTCAAATTTTGAGCCTTCCTTCACTCTCAAGCTTCATGATCCCATGTCTGATGTTGGGTTCCGAAAACGGGATTTAACAACATCTTTTTTGTTTTATATATTAATGACATCATACTCACTGGTAATAATAATATTTTTATTGAGATAAAATAATAATTATTTGGCCATTTGAATATAAAGGATCTTGATAATGAATCATATGTTTAAGCATACAAATTCTTTGTAATACTAATAGTATTCCCATCTTAAAGCACCTACATTGATCATACTTTGAAGAAGTTTAATATGAAGTATTGTTCTTTTACAAAGACGTCAATTATAAAGGGACAAGTTCTCTAATGCCGAATATTCTCATAATGATATTAGAGATATCACATGAAAGCAATCCCTTTTGTTTCAATATTAGCAACTTGATGTATACTCAAGTATGCACGCATACTAATATTGCCTTTATGGTTAGTGTGCTTATTAGATAATTGAATAATCTTAGATGAAGTCAATAAAAGTAGTTCAAATTCATGCGTTATTTTCAAGTATCAATAATCTTATGTTGACATATTGACAACCTTAAAGTGATTAGTTTCACTAATCTTATGTTGACATATTGACAACCTTAAAGTGATTAGTTTCACTGACTTTGGTTATGCAACTTGCATGGATTATAAGAAATTGAAATTATAGATATATCTTTATGATTAAAAGGGGATCTGTTTTATGGAAAGCATCAAAAGGACACTTGCAAAATCTTCAATTATGGAGACAAAGTATGTGACATGTTATGAGGTTACTTGTCATGTAATATGGCTATAGAACTTTATTTCATCATTGAGAGTTTTAGAGTCTATTTTGAGATTGTTGAAATTATATTGTGACAATTTTATGACTGTATATTTCTTCTTCTAAGTATACTGATGTTAAGTTTTACCGTATTAAAAAAAAAAGTTACAAATTCTCCGATTACTACTAAGCACGTACCTATGGATAAGATATTGAAGGACCCACTAAAAGTTGCAAAGTCTCCAACTATTAATAAGCACATACCTACTACGGATAAGATGTGAAGGACCCACTAACTTAATGCTTACTTATCTCTATGTTTCAGGAGCCGGTCTCCTACACAACTATTAAGAGTTTCGTTTTCCTTTCTATGTATGTTTTGTGAGGATTACTTTAATTTTGTGATATTTTGTAACTCTACATTTATAATGAGTGAAAAATTGATGACATCCATTCTATTAAATCCGTATTGATGTTATTAACATATTTTTAATTAATAGTGCCTAATTATATATCCTATACATATGTGACATTTTAATCATTTATGAGATAAACATTAAATTGTTAATCTCACAGTAGGCCCTAAGTATATTCACCAATCTTGTCAAAGTTTAATCACAAGTTATATTTTAGCTTTATTAATTTGTTCTTAAAGTATAATTCTCAATCGTTATTTTGAGAATTTACTTTGTGTGATAGAGTTAGTGTATTGAATTCAACTAATTATAAAATTCTTCTATTGTAATTTATTCTTATGTTATAACAATTTATTATAGAAATATAACTTTCAATCAATTTGTATTCTTTTTAAGTCCTATTACTTATAATTATTTTTTAAAATATAAATTTTATTCATATTCATCTCCCAGAGGCAATAAAAGCTTGACCCTGCTCCAAGTTCTTAAATTCAATCATAGTGAAGAAGAAGAAGAAGATTTGACGAGAGAGATGTGTTACCAGGTGAGTTGTTCAACTTGCGGAAAAACGACATGGGGTGGATGCGGAAGGCACGTAAAGTCCGTCTATAAGGCCATACCTGAAGGCCAACGCTGTCTCTGCCGTGGATGGCCTGGTGTGGACCCCAACAAACACGACGATGACGATGCTCGTTCGTCTTCCTTCTGCTCTATTCTGTGAAACAAAACAACACAGTCTTGTCTTCTTTCTGCAACTTCGCCCAATGGTTGTTTATCAATAAAAAAGGCTGTTACTTTTGTGTTGTTTTGTTTCTGCAACTTCGCCCAATGGTTGTTTATCAATAAAAAAGGCTACCCAAAAAAAAAAAAATTTCAGCTTTCTTTGAATTCTGACATTTTACATTTACCATTTGTGAGAAGCTAAGGGAAAGGGTATTCTCGTCCGCTTAAAAGAGTTAATTGAAAAATTTGCACCCAAAACCAGCAGGTTGGTCAGTGTCAAATTGTAAAAGCTAATCGCAAGTCTACTTTTCCGATGTACTATTAGGAAGCAACACAACAAAAAGAGAAAACAACAATAAGTGAAAGCTTTTCTTTTTTACTGCAAGAAGAAGAAGAGGCTTGGAGTGAGAGAAGGCTATGGGTCAACTGTTACAAGCGACAAATCTCAACAAGTTATGCTTCACTAAGAACCTCACAAATCTTCACCCCTTTTCGTCTCTCAAGGCAAATTCTTTTTCTCCGTATTGTTTTTCTTGACGTTATGAAAAATTAAGTTTTGGCGTTAAATTCGCGCTTATGCGTTGCAGCTATGGGATCGGCTATCTTTCACGCAGTTCCTGCCTCGCGCGATCACCTGCTCAACAGTCAAATCTAAGGCCACTCTATTTAACGATTCTGGGTAGTACCTCCTCTTGCAAATTTTCGAAAGCTTGTTCCTTTTTTCTTTTATTGTCTTAATCAGTGGGTTCAGATTCTTCAGAATCATAATCTTCCTCGTGACAGAAAACAAAAAGGAACACGACAGTCTAATCTTAAACTTTTTAGTTCCCCTAGGAAATACGTGAATTCTCTCGTTTTCTGAAAAATCCTTTTAAAAAATTGTGTTGTATATCAGAAGCTATGGGAAAACCACTAGGTAGGTCAATAGGGAGGGAAAAGATCTTCTGTTTCAGTTCTATTCCGTGCACAGTAAAGTTGGCAGGAACCAGAGTTCGAACATAAAGAGAGGATTAAAAGGCCAATAGGAATGCCTTTGCTTGTTGGGGAAGGGGTAGGAAATGAAACTAGATGTTGTACCTTAGCAAGCTGCAACGAGATCACCATCTTGACAAGGAAGGGGACAGAGTCCAGCTCAAAAAGTTTCGAAGTTGAACCGTGATTGAATCCTTAATTTGGTTACTAATGCCTTCCCCAATTGAGTCAATTGTAATTTTGTTTTAATTAAGCAATGTTCCATTCCTGACAAGTGCCTATAATTTTGATCCTGGTTAGCGATGGATGCAGTAGTCTGTTTAATGACTTTTAATCCCACTTCTTTTGACAACACGGCAGGGATGTTCTAATTATGAACTCTATTTGTTGACGCAAACTAACTTCTCTAGCATTTTCAACTTTAGATGCTGTCTCTGCTTGAGCCATTCTTGTTTTCAGATTGTGTGTATTCAATTGAATCAAGCAATACTGCATAAAGATTGACATTTCCTCGTAAAAACATCAGTGACCTCTCTGAATTGGCTAACGTCAACTGGGATGACCTTGGATTTGAGCTTGTGCCAACTGACTACGTGTATGTAATGAAGTGTTCCCGAGGCCAGAGGTTCTCAGAGGGTGAGTTACAACCTTATTCAGAGATAGAATTGAACCCGTGCTCCACTGTCTTGAACTACGGTCAGGTTAGACAAGATGCTTCTCTCTGTACCGTGCTAGACTTTTAAGTTCTGGTGTTGATCCTCAAAGAATTTGGCAGTACGTTTTGAATGTCTGAATATTGATTGTGCTACTTCTACACTTCTTTATGTAAAGGGAATAATTGAAGGTCTGAAAGCATGCAGGAAAGAGGACAATTCGATCTTACTCTTTCGTCCAGAGAAAAATGGGATGAGAATGAGGATGGGAGCAGACAGGATTTGCATGCCTGCACCGACCATTGATCAGTTTGTTAAAGCTGTCAAATTTACTGTTTCAGCAAATAGACGATGGGTAATGAGTCATTCCGTTGATTCCTAAGAGAAGAGAGATGTCTGTTCGTCCTATTCATATTGTTACTGTAGCTATAATTGCCTGCAGGTTCCCCCTCCAAATAAAGGATTCCTCTACATCCGACCGCTACTTGTAGGCAGTGGAGCTGTTCTTAGTCTTACTCCCCCTTCTGACTTTATTTTTATGATATATGTTACACCAATCAAGAATTATTGTCAGGTATGCTATTTAATTTCCTTGCTTTAAGAGTCTGTTTGGAATCCATCAAGATTATGTCTTCTTTATATGTTGTATTTTAGTAAAATATGGCCCCATCATGTAATTGTCTTTTGAATTGTAGTATATTGTTGGTTTTTCATTCTTGTTCTTTTTTAAAATTATAACAGGTGGGTTTAAAACCATTAAATTTGGTAGTTGATGATGAAGTTCATCGTGCAGTTCCAGGTGGAGTTGGAGAAGTAAAGGCTATAGGAAACTATGCTTCGGTGAGTTTGAGCATGACAGTGACCGTTGGGAAGCTAATTTAATTGTCCTGTTGTTGTGGCTCTTCCAATTTTGCTCTAAACATAAACTGCTTGTGTCTAAATTGTTGAAAACTTTTCAGTTTAAACCTCGATCGTCCAATGTGACTGAACTATTGTGTTGTGCTTTTCGCAGATCATGAGGGCATTACGTGCTGCTAAAGAAAATGGTTTTGATGATGTTTTATTTCTTGATTCAGTTCATAACAGATATCTGGAAGAGGTTTCCACTGCTAACATCTTTCTTGTCAAGGTATAGCTTACTTTTCCCTTCACAGGTTGCAAGTCATGTAACAACTATAACGAACTAGAGCTCGTTTTAAAGAAATAATTACATTTATGATGCTTCCAACCTGCCATTTCTATGATCTTATTAGTTAAGTTGTCTTGCTTGCTTATCTTTGTTCTCAACTTCTCTGCGTCTGTTGTAAATTTGGGGGCTTCGTATATTTCAATTCATCCACCATTACCATACATTGGTTAAAGCGAACAGTATCATTTTAGAAATATTCCGCGACTTAATGAATGCATATATGACAGTCTCTGAAGCATTCTTGTTAAGTTAATGCTTCCACCTGATTGTATGTTCGTTTATAGGGAAAAACTTTATGTACTCCAGCACTAAGAGGAACAATATTGCCTGGCATCACGCGAGAAAGTATCATCGACATCGCGCGTTGTCAAGGTTTCCAGGTTTGTCTCTTATCTACTCATGCGAGCAAGATGCGTATTTCAAACAATTTAAAATTTTC